>OZ007595.1:36306892-36801892 GCA_963931845.1 Maratus michaelseni | reverse complement strand
GAAAGAAAAAAAAAGGGATTGGTTGAAAGGATTTTGGTTAAAGTCCTGATCGATGAGCAACTAGAAAGCCGCGACTTTATAAAAAAGAATTTGACGACAAAAGTGCAATAAAATTTTAGCGGTCTAGAGAATTTTGGCAAACACCCCATTAACGTCAAACTTATGTTTATTGATTTTATTAATAGATATCGTGCAGACAAGTATTGCCAAGTTCTGAAATGTGGGTTGCAACAGTTTGGCCATAAATGTCTAATATGCGTATGCGACAAGCGCATATGTCAACAACCTTTATTTATAAAGACAGTCGAATGGCAACAACGTAGATTAAATTGAATGGGATTGTCACAAAAAATTCTATACCACCAACGCTAAAAGAACGCCAACTGGCGATGAATAAGTAAATTTTAAATATTGGCGTTGTTAATCACATGAGTTTTTTGCACAGTTGTAAGCAAGTCATTTAAAAAGAAGTAGTCACTTGAAGTTGCGTTGATTTTTTAAAAAATTATTTGTAATGTATAATATTTCTTAATAAGTGTTACAAAATATAAAAATCTATCCGTAAAATTTCTCTAAAAATCTTGAACAAGATAGGCAATTTTGTTTTAGTTTCTTTCTCATTTATTACCTATTCAAGAAAACGTCTGTAAATAAAATTGTTGCATTGACTATTTCAGTTTGGTAGAATAATCAATATAAAAATTTCTTGTATCTCGCGTTCCAAGATTAAGGTTTTCATCATTTAAAGTTAAAGAAATATGGAACTTCGATGCAATTTGCACGACAATACATTAAGTTATCTCAAACTGGCGATCTATAAGTAAATTTAAAAAATTGACAATATTAGTGAGACATGAGTATATTATACAATTGCAAGCAAGTCATTTAATTAGAAACAGTAGCTTGAAGTCGTGTTGACAATTTTTTTTTTTCAAAATTACTTGTCATATATAATAATCTTACTTTATACGCTACAAAGAATCAAAGTCTATTGTTACAATTTCTCTAAAAAACTTCAACGACATTAGTATATTTATTTAGGTTCTTTCATATTTATTACCTACTCAAGAAAATGTCTGTAAATAAAATTGTTGCATTGACTATTTATTATCAGTGATCCCATTTTCTCTATAGTAGAATAATCAATATAAAAAGTTATTGTATCTTGCTTTCCAAGATTAATTTTTTCATCATTTTAAGATAAAGAAATATTGAATTTCAATGCTTTTGCATGACAAAATCTTAAATTATATTTTAAGTGCACTCAAATACGAAAACTTAAAAGATTTTTTGAGTAACATTTTCTCTTTAGTTTCGTATAAGATGATTGCATTATTGGAAAATGAAACACGGGATTGTAATAATGCTCTATGATCGAATTTCTTTACTGAATATTATGCATTAATAAAATGCAAGAAAAATAATTATCATTTATCAAATGATTGATTTAATAGCATTTACGAAATTGTGAATGCTTTTAAATAAGTCTTAATTCATAATTTTAACATTAACAAGTCCATTATTGTTTTTAAAATAATCGTGTTAAATTTTAATAAATTAATTAAAATATTTTCTTATTGCAACTGTATACAATTAAATAATTATATCACTTTTGCAATAGTGATAAGGGCACATGTATGAGGTTTTTTTTTTTAATTCTGTAACAATCGCATTTTAATTATTTATATTATGTTGTTTAATATGCATTTAATATTATTCAAATATATTTTTTATTCATAGCATTCGAAAATCAATAAATCAAAATAAATTTTATTAATAATTCGTCAATTGATATACCTGCAATTTTTGGTAATTTAAATCACATTTCTTTATTTAATATTCATTTCTACGCAGTTTCATTTACATCTCATCACTGATATTAGTACATTTAAATATTTCTTTAAATATAATTATTATAATTGTTTTCCCGATAAGTACTGATTTCGCGATTTCTGCACATATTTATATTAATAATTTATTGATTTTTAACGTCAGTTTAAAGTAACATTTTAAAACACATTGTAAATTCACGAAACATTCTCTGAGGGGGATATCTCTAAATATATACTTACTAATTCTTCCCATAAGTATAACATCATTAATTATGAAAGAAATGTCTGGCCGGTCACGTTTATTTTAATGTCATTGCACTATAATAGCATTTCTCTCTCCTAAAGCTAATTACAGAAATGTAAGTGACATAGTTACACGCACTTTTACAATTTCCAAAATTAATATGAGATTTATTTTAGGAACACAGGGTTCTAAAAACGTGAAATGATAGGGAATTGCGGTAAATTCCCTTGTGAGTCATATAAAAAAGGCGTTGACTGTGCTTGTTTCGATGATTAAATGATACTCATCCTCAAACTTAGAATTTGTGTTTTAAATATTTATTGTATTTTTTATGACAGCTGTGCCGTTTCAGGATGGTGATATATGATTATGCTTTTTATAGCACTTTGATTTTACGTACCTCTGCATCCACTTTAATGACTATGATTGACTTTATGCAGAACAAGTTAAATAAAGAACTAATTAAAATCAGAACACGGTTGAAAATCTTATATTAGACAGGTATTTTAGATAACTTTCTGGCATTAAGCACAAAAAGAAAAAAAAATCAGCCGTTTTTATTATTATAATACTCCAAACTGAATAAATAATTTATTGATGTCTCGTTGAGTATTAATGTCTCGTTGAGTACATAAAAAGGTTAATTAATTACTTTGCTACATAATACCATAGGAATATTTGTGCATAACAAGGTTATACAATGGCAAATGTAAAATGACAAAATCGTTCATATAAGGCTATTTTTAATGATACAATGTAACTTCATTTTTACACTTTTCTAGGTATATAACAGAAACTAACAAAACAGTGTAAACATTAAGAAATTATTTTTTTTACACACTGCCGATTAACAATATGTAACACTCTCTACGTTCCAGATATATAAATTGCTGTAATGCATTTTTATACAAATACGTAATTTAAAAAAAAACTTAATATGTAAGTATGCTACGTATCACAAATATATATATAACTGTTACGATATTAAATATACAGTTAATTTTTATTTACCCAAACACTGTAGTTCACGCTTTTTAAGCAAAAATGTCAATATTGTTTTTAGCTTAGCATTCTGTTATTGCTACTCTCAATTTTTTTTTTTTTTTTTTACAATTTGCTTAGATTATATTATAAAACCATAGCTATTTCCACCAGCAACATAAATATATTTTCTGGTAGTGTTAATTGCTGCAGTTACCATTGCCTGAGAATTGGGTATATTGATAACTTCCATTCATTTTATAATCACTTACTTCTAATCCACATTAGAGTCCTGTACCCGAACCGAACCCGAAATTTCTGTTTACAGTCAACCCGAAACCTGACCCGAACCCGATACACATCAACCCAAAACCGAGATATTCAAATCCGAACACGACCCGAAATCCGAAGTGAAAGAAAATTAATCCATATTTTAATGCAATAAAGAAAAAATAGTCGACAATTCTATCTCTATTATCAATTTTATCTTTTTTTTTCTTTTTTTTTTCTTTTTCTGTATAAAAATGAACACATATACACTCATTAATATACAAATATACACTTTTTTCATTTGAAAAATATTCAGGAGTTTCTTTTAAAAAATCGAACCAACAACCAACGGGATGTCAACCCGAACCCGGCCCAAAAGACCAAAAGCTAACCCGAATCGGATCGGTAACGAAAAAAAAATTAGCGTCAATCCGGCTCGACCTCTTGTCGTGATCGGGTAAAATCGGGTTACCCAACCATATGCAAAAGTCTCATCTACATCTTGCATATGAGATTTCAATTTCACCATTTCTCCTACCAATACTGTTTCAATGGTGACAACTTCAACATTAATGTAAGTAAAATCGTTCATTTAGCGTCGCCATCTTGGTACATTTAATTAATTTCGTATCCCGAGGTTTTTTATTTATTTTTTTTTATTTTTTTTTATTTAAATAACTATTTTTCCTTTATGTCTGCTTGCTATACTATACAAGGTCTAAATGGCGGAAAATTCAAAATATATAAATTACAGGAAAACATGAATTCTAGGAAAGTAAAAGTGGAGTTATACAGTATTTAAGCATGACTTAATGACATGTAGGTAAATGTGTTTATGATTTATTTGTATTGATTTGAAAAAAAAAATCGTTTGGAGTTTACGAATATTGTGTGTTTCTTGTTCAAAATTACATTATTACTAAATGCAACAGAAAACATTATAAAAGTACATTTCACAACAAAGGCATTTAACATTGTTTTTTAGAAAAAAAACTGGGGATATGAAAGAAACCTTTCGTCACATTTCAGATTTTCAGCCAAAGTTAGTACATTAAAAATATTTAGATTCATTTAGAAGACAAAATGTGTATTTTCATGTATTATCAGCCTGGGAAAAACAAAATGAAATTACTAAATTATAAAATGTGTATTATTGTTTACACAAAATTACAATAAAATTTAATTTTAAATAACTTATTAATAATTAATTTTAACAATATACCGTATATACTCACGTATAAGTCGACTCGCGTATACGTCGACTTCCGTATAAGTCGACCCCTAAGTTTTAATTTCAATTTTGCATAAAATCGAAGAAAAGATGGGAGAAAAACGCGCGCTCCATATGGTAGGAGAGATTCGCCAATGTGAAAAAGTGGTAAGTAAACAAAAACAAATCAATGAAATATTTTTTAATGATAAATTATTATTATTTGTATATTTTAAATATTATTTTATTATTTTTACACATAAAAAGCCAGAATTTTGGCAGTATTTGAAGTTTTTTTGTTGTTGTTGTTTTAATTGACTCGCGTATAAGTCGATCACTTCCCCCCCCCCCCCCAAATCTGCTTGCCGAAAATTGTCAGAAATTACTCGATTTATACGCAAGTATATACGGTACATATATTTTTTAAATAATTACCGACTAAGTATTATTAATGTAAAAGCTTTTAAGACTTATTTAATAGCATTTACATTATCATAAAAGCTACTATATATCCATTTCATAAATATTTGATTTATATAACTGGGTTAGCGACAATTAATTTTCTGTCATTATTAATGCATAAAGTAAAGAAAATCGATCATTACATCGTTCCTACTGCTCCATGTTTTATTTTCTAATAATGTAGTCATCTCGTTCCAAATCACAGAGAAAATACTACTTAAAATATCTTCTTATTTTTCTTCTTTGAATACATTTATAAGATAATATAAAGTATATTCATTCACTGTCATATATTTAAAATATTCTTTCAGTTTAAAATTGTTGAAATATTCAGTTATTGCTACGGAGATACACGAAATTCTTTTATTGATCTTTCTACCGAATTGGAAAAGGGATGATTTGGTAATAACCGATAAATGAAGCAATTTTATTCATAGCATTTTCCTTAAGTAGATAATAACTATGAAAAAAAAAACTAAATCAAAAACACCAATCTCGTTCGAATATTTTGAATATATTGAAATTGTACACTTTGATATTTCGTAAATTGTTCAGTAAAATTATACAACAAAATATTAAAGTGGTATTAATTATTAATTACTTACAATCGTAATAAAATCCTACGATCACTTTTATTGTAATTTTGTGTAATTAAACAATAATACACATTTTATAATTTAGTTACTTCATTTTGTTTTTCTCGATAAATAAAGGGATGATTTGGTAATAGCCGATAAATGAAGCAATTTTATTCATAGCATTTTCCTTAAGTAGATAATAACTATGATAAAAAAAAAACTAAATAAAATACACCAAACTCGTTCAAATTTTTTGAATATATTGAAATTGTACACTTTGATATTTCGTAAATTGTTAAGTAAAATTATACAACAAAATATTAAAGTGGTATTAATTATTAATTACGTACAATCGTAATAAAATCTGATTTTCAATTAATCATGATTAAATAACAATATTATTTTAATAAAAATTACAGAATAATAAAGTTATTAATATACAAGTATAAGACTTGTTTAATAGCATTTACATTATAGTAAAAGCTATTATATAAATCTGTTGATAAATGTATGATTTATATAACTTGTTTAATGGTAATTAGTTTTCTTTCCTATTACTGATGCGCAAAGTAAAAAATTAGACTGTTAAATCATTATTTAATGTATCGCTTTTACTTTTTTCCAATAGCGGGATATTTTTCGTGCGGAACTGTGAAGAAAATGCCTCTTATAAAATATTTTACTTTTTCAACTTTAAAGCATTTATAATTAAAATAATTTAGATTACAGTCAAATATTTTTATTAATTTTCAACATTTCTAGATATTAAAAGTTCTATCAAAATATTCAATTTTGCAGTACAAGAAGTACAAGGGATATAAGAGTTTCCTTTATTTATTACTAAGAGATCCAACCGGACTACCTGGGTTACAGAATATAGGTAAAAAAAAAATTATTAATAAAAATTGTAAACTTTCTTTTACATTTAATATATATATATTTTTTTTTAGGTTGCTCATTAACAACACGAAAAAGCCTTTTTATATGAAAAATACCACTTACGTATTCAAATAATTTTTGGAAGTTTATTAAAAGTGACACTTTCATATTAATCGCATGCCAGGAATTAATAGCCAAAGAAAGCGCCAAAATTTTCACTACTTACAGCGGCTTTTTTTATTCTGATTATTTCGGTGTTTTAAGAGCATAGTTCGATTGCAAGTGTTAAATTTGTGTTTTATTTACTTTATTTATTATTTTATTAATTCATTAGTGAAGTTTTAATGTCGATATTGAAGGTTATCCGGAAACAATTGCTGAACAGTTTATATTGTTTTAAGTGCTAATGGGTTAATCTTTTCTAATCATCTGCACGCTATAGAGATAATGTTTTTTTTTTTTTTTTAGAATCATGTTTGAAAATTATTTTAAAAGCCATAAAAAATGAGTAAGTTGCGATGCAATTTTCAAACAAATTGCATTTGAAAAAACGCATTTTCCCCTATACGACGATGTAAAAATTGAAAATGTGCGAGGTTTAGAACATTAAAAAATTGAAATAAAAGCAAAACTAAACCTTCAGGTGTTCCAACGTCAAAATTACGTCATCGTTATTCATAGACACGTTTGTTCTTTATAGTATACATTTCAACAAACTGAAAATAGGATTGGCTGTAATAAATGCACCCAGAAAAAGGAATTGATTAAAACTACAAAACATGTTTTGTTGAGTACATTTTGGTTGTTCTAGCAAAATTCAAGTAAAATCGAACCATTTTACTTGAATTAACAAAACATTTTTTTTTTGTTGACGATACAAAAAAATTTTTTGGAATTGCAAAAAAAAATTTTTTGTTGATTCAAACAAAATTTCCATTGACCTATATTTAAACAAAAAGTTTTGTTGGGTCAACCAAATTTTTGTTGATTCAACAAAACTTTTTTCTGGGTGTGGCTAAACCTTGAGCAACACTTTTATTTACAAAAGATTCGGTGATTGTTTAATGCGAAAAATACCTAAATGATAATGACAAGTGCTGTTTAGCCCTTCACGACATTTTCTGTCATGAATGACCCATGCCGAAAGTTTCTATATCTCCATGTGGCATGCTTTTGCGCACAATGTGCATCTTGCTTCTTATCTGGAGCAATCAGACTATTAAATGAACCAACAATGTCTACTTAATAGCAAAATATTATGTTAAATATTGTTCATTCTGTCTTACAAAAACGTACGCAAGCATTAATTGTAAGATTTTGTTTTAAGTTTTATTTTTTTAAAAAAACTTATAGATAGAAAGTAAAGTAGTATTATCTATATATTTAAAACACAAAGCTGATTGGTTAATGTTTCGGCTGATATGAGCATACTCAATCAGCGTTTTCTGTTGCTAAACGGAGTGGAAAACCAGTTTTGTAGTTTTTTTTGTTTCAGAGAAAAGTTTATCGCAGTCGAAATTATCGAATAGTCAAAGCGCCAGAAAGAGGAATTCTGGTTTTCCAAAGTGAACATGGATTCCAAAACCACTCCTGGCATAAAATGTTAGGGTGTGATAACTTAGTCCGATAATGTAAATTATGTTTTATTTCAGGAAGAAAAGTTATAGAATTTTTTTTTCTTTATTATTTTTAAGGAAAATCTACCATCGCCAAAATATTTTTTATTATTATTTTGTATTTGAAATTTAAAATTAATCGAATAGGGAAAAATATGTTATTTTAAATTCAAATTGTTTGAAAACTGTATCTCAATTGGCTGGCTTCTTATAGATCATATATATTATTTCTCCTGTCAACATCCCTTTTGCTAAGAAAATAAGAAATGCAGAACAACGAATGAGATAGCATATGAAAGGATTTTGAACAGGCTTCTGACATAGCACACTTAACATTTCGTTAAAACATGTTTTTGATTAAAATTTGCTGATAATTAAAAATTAAATCGGCATTGTTTTCATAAAAGAAATGACAGATTTTCCTCAAAATATTGTTGTCAAAAAAATAAAATACCACATTATATGATGCTCAGCAACAATTATAAGAAACACCGCTTCGGTTTATTTTATATTTATGATTAAAAAGCGAAATTGAAATTGTAATGTTTGGATTTATATTTCTATCGCCCATGTTTTCCCGAAGCGGATGACGTCATCCTCTAATGCAATAAAATACGATTGTTAATATTTTTTTTTTCGCGCGCGTGCTTTTA
The DNA here is from genome assembly GCA_963931845.1 of Maratus michaelseni. Classification (NCBI taxonomy): domain Eukaryota; kingdom Metazoa; phylum Arthropoda; class Arachnida; order Araneae; family Salticidae; genus Maratus; species Maratus michaelseni. The sequence continues at coordinate 36,793,167 of OZ007595.1, read as the reverse complement.
GCAATCTTGGATCAGTTTTTACTCTAACTTTGATGGAATAAATTAGATGATACTCAGGCTTGACTAACAACTAAATGTTGTTTGCAGATATTTTTATCCTTGCTTTTTCTTTAGAAGTTTAAACCTGCATCTAATAAATATTACATACTGATAAAAAATGGTACTTCTCTATTATCCCGTCACCCACTTTTCATAACAGAAAACTATCGCCGAATAAACGGGAGAACGTTGCCATTGGAATATCAAAATAAACAAATAAATGAAATATAAGAATTTAAGGACACAATTGTTATTTTAATTAATGAAATAACTGATGAATCAGTAAAACATAATGAAAAATACACGCAAATGTCGAATTAAAAACCACTTGATGACGTAACAAATACGTATAATGCTTCTGACATCAAGTAAATGGGACTGAATTTTTGGCGTTTTATCTTACAATTTGGCGATAGTTTTTTGTTATAATAAGTGGTCGACGGGATAATAGAGAATTACCTAAAAAATATTAGATTTCAGTGCGAAATCCTCGCACGGGCCCCTCTGGTTTTAAAATAATTTTCTAGCATGAATTTTCTTAAAATCTATAGAGATAGATTTTAAGAAAATTCATGCTCGGTAGTCCGATTTCAAAAAATTAATCCATTGGCACTTAAAACAATATAAATTGCTCAACATCGTTTTCTAGCTTATATTGTATAACAAAATTAAAAGTCCAACAATAAATAAATAAAATAATAAAACAGTATAAATAAAACATTTAATAAAACTACGCGGTTAAGGGGGGAGATCACGTTGAGCAGCCTGAAAATGACAATAACTAAACCAGTGCGAAAAACGCTCTAGTTTTAAAACCAATGAATGAAATACAACAATTTTTTTCTATAATTTCACACATTCTTGTTGTTTAAAAAAGCATTCAAATTATATATATTTAGCAATAATAATTAATTAAATGATAATGACAAAAATGACTTTTTAAAAATATAAATACTAAAATATGCATTTTGAGCGCAAGATTAAAAAAAAAAATCTACTACAGACACACACTTAATATTTCATTTATTTTTACTTATACTACTATATTTTACACTGAATTTAAATTTAAAAGTATATTCAAATTCATTAGCGTAATGAATGGCTTTTATAATGATATTCACTAAATGTACCCAAAATTTTAGATTTAATTTTCCAATACAAAATTTTCTGTGACAAAAATCCGACTAAATTTCAGTTTAGCATAAATGTATACATGAAAATTAATTATACACAAAATTTCAATTTTCTGTGATAATTAGTTTTCAAATGAGAGTGCGCGTAATGCCAAAAAATACAGTTTTGTGAAAAAGGGCTTCAAAGATAACTTTACAGCATGGCAAGAAATGGCTTTGTGCAAGATATTTTTAGCTATAACTTCTGTTCTAATTGGAATTTTTGAAAAATTCTTTTTGCAATGTATATGTAACATTTTAAGGTATCCATGCTAATTTTTGGAAAGATCTATTTTTTTTAAACCTTCAATGTGATCTCCCCCCTTAAGCCACTGAAAGTCTCAGAATCAGAAAGGACTGTTGTAAGGAACGAAATGTTTGACGATTTCTTCGGCTATAAATCTGGCATGCGGCTAATAAGAAAGTATCGCTTTCAATAAATTTCAAAACTTTATTTGAACATGTTATTGACATTTTTCATACAAAAAAAATTTTTGGTGTTGTTTCTGCCCAATCAAACCGAAAATGTATTAAATGTAAAAACTTATTATGGTTTTCCATTAAAAAAAAAAAAAAATTTTCACTTATACTCTGTGATTCGGGCAGTGTGTTCCCAAAAAACACGGGTTGGATCCCCTGTTTAATTAATTTATTTATTTTTATAATTCTATTTTACATAGATGCACAAGCAATTTCAAATATAGTGAGTTGCTTTAAATATTCTAATACCTTACTTGAAAGAAACACATTAAAAAATGCATCAAAAATATTTTTCAAAATATTAAAAGAGTAAGAGGGAGGTAGTCAACATTGATTTTCTTTTTATGTTTCATTTTGTATTCATTCTAAAATCACATATTAAATGTAATCTTGAATTTGCATCACTAAACCAAAAATCTATCAGCCTTTTCCTATTAAATTAAATCATTTTACGTTATTTCAGTTGCCAACAATTAAAAATCCACAATAAACTTCTTTCTAAAATAATTAATTTTTTACTAAAAGATTTCCATGTGAAAAATGAAAATGAAATAAAAAGTTTCAACAATTGAAAAAATGATTAATAGGACGTCATATTGGTAATAAAACGGCAATCTTCAAGCATTTCTCAATAATACAAGGAGTATGAGTATGTGTAAATACAGAAAGCAGCTTAATATGACGTCATTAGAGAATTAAAAAGAAAATTAATCTGACGTCTAACATTTTGAAGGTCTCTATACAACATGTTTAATTTTGAAATTGATTTTTTTTAAATATCGTATTTCGTCCACCTGACAGATATTATTATGATGAGTATAATAGAGCAGAGTATAATAGCGGGCTTTACGTGCTATTGGACCGGTTCAGATTTTTCAAAAATCGAGAAAAATAGATCGGTAAATTTTTACTTTATAAAAAACATGACTTTTTTTTTTTTTGTATGAAAATGAAATTTATTTGGATTTATTAAAGGAAGGAAAAATTGTTTTGAAAGGAATATTAAACGAAATCCTTTGTGCGATCTTCGATCACACTTACCCACTTGTTTATTCTTGTCTTAAAGCGGCGACCTCTTTTTTATGCAGTTTGTGTTACGATTTAACCTTCTCACCGCCGCGACCTGATATATCCGTTCACTATGCTGTAGGTTTCACAGCAATCCAAGTTTTGTTTAAATTAATATAATTCTACAAATATAATGCATTTTTAAAACATCAAACAATGATTGATACTCTCAAGGATTATACTTACATACGTAATTAAGTTTTTTATCTCAAGTTTGAAAATTCAGATTTTTTAAGCATTTTAAAAAAATTACAGAGAAAACAACATTACAAATTTTGCTCCGTGGTCAGGGGGTTAAATCGATCAACCCAAATTCCAAGATTTATTGTTGCATTACAATTCGGTAAGTTAAGCCTAGATCTTCTACACATCAAGAACAATATTTATTAAAAATCAAAATCGAACCATTAGCTTACATGCTTGATATTAATTCAGTTGCCATTTATAGTGCTGTCACAATAAATTGACGATATATAACGAAAATTTCGACGAATGTATTCGTGAATTAAAGTGGAAATTACTACTACCAACTACTAGATGTTACTATTAATTAAATAATGCATTTTCTGCACCATTTGTGCTTGTTGACATCTGTATGTACTTGTAGCATCGCGAAGTCTTACAAGGTCATCGACCAAGTTATGATGGGAAGACTACTACAGTATGAAATACATACATACTTGTATAAATAGACCTAAAATGATCATAAGAACAACCATGCCTAGAGACAAAAACTATAAAATACAAACAATTAAAATCTTATAGATTTTAATATATTTAATATATTTAATATATTTATACTATATTTATATAAAAAATTACTTATTATCATTAAAATAAATAGATATATTCTAAACGTGATTACAGTACACATAAAGGCTTAAAAACTTATAATAACATAAAGCCTTTACAGATTAATTTTAAAAATAGTAAAATAATTTATCCATTAAGATTTTATTTCCCATCCATTATCCGAGAATCAATAGAAAGCTATATGTGAAGAGAGAGCATATTCAATGGATCAGCGTACTTAGAGTTACCTAGAATTTGGCGCAAGATTCTTTCTAAATTAAAAAAATAAGATAAAGTAATTCACGTTTACAGATGATCATTTTTATTAAACCACCTGTTTTGCTAATATCTAGTGTCTCGTGATGTTTGTTTATCAAGTTCATATTTCAAAATTTTTTGCAAAAATTGTTTATTATTATTTGTCTTCAGAGTGTCACCGATTATGAGTACGAAACCAGTAGATCTATTTTTCTAAAAGTTTTTAAGCCTTTATGTGTACTGAAAGGGCACTTTCAGCATATCTATTTTTATTTTGGTAACGAGTCAATTTTATATATAATGCATTATATTATAATTATGCCATTATTTTTACTATAATTTTATTAAAAAAATGTAACCATTTTTTCTATTATCATCTTTATTACATTATATTGTATCTTTCACTTCTTCCCCATGATATGTACAGTATGTAACGCTTAGTTTTCAATCTAATAGTCAAATTTCATAAAAATACCTTTGACTTTCATTACATTGTGTTGCTTTGACCGTAAACTTCGATCATTTTTTTTTATTTCTTAAATTCAATAATTTATAAATTAGTATATATATTTTTATTTTCATTAAAATCTTGTTAAATGCAACTAAGATTATTTTTTGCACGATTTTTGTCTTCCTGAATAAGTTACATGTTCTTGAATGATTTTGTTTATGTAATATATGTTGATTACTTGTACAATCCACCAATTAATTTTTCAGCGGGGCTGAAATTACGCTGTAAATTACTGAAATACAAAGGATGTGAATTATCACTTTACTAAACAGCGTACAACCATTAGAGTGAAAAAATGTCCAGACCGGAGTTCGAACCCGGATCCCTTGGTATAGCGCAGCAAGTGCTATACCAAGGTATAACCAAGGTAACACCAATTAAGCCATCAGGACGACATCCGGTCTAGCATTCTCTCACTCTTATATGGCTAGGCTACAACCTTGCAGCACAAGATGGAACGTCAATCATGAGCACAATTCCATTGGCATACATGAGACAAATCAAACCCAGTATCGGTTAATATTTATACACTAATTATTTTTTCAGCAGAGCTGAAATTACGCTGTAAATTACTGAAATACAAAGGATGTGAATTATCACTTTACTAAACAGCGTACAACCACAATAGAATGAAAAAATGTCCAGACCGGGGTTCGATCCCGGGTCCCTTACGCTATACCAAGGGATGCCAATATATGCGCTATACCAAGGGATCCGGGATCGAACCCTGGACATTTTTTCACTCTATTGGTTGTACGCTGTTTAGTAAAGTGATAATTCACATCCTTTGTACTTGTACAATCTTTATAAAATAAATGAGCAGCGTCCGGTTTCAATCTTGTATTAGCAATGATACTATGTATAACTTTTTCACGAATATATATACTTCTTTTACACTGTTTCATTCATATAAAACCAGAATTTTGTGAGTGTACAAAGAGCTTGAAAGTATATCGTACCTGTGGGAAATTTTCTTTTAACATTAACGGAAAGAAAGAATAAAACATGATTTCAACAACTTCCTAAAAAGAATTTTCTTTCAGTAGACTCTTTCTAAAGATTTTAAATTCACTTCCTCAAGATTTGTCACTTTTTGTTTTTCATCTTTTCAATGTAGCAGAAAAGAAATGATCCATTTCATTGATTGTATTTCTACAAGCTATGGATCAAATACTTTGGAATCTAGTTTCATTTTGACTTTTAGACAATTCTGTTAAGTTATCTAAACCTTAACAAATCTTATTGAATCAAAAATTATTTTTATTGAAACTATATCTTTTTTAAAATTTGACAGCACTCGCGAGTTCTTAAAATAAAATGTCTCAAATGATGAAACAAAGCTTATTATCCTAGGTAATATTTTTTGACTGATAAATATTCGGGGTGGGGAGATTAGTTTTTGTTAGTTATGAAAAATATTTTTTTAAAAATCATACTTATGGTTAATATGCTATCATATATAGTATTTCTGTTGTCAACATCCCTTTTTTTGAGCAAATACAAAACGCAAAACGATAAATTAGATACCATATGAAAGGATTTTAAACAGTCTTCTGACATAGTACAATCACATTTTCCAAGTGATTAAAAATTAAATCGGCATTGTTTTCATAAATAAAATGAAAGATTTTCCTTAAATTAGTACTGCCAAAAAAAAAAAATACCGAACAATGATTATAAAAAAAAATGTTAAAGATAAAGTGGGCCATAGTTGTTGCACAGGTTTATTTTATATATATAATTAAAAAGCAAAATTTAAATTCAAATGTTCAATATATTTTTCTTTAGATTAATTTTAACACAATTATTCAAATTGGCAAAGAAATCATACGAGTTGTAATTTTCCAACTGGACGAAAAATGTCCGGGCCAGGATTCGAACCTGGGATCTCTTGGCTGAAGTCGCCACGCTCTAACAACTGAGCTATCCCGGTCGAATCTGGAGGACATAATTCATCCAGTTCACCTTATTGATCATAGCATCTGGTCTGATAGTGTAATCAGCTCAACAGAATAGATCGCAGGTAATGGAACGCCAGTAAACGCTGGAAACGTGATTACACTAGATTAATTTTAACACAATTTTAACACAATATTTTTCTTTATCCCATGTTTTTTTCCGAAACAGATGATGTCACCCTCTAATGCAGTTAAAATACGATTGATTTTTTATTTGTTTTATTTTATTTATTTATTTTTATTTATTTATTTATTTATTTTTATTTATTTATTTATTTATTTATTTTTATTTATTTATTTATTTATTTATTTTTATTTATTTATTTATTTATTTTTATTTATTTATTTTTATTTATTTATTTATTTATTTTTTTGCGTATGCTATCTTTGATCGGTTTTTATTGTAACTTTGATGGAATAAATGAGATGATATTCTGGCTTAACTAATGATGTTTTCAGAAATTTTTAGTCCTTAATATTCCTTTAGAAAATTAAACCTGCATCTAAAAAATATTAGATATTGTTAAACAATATCAGACTGCAGTGCGAAATCTTCGCACGGGTCCACTGGTCTTTCAAATTCTTACAATTCTCTTAAGTTTTCTAAGCCATAACTAATCTTATTGGATCAAAAAATTTCTTATTGAAACTATCTTTTTCAACTTTGACAGTTCTAGGAAGATGTGTGAAATGAAATAATGAAGCTTTTTATCCAGTGTAATATTTTTGACTGATGAATATAATAGGTGCAAAAAAATTTTCCCTTTTTTTTTTGTATATCGCATATTTCTAAAAGGCATGGATGAAACATTTAGCCTTTTAATTTTTCGACGATTCTCTTAACTTTTCTAAATTTTAACAAATCTTATTGTATCAAAAATTATTTTGATTAAAGTCATTCTCCTCAATACTGAAAGTTCTTGGATGTTTTTAAAGCAAAATAAGTTTAATTACTTCACTGTTTTAACCATATAAAATTCAAATTTTGTGAGCGTTAAAAATGCATGAGTTTATATCGCACATGTGGGTAATTGTCTTTCAATATTAACAGAAAGAAAGGATTAAACATCATTTCAACAACTTCCTAAAAATAATTTTCTTTCAGTAGACTCTTTCTAAACATCTTTAATAGGCTTCCTAAAGATATGTCACTTTTACTTTTTGACCTTTTCAATATAACAGAAAAGAAATCATATATTTTATTGATTGCATTTCTAAGGATCAAATACTTTGGAATGTGAAGTTTCCTTTTCACATTTCGACAATTTTGTTAAGTTTTCTAAACCTTAACAAATCTTATTGAATCAAAAATTATTTTTATTGAAACTATCGTTTTTAACTTTGACAGTTCTCGCAAGTTCTTAAAATAAAATGTGTTAAATAAAGTAATAAAGTTTATTGTCCAGTGTAATATTTTTGACTGATAAATATTCGGTGCAAACATTTTCTTCTAATTTTAAACATGAAAAATAATTTTTAAAAAATCGTACTTCTACAAGGTAAAGGTATAAAATTTTATAACTTTTCGACGAATCTCTTAAATTTTCTAACCTTGTCAAATGTTACTGAATCAAAAATCATTTTTATTAAAATCATCATCCTTAATACTGACAGTTCTCAGATGTTTTAAAATCAAAATTAGTTTAATTACTCCAAAATGTCATCATTACTAAAATGCTATATTATTGATAGTAGTAGGTCTTACAAAAGTTTTCTTAATAAATAATATAATTTAAAAACATGCGAAAAAAAACATTATATATAGCTCGTGGGAAATTTTCTATTAATGTTATTAGAAATAGAAAAAGTTTAAAACATCCTTTCAACAACTTCGTAAAAAGAATTTCCTTTCAACAGATTTTTATAAAGATTTCTAATTCACCTTTTCGCGATTTTTCAATTTTCCTTTTTGATGGCTTCAGAACATCAGAAAAGAAATCATCAATTTCATTAAATTTATTTCTGCAAGTTTTGGATCAAATACTTTGAAATCCCAAATTTCCTTTTGGGTTTTCGGCAATCCGGTTAGGATTTTTAAACCTTAACAAATCGTATTGAGTCAAAATTTCTTTTATTAAAACTATCATCTTTAATTCTGACAGTTCTTACAAGTTCGTAAAACAGAATGCATCACATGAAGAAAAGAAGATTATTATATAATGAAAATAGTTTCGGTTGATAAATATTCTAATCCAATAGTTTTCTTATATAGTTAAACCAAAAGTAAAACCAAAAGAAAGAAAAATGTATTCATATAACGGATATGAATAATATCCGTTTGGATATAAATGATATCCGATCCCAAAAGTTCATTGGAATCTGAACTTTTCATTAAATTTTCAACAATTCTGTTAAATTTTCTAAATTTTAACAATTGCTATAGAGTCAAAACTATATTTTGTTAAAACTATCATCCTTACTTTTGAAAAAACTTCAAAATTCAAATGCTTCACATGAAAAAAATGTACCTTATTATTCCATGCGATATTTTAGTTTGATAAGTATTACAAAGTTATAATAATTTAGTTGACAGTTACTCAGTGTGTTCTATAGCGTGATCTAATTGCGAGATTGAAGCCAATTCAAATTCAGTAGGATTATTAACTAATACAGAGAACGGATGATTCTGCAAAAAAAAAAAAAAAAAAAAAAAAAAATAGTTCTAAAAGTCACTGCTAGGACGATATGTGGCGCAGATTTCTTCGTAGAATAGAAACTTTCGTCCCCCGTCTTGTTTAATTATCCTACAGAATTTGGCTTCATTCTAGCAATTAGATAGCGCTATAGAACACGCTGGATACTGTCAGTTTAAATATGGCCGCCTTCTTTATTGCCGTTTATTATTATTATTATTATTATTATTATTATTATTTACCTTAATCCTTAATAATTAATGATAATAATAAGAAGAATAAAACAATAAAGAAAAACTGGAAAAGAAAAATAAAGGAAAATTGACTTATTTTTATGTTTTATTTAAGTGTCATAATGGATAAGATCAATACATATGTTTAATTTTTTAATAAATTTCCTACTCAAGATTTCCTATTTAATACATGTTTATAGCCACCCATTCTAAATTACATTCTATAATGCAAGCATTCAAAATATTTTACATACTGACATACATTTCATAACATGCATAGATAGTTACTAATCTATGTATGAAATGATATTACAGCTATATATTAATCTTATAGATTAATTGAAATAGCTGTACAGTGACTAAAGCAGCTGAGAGAAAAGAAAATAGATATATGTACGCAATCGAAAGTGCAACCTAACAAATACATGAGCAATTAATTTTGTTCGTGTTTCATTTCCATAACTTGCAAAAAACATTCCAGATTCCGAAAATCATTTGTAATCACTCTGTAATTGCATATTAACTGTGTGATTATTGTACTAAAAATGGTTTAGCTGATGTAGTAAACGTGAATAACCTTATAAAACTCAATGAGATTCGAAACAACAATCATAAATAAAGAATTGAAGATAAAAGTATGTAATATTTTATCCCAGATAATTGCAGAAAATACACCTATTAATGTTATTTTTAAGCGTTATGAGACAAAAAAATTGGATTTCATTGTTATGTAATTTATTTCTTTATTCACTTTAATAATATTACAGATGAAACTTTGATAAATAAAATGAAAAATTTGATTTCGCTTTTCAGTTGCGTTGTACATATATCAAATTTTTGTATACAAAGATCTGGATGTCATATTACAAAATATAAAGGAAATGCTTTCAGTAGCTTTTTGGCAGGTAATACTTAAAACTAGTTTATTGATGGAAATATCAATCTCTCTTCAAAAAGTAGCAATGAAACGATATAATGTTAATACATTTCCGTGTTCTGCGGATACATTTAAAAAAATTCACTTAACTTCGTGTAGAATTTAACCATTTTAACCATTTATAATTTTTTACTTTACCATTCCTGTTGTTATTTGTTGAAAATGGTAGTTTCTTGTTTTGTCATATAATGGAGGAAAGCGATTAACGATTTTTTTTATACTTCTTTCATGCATTAGAATTTTACTAATGTGTATCTTGACGGGTAATTTTGATGATAATAACTAGTGTGCTGGCACATTGTAAACGATTCGTTGAATATGAATCTTAAAACTATGAGATTAGTTAACTTGGAGATCACTATAACTGGCTTTTTGTTGCACTTCACATACATGAAAAGATAGTCGAACAATAAAACTCTCTGTAATATAATATAAAAAACACGTGAAATTCGGTATTTGATGCTTACCATACCTGTATCCTTGCTGCACTTAGCGTAAACAAAACGAACTAAACCATCCGTGAATTTGGTTATTTCACTGTATATCACAACTCTACTCGGTCTCTAAGTCCCAGGAATCTAAAAAAAATCTCTATAATTTGGTGATTATTATATCAAGTTGCTTCATTTTGAGGACGTGAAAACCTAAAGAAACATAAGTGCATTCCGCTAAATCATTTTACACGTATCTAAAAACATTTGAATTCGTTAATTCGGCAACCACTATAACCGATTCTTATTTGCACCTCATAGTTAATTGTTGTTAGATTTGGAATCCGGTTCCAAATGCTATACTTTTTTGTTCCATAGATTTTGCAACAACAGGATTTCTGATGGCACCTCACAATGTTTCTTCTTCTTGTAATTTTCGATTTAACTCATAATTATCGGTGATATTATAATGACTTTCAAAAATTCATCCGTTACTTCAAAATTATTTCGAAAGTTATCGTATGGCACCTCACAATTTTTTTCTTCTTGTAATTTTCGAATTAACTCCTAATTATCTATGATATTATTATGACTTTCAAAAATTCCTCCGTTATTTAAAAATTGCTTCGAAAGTTATCTGATATACGTCCGAAATTTTTTCCCTGTTTACAAAATTTATCCATATCTGCTATATATAACATAGACATGTGAAACTGGTGCCAAAATGTGCGGAAACTAACCAAGTTTCTTTTGTTGCAAAGTTTCCGTAACATGGCTGCAGGAAACACTGGTTTAGTAGCATATAGCTCATCTAGTCCAAGGTTACCATATCTAGTTGATAGTCAATTTCTATCTATACACCACAGTAGGGATCGATGTAATTGCTGTGGTTATTCGTTGTCGCAGAGTTTCAAGATCTGATACACTGATTCCTCTGCACTATTTTTGGTGTCGGGATCTCGTGATACCAGAGGACACGCCGAGCTTTTTCCTGATTTGCGAACATTTGCGGCTTCCTGGACGCCTCCTACACTACAGCTGTGTTACCAAAAAAAAAAAAGTTTAGTTAGTTTTTTTTTTAAATTTTGGCAGCAGTTTCACATGTATGTCTTATATAAGCGGATATGAATACATTTTGTAATTAGAAAAAGGCTTTTCGGGCACCTTATACAATAATAATTGCTATATTAACTGCCATAGCAACTTAAAGTGATTGTTACTTTTTTTATTATTCTTTTAAATGATTAGCTCTAATTTTTAATTTCAGTTTAACACTAGAACTACCGGAAATTTTACTCAAGTTTTTTAAAACTAGTTCACACCAGAAATTTTATTTAAAACTACTTAACTTATTCATTTAACGTATTTCTGTGAGTTTTATATTTAATTTATTTTAAAAAGAAATTTCTGGTTCGAATGGGAATATATTCATTTGGTAACCGTCAAAATGACGGCTCATGGTAGTTCTAGTGTTAAAACAAATAAAATTTCCCCGCATTCCATTAAAAAAAATAAAAAATAAAAAAAAAAAAACTTGCAAATTCTCTGATTTTTATTTTCTGCTTTTTTTCAATGAGCCCCTTATAAAATCTGAAAAACTGAAAATATCCAGAAAACAGAGGAAAAAAAAACAGTCAATGCGCTATAAAATCAATTTACAATCTGCTTCTTAAAGTATCGTATATAGAACTAGAAGAAAGTGAGGAAAGATAATTTTATACCCACAACAATACATTTTATAGTGATGGGATTTCATCACCACATGGGACTTACCTCGTTGTTGTAAGATACCATTATAAGGAACATCAATCATTTTTGGCGAGTTAGGAATTTCAATTACACTAAAGAACCTAACAACGTTCCAATTTTGTGTAGGGGGAAGGAGAGAAGTAGCAAGAGAATTTGTTAATAGCCCACGTGCGTTATTCTTTCGTATCATTCAGAGACAGTATAAAAGAGCGAATATTCACACCGCCATAAAGTGCTATTAATCTACCTATATTAGAAAGCAAAAACATGTCCGTGAGAAACGCTGACGTTATATTGAGGGTGGCAACACATGACTAATAAATTTCGATTTTACTGAATTTTTTTTTACTTTAAACTATCATCAATTTCAATTTTTACACCTTCGAGTGGGCAAAAAAAAAAAAAAAATGCTCTTCCAAATACAATTTGTTTGAAAACTGTATCTCGATTTACTGTTTTTTATTGTTTTTAAAATAAGCTTCAAGCAAGAACAATATAAATAAATAAAATAATAAAACAATATATGTAAAACACAAATTTAACAGACATGTAATCAAACTACGAGCTTAAAAAACTGAAATTATCAAAATGAAAAGGCTGCTAGTAGCAAAATTTTTGTCGATTTCTTCAACTTTTAACTCCTAGCGTGCGGCTAAAGCTGGAAAGTATCGCTTTCAATACATTTCAAAAGTTTATTTGAATACGCAATTGATATTTTTGATATAAAAATAGTTTTGGTGTGGTTAGTAGGTATTCTAAAAGAATATATTAAATAAAAAATCTATTACTTTTAAAAAAAAAATGAAACTGTTTTCACCTATGGTTTATAACAAAGGGAGGATAGGGTTGTATCCCCTAGTAAAAATTATAGAATAAACAGGTTCTTATTGTTGACCTATAGTTAATTTCTAAACCAATAGTTTTAGAGGAATAGTTTTAATTGCAGAAATGTGTCAAATGTTATTCTTCATCATATGAAAATCTATTTATACCAAAATAGTTATTCGCATAAAAGTTACGAAATTAAAATTTTTATACGACCTGTAAGTACCATAAATTATATTTAGAAAACTTTTTTTCATGCTATAACATGTAAAAATCTAAACAAAAATCTTTTGTACAACGAAAACTTTTTGAGTTATTATACTTTGATTTTTATGAATTTTTCAACATTGAACGTGCTTACCAATTTATTGTGCCAGAAAACTCCAAAAATTTATCTCATGCAATGTATCATAACTATGTATATATTGGAATTTTCCGTTTTATTTAAATCATTTTATTATATTTATTGATGCAATTTTAATTTCGCTATAGAATATTAGTCGGAAACAAATGCTGAACTATTTACACTGTTTTAAGTGCAAACGGGTTATTATTTCGTAATTCGACTGCACGCGATAGTGATAGATTTAAAAAACAAATTATGCTTGAAAATTATTTTAAAAACCATAAGAGAAAATTGTAAGTTCAGATACAGTTTTTAAGCAAATTGCATTTGAAAGAACATTTTTTTCCCTCTTAGACGGTGTAAAAATTGAAATTGTGCTATGTTTATAAGTTAAAAAAATTGCATTTAAGGCAAAATTTATTGACCAGGTCATTGCCACCGTGAATATGACATCAGGGTTACTCATGGACATGTTTTTGCTTTATAATATATATTTCTTCACCTCTTAGTGCAGGCCGGTACTTTATAAAGGTTTGTTATGTATTGTACTGCACGTTTTAATAATTTATTACAAAATAAGTAAGCGGAAAAATAAAAATATAGTAAACATTTTAAGATAAATTTTATAATGTGTTATTGCAAGAATTATAGCATCATGTATCCTGTAAAATATTAATGTAGTATATAGAGTATATTTCTTTTAAATGCTAAAAGGTGTAAATTAACAATATAATACAAATTAAAATAAATTTTATTAGCTTGTTTGACATGTTACGACAGTCATTTTCAAAAACAAATGATAAATATTAAAGAAGACGGATCCAAGAATTACTATATTGGCATGACCAGCAGGAAATTTAGTTAAAGAAAAAAGGAGCATATAGCTGATATTAAATATAATAGAAAAACCACAGCCGTGGCAAGACTATATCAAGAAGAAACCATCCAAATAAATTTCAATGAAAGTAAAATAATTTTTCCCTCCAGTCTATACTACCCATCCATAATAAGAGAAACCATAGAGATACTATCACGCAAAAATACAATATGTAACGATGCATCATCTTTTAACTTACCGAAACGGTGGCTCGAGTTACTCCATGGTTACAGATATGAAAATAAACAAGCAAGTAAAAATAAAAGGTAACTTGTGTAATTTTTTTTAAAAGTACGTGAAAATTAAATGATAGCATTTTAAATAACTTCAAAGCCCGTACAATTATGGAATATTCTCGTTTGTTTTTGAAAATGACTCGGAGTGAGTCGAAACATGTCAAACAACCTAATAAAGGTTACTTTAATTTGTATTATGTTGTTAATTTACATCTTTTAGCATTTAAAATACATAATTTATCATATTGTTATAATTTATTATATTGTTAGTATATAGAGTTTAAAATGTACAAAACCTTAGCATTTAAAATATATAATTTATTATATTAGTTATAATTTATTATATTATTAGTATATAGAGTTTAAAATGTACAAAAGCTTAACTTAAAATGTAAGCCTGATTTTTAAGAAGATGATTTAAACCTATCCTATAGTTCATTGGTAAATGATTACACAAATGTGAAAAGCTAAGCCCGAGATGAAAGAGTCAAAACTTCCAGTTCTTAGTGTTTGAAAAGTATTTGATGGATGATTAGATCCTCCTTCTAGCTCTCTTTGGTGACGGTTTACTGTATGTAGGCGGATCGTAGATCGTAGCAGACATCCGCGTCCAATACTTTGGCAAAGTAATTCCTCATTTTTGCTTAAACTATGCCGGATACTTGGGAATATACTGTGTACCCTTTATCTAATTAAACATACTTCTTGCTAGAAGCGTGTAAATTATGCATTTTTTTTTTCTTTGGAGAAAAGTTCGTTTTTAACACTTTCTAATATACTAGAAAAGTGCTTATACCTTGAATCTATCTGGCTGTCTGTCCTCCTGGAGTATATACTCTCATAAATATACTCGGATCGTCATGTAATTTTTATAGGTTATTAAGGTTTACTACAGAATGTTCGCTATTGAAAATTATGTGTAGCATTTATGATTCATTTACAGGGACACACACACAAAAAAAATTCGTTACATTATGATCTTTGGGGGAAAATCCGTTTTCGGTACATTTTATTGATGTTACGATATTTCACACAAATGAGAGAGATATGCATCACACAGGTGGCCTACAACATATTCTGTTTACAGGGACGCACATAAAAATTCCATTACATTATGATCTAGGGTGAAAATCATTTGACATGCATTTTAATGATGTTACGATGCTTCAAACATAATAAAATTTAAAAAGATAGCTGATGTGTGATACAACATGTTTTCTATAGATTATAGAACAATGAGCATTTATTTTTCATTTAGAGAGACCGACAAAAGAATTCAATTAAATGACTGACTATGTTCAATAATTGTTGTAAATGTGTTTTCCGCTGTGACATGCATGTTGAAACTTGTCTAATGTTTAGTGTATTACGTGGTGTGTAAAATCTATAGATTAGGGGAAGGTGGCCTAAAATGATCCTAACGGGCAAAACGATCCACATATGTTTTCTTCCAGACAGGTCGCGCTATCTACAGGGTAACACATAAACTAGTTGTGATATGTAAAGACGAAGCAATGGCGGTATTCAAGCGATCGCAATACCATGCGTCTCAATAGAATACTTTGAAAAATTGGTTTTTACAACATCTTTCATAAGGTAGGCACTAACTTTCATATTTATTTAGATTACAGTCTTTAGAATACAGAAATATCACTTGGTTTACTTAAGTTGAGTATGTTTTTAGATGTGAAGTACACTTATGTATTGTCATAATTACTTTTATATCCTTTATTTTGCCGATAAAAAACCAATTTACAATTACTTTTCAATGAAGGATAATTTTGGCCTTTGGTGAGGGTAAAAGGTTCCTTTGGACACTTTTTATAAAATCTATTTTTTTTCATTACTCAATTTGGGTTTGGAATATTATTAAAATAGGTTTATAATGCAAAATATAGTGTAAAACATACTAGCAAAGGACCAAACTTTTATTTAAACATCTATGTTGTTTTACACAAGTTTTCCCCTTAAGGGGATCATTTTAGGCCACCTTCCCCTATATATAAGGATGCACAAAAGAAAAAAAAATCGCTCAGATTACCGGATATGACAGTAATAGCTGAAAAATATTTTTATTGAGTTATATATATATATATATATATATATATATATATATATATATATATATATATATATATATATATATATAAAATTCATAGATATTATAATTATATATATATATATATATATATTTGCGCATTTAGATATCTTCTTTCATTGTATGAAGAAATGGAACTTCTTTAAAATATTCCGTTAGTGTTGCAATTTTCAAAGTGCGTCATAATCCATGCCTGATTCATGATTTTTCGTTCTTGTTTAAAGTCGTTGTCGGTAGCTTTAAATATATAAAAAGAACAAATTCGAATACTGGTCTTCATCATCATTAGAGTATGGAATAATAATCATAAACTGAAACTAAAATTATTTAAGTTTTACTAGAGATAAATATATTATAAAGGCATTATTGCTAATAATAGCTAAAAACAACTTCGTAAACAAGCAATAATTGGTACTTTTTTCATATTATTTAAAATGGTTAAGTTTATTTTTAAATTTATGCAATTTTTAAAAAAATCAAATTTCTATAAGTTTTATTTCCTAAAACCAATTTCAAGCAAATTGCATAGCCGCCACCTTTTACGGTTTTTGTTTTCTAAACCTATTTTTGAATAGAAAAAATTGTGTTATTTAATGACCGAAAATTTAGAATTAAATTAAAAACAAAAATTGTTGAAAAATAGTGGTAATAAAAAACGTAAACGTAATCGACAGCTACGAAATTATGATTTGTATTTTCAGCTTTTCAATAAGATTTCAATAAAATTGCTGAAAACGAGACTTCAAAAGAAAAGTATTCAATAGGATATAAATTGAATTTTCAACCTGCTTGTTATAAAACATCGTAAGTGGAAACAAAAGTTAATTTACTACCCACAATAACACATTTTTATAGAGATGCTTGCTACAAATGGGATTCGTTTAGTTGTTGTAAAACACCATTATAAGGATCATAAATTTTTTTGGCGAGTTAGGCATTTCAATTATGCTGAAGAGACTAACGACTTTCTTTACTCTTATTTTGAGACTAATAGAATATATATTTCTCGACATCTTATTTATGTAGTAACACACACACAAAATCAACCAAATCTTTTCTTTATGTATTTATTTGTAACGTGCGTTTGATTAAATTTATTAAATTATACATTAAAGGAGTTATACGTCTTTTTATTAAATACACGCTAAAAACGACATTTCCAAAACTGAGCAAAAAATACTCAAATCTGAGTAGGTCACATAGTCACAATGGCTCTGAGCCAAAATTACTCAACTTTGAAACATGTATGTACTCGTTTTTGAAAACATGCACACACTCAAGATTAAAACATCATTGGCTCATATTTGAGTATGTCCATGTTTCAAAAATGAGCATGAACTGACTGTGCTCTTTTTTGAGTGTTTCCGTGTTTCAAAAATGAGTTTGAACTGATACTAATCATTTTTGAGCATGTCCATGTTTCAAAAATGAGCATTTTTTTTACCTCCATGTGCTCAGTTTTAGGAATGTCCATGCTTCAATATTCTGAGTATTTCTGGTATTTCAGAATTGAAAGCATTTGGTCGTGCTATTTGAAATAAGAAATTTCATAACAAAATGAAAACATCGATTTACTCAGATTTGAAAGTGTCATTTTTCTCAGTGTAGATTTTAAATAAACCATTCTATAAATATGCGCTATCTTTCTCTTAGGTCTCATATTATTTAAAGAGGCCATTTAATTTAATACATACCTCTGTCAAAAAATTAAGGAGCCACCTGATTTTATTCTGATATACTATATAATAACTGATATACTATACTACTGATATACTATGATGTAATACAGTGGGTTAATTGACAAATTTGGGAGGAAATCCCATATAATACAATCATTATATATATATATATATATATATAATTATGTTATAATAATTTGTAACTGCGCATGTGCAAATTTTACCAAAGATATATATATATATATATATATATATATATCTTTGGTAAAATTTGCACATGCGCAGTTACAAATTATTTCATATGAGTGCCTATATAGAATCAAATATTCAATATATTAATTTTTTAATTGCTGTATACTGTTTCTACTGTTCTTGAAGTCAAACATGTGCTTTACATATTCAATATATAGATTCATAATAGTTATTCAACAAACTAAAATACGAAAGCGTTCGGTCACTACCCCTTAATTTTTGTACAGCAGTGTACTTTTAAACCTTTAATTTCTATGTTTAAATAAAAAGATAAATGACGAATAAATTAAAGGAGTTTAAGTGAAAAACTTCGCGTATTGCAGAAAGGATGCGAAAATTGAATTTTGCCTACATTACGTTTGCTTTATTTATAACTAATGTATTTATTATTGATATTCAAAATTCAAACAATCTTATAATAGAAATAATTGACTAGTATTGATTATCTTTTGATATGAAACAGGTAATAAATAGTAGAGATATTACTAATAAGAAATAGTACATTGTAAAATAATACAAATGTTTCGGAATCTACAAAAATTTACCACAATCGAAAAAATATATTAACCTCTTCCGAGTTATCCACGATTCGAAGAAGAGTCCCTTATCTTTAGGAAACCCTTAAACTAATGTATTTTCCAGATTTAAAAAAAAATTATAGAAACAAAGTTTTCCCTTTTTTTTCCCTAGACATTGATTTTCGAAAACATTTCTGAGCAATTTTCATGGTGTATTAATCAGTTTTTCAACTTGGCATATAGGTTTTTCGGGTGCCAATTTTTCTTATGTAAATATATTCATGTTCAACAAACCTGTTTTACACAAAAGATGATAAATTAACAGCACTGACATTAACATTAAAATTAATATTATTTTGTTATTCTTGCATGTATAATATCAGTTGCGCCGATAGAAATGTTTAATTGAGAATTGACAACATCCTAAAAACCGATATTCCGGTTTGAGAAAAGTGATTAATACACTAAAAAAACTACTCGGAAACGTTTTCGGAAATCAGTGTCAGGTAAAGAAACTTTATTCTTATAAATGATTCTTTAAATCATGAAAATATATTTATATCTGAGGTTTCTAATGATAAAGAACGGTTTTAGGAATCGTGGTTAAAAAAGGAGGAGGTTATTTTATATTTTTGTGCATGGTTTATATTACACGAGGGCTATTTTTAAAGTGAGGTCCGTCACCAAATATCTATTTAAATCTCGCGTGCTTGCAACATAGCGCAAAAGTGTCCGTGTGTTACTTCAGAGTGTTCAAGCATGTTCAAGTTGATTGATCATTGCGCCGACTATGAAGTTATAATCAGTAATACGGTTTTTGACAGAAAGAAACAGGACAGCAGCGGCATTCATCGCAAGATGAATTATGTGTATGGCCCCAGTGCAATGAGTGCCCACACACTCCTGCTCAAACACAATGTATCATCGAATCTTTTGGGTGGGAGCACTTTGATCATCCTTCATATAGTCCTGACCTTGCATCGAGTGACTATCACCTCTTCCGACACCTCAAATCGTTTCCAGATGGCTAGTGATTCAACACTGACGAAAAAGTAGAAATGGCGGTTAAGGTATGTCTTTCTTCACAAGCAGCGGCATTCTACGAGGAAGGATTACAAAAAACGCATGGGGTGTTACGACAGATGTTTCAATAGAGATGGAAACTATGTAAAAAAATAGAAAAAAGTATGAAGAATCTTGTAAAAAAATAAAAAAAATTCTAAATATACTAGTTTTATTTTTTTATTTTTTTCTATTGAAAAACGGACCTTACTTTAAAAATAACCCTCGTATTTTCTTGGGTTAAAGAATATTTGTCTTTTTTACAGCGCAGTTTTAAATGATAAAGTATATTAATTGAATACTTCAAAAGGTCAGCGTTGACAATTATACATTTTATATTTTGTTTCATTAACGGCAGTAAAATTTCTTTATAGAGTAACGTTCAAGTTCAATTTTTAAATAAGAGAAATCCTATTTCACGACTTTATTACCAAAAAGCAATTTTGAAGCAAATTATTTGAATTACTTTCTCTGCTTTTTCAGTAAGCCATCTATAAAAATCCGAAAGCAGAAAATCAATGGAAAAATATTCACTATGCCGTAAAATCAATTTTCTATTTACCTCTTAAAATATAAGAAAATAATAAAAAATAAATAAATAAAAGGATGGGGAAAGATAACTTACCACCCACAATAACAAATTTTATAAAGATGGTGGTCTCATGGGATTTGCTGAGTTGTTGTAAAACACCATTAGAAGAAGCATCAATAATTTTGGCGAGTTAGGCATTTCAATTATGTTGAAGAAAACTAACGACTCCCCTTGCTCTTATTTCAAGAGTATAGAATACACAATTCTCAATATCTCATTTATGTATAAAGAAAACATAAATAACATAGCGTGGCATAATAATTTGATAAAATCCTGGAAGCGCTTTTCTTCTGCTTCATTTATCGGTATAAAGGAATGAATCTTCAAACGCCATAAAGTGCTACTAATATAACTTTATTATCTAATTGTACGTTTTTGTTGCCAGAGGCGTGTAAATGTGCAACGCTTTTGAAATAAAATAAAGTAGTTGAGTGTCAACCCAATGTGCTGCGTTTGATTGAAAAATATATTATAATTTTGTTCTATATTTTAAAAATTTCTAAAAATTTTTTAAAAAAATTATAGAAATAGATAAAATTTCAATATTTTTTTTTATATAAGTAGAAAAATATGCTACTTCCGATGCGGGTTAAAATGAAAATTATGTGGATAGAACTTTCAAAATTATGATATTTTTACGGAATTATAATAAAACGAATTTTAGGTTCCTCAATAAAAATTCACGAAATCAATGACATCATTTGTCAAAATCATTTGCCAAAATCGTCTTTTGAACATTTAACATTTAATTTGGGAACTCCTGGAAACAAATGACGTCATTTTGACACGTTTCTCGGAAAGTTAGCTTTATGTATTATTAAAATACATGCTTGAAAAAAAATGTTTTAGCCACACACAGGGTGGCTTATTCTTTCAATCTCTATCATTTTTCATGTTTATGAAAAGTCACAGCAATCCATCGTTGCCACAGGTTAATCTCGGAAAATGAAACATTTGAAGTTACTTAAGAAATTAATAACTCGAAAAGTATTTGTCACAAAATTGTTTTACAAACTGCGTTAGAATGGTCAAAAATTGTATTTTTCTTGATATAAATTTCAAATCTAATGATTATGTCGTTTTTCAAATATTAGATTTCAAAAATTACAAAACTTCACAATGGAGTACCGTAGCGAAACTTTTACGCGTAAAAAGATAATGATAAAGGCATTGTGGCTCGACGTGTATCGTGTATACTGGCCATAGCATGCGTAACGAATTATAGTAAACTTATTATTCTGTTAAAATATAAAAGTGAATTATGTATATACATTTAAAAAAAAAAAAAAAAAAAACATTTTATCACAAACATCAACAAAATTTTTTCTTCTATTTATTCCCTTATTCCAAAGATATCGTTTTATCGTCTGCTGCCATAGCAACTTGAATTAAATTTCATTAAAAAAAATTGCTCAGTGGTAGAAAAATATTTTTCTAAATCGAATGGTTATTGAACAACTCAACACTTTAACAGGGGAATTTTTATTTGTTATTTAGATATTTTAAAATTGTTTGTTGTCATTGCGTTTTTATCCTGAGTTACAGCTAGTTTATTTATTTTTTAAATAAAAGCCGTGTGTGGCAATCTATATTCGGCCTTATAGCATAATTTTCCCCTCTTTTTTTTTTTTTTTTTTTTTTTTTTCACTCGCTACAGCATTCTTCATCTAGGGCTATTGAGAATAGCCTTAAACACCATGCATGAACCGTGAAAATATTTTTCTTTTCAAGTTTGATGTTTAAAAAATGGCATTAACACTAGAACGGCGGAAAAATCTTACCTACTGGAATGGCGGTAAGGGGTCATTTTGACCCCTTGATGAAACTACTGAAATAACAACGATAAAACAATTTTAAATGCCATACATCGAAAAACAATATGCAATTTACGTGTATTTCATCATTTATATTTAATTTATATGTAATAATACTATATATTTAAATATATTTAATAATATATATATATATATATATATTTCATATATATATAATCAATATTGTCTAATATTTCAAAAACTAACAAATCTAGAATGCTGAATTTGTTTTATTTAAATACTTCTTATCTATTTAGGAAAAGTAAAAAAAAATCAAAAATTTTCTTCCAACGAAACAAAAGTAATCAATGAATAAACGTGCTCGGGGGTTAAAATGACCCCTGCCGCCGTTCTAGTGTTAATAAAAATGTGGTAATTCCTTTTATTTCCTCTTTTCTCCCTTCCATATACAACAATGAAGTAACCCTATTTACATCATTTGATTCTATCATATAAATTTAATTAAAACCTAAAATATAATAACATCTAATTAAAATTTTGAAATTTCAGCAGTTCTTATGATATACTTATTAATAATTTATTCTCGTTTCAACTCAAAATTCGCTATACTCTCGAAAGAGTAGATGGAAAATACAATTTTTAATTATAATGTTTTTAATTATAATGTACAACAAACAGAGAAACAAGCAAACCAGAATGCTACGCTTTTTTATTCTAACATGTTATAAACTTTGTTGAGTTCGAGAAAATATAACGTTTTAATACATAATCGATTTTTTTATACTTCAAAAAGAATTGTAAAGTAAAAAATATTAAATAAAGTGAACTTTCTATATTTACAACAACACGTTTTATAGTTACGTTCGTATTACAGATATTATATATTCATAAAATAGTAGTATGAAGAACATCGATCATTTTGACGTGTTATATATTTCTATTATGCTGAAGAAGCTAACAAGTTTCCTTTCATTCATTTAGAAGGTAATAGAAAAAATATTTCTCAATATGTTATTTATATCCTAAGGTTAAGGAAAATAAAACGGAAAAAGGAAACTTGGATTATATCTCGGGGAGTATATATTTCTTTCGCTTCTTTTATCGACTGTTGAAGAAAAAAAGAATATTTTATCACATATTAGATATACATTAATTTAATTTTATACGTTTTATGCTGGAGGCGTGTAACTATGCAAAACATTCAAATAATTCTAAAAGTTGTCGTATTACGGTAGTTATAGGCTTCGCATTTATGAATGAACAATATTGTT
Organism: Maratus michaelseni; assembly: GCA_963931845.1. Taxonomy (NCBI): domain Eukaryota; kingdom Metazoa; phylum Arthropoda; class Arachnida; order Araneae; family Salticidae; genus Maratus; species Maratus michaelseni. Next base: position 36,769,375 of record OZ007595.1, on the reverse strand, counting down.
GAACATTGCTATCTATAAGCATTGCTATATTATCTATATAACATTGATATCTACTAAACTATCTTTAAAGTGCGGAAATTTGTTATTCAAAATTACTACATATTTTCAGTGGTTAATTTTTATAAACAGACTTTTTTTCGTATATTTTGAGAAGAATTGCTAACTTATTGTAATTATATTTAGTTTCATAAAATATATTGCTATGTGAATAAATTTATAAAATAACAACCACCCTTGGACTTTAAATATTTGACGTTTTTACGGTTTTGAAAATAACATAAAATATTCTGAAATATAAAATATTGAATAAAAGTAATTCTCTATTAATCAACATATGAATGAGCGTCTGAAAGATGGCCCTATGTTAGAAATTTGAAATTTTGCAGGAATGATAAAAAAAACTAGATACTTTTCCGCTATACCAACACCATTGTCGTCAAGCGTAGTATTTGGCGGAAAGTGAAATTCACGTGAAATGAAACATTTGAAAAAATATATATATCATTGTTGGTACGAAAGTAAGCATTTAAAAAATGTAACATTACAGACTTTCGGGAACTATTTTATAAAATCCATACAAATTTATACTTATAAAAAAATAATAATAAAAATAAATAAATATTATAAAATCAAATAATAATGTAAAACTTATTTTAAACTGCAGCGATGGAATTGTAAATATCTCTTAGCATTGCACTAAACATTTCATTTTTGAATGAAGACGTTCTGGTTTTTTGAACAAAAACTTTTTTTATGTATAATTCCAAAGTTCTAAAAAAAGTTTATAGCAGATTCCCCATCATCCGGTAACTGCCAGATGGTAAAATCTATCTCAGAATCAGTATAAATGTAAGTTATAATTTAATAATAAATAATTTCAATTCAAAACTGCAAATTAATATGTGTTTCGAAGTTACGATTAAATAATAATAAGGAAAAAAATATTCCAGTTCAATAAATCTTAAATCACAATGTTTAATACAGTTTGCTATAAAAATTCTTTGCACGGTCAGGGGTGAAATAATCGGCTTATTAGCATACAGTTTGGCATGGTGTTTGTATAACGGAAAAATACCAAAAACTATGAATGTCATTGATTAGCGTTGTCCTGAGCACGTAGTGCAGCATAGGTTCATCTTCCGATTTTGATTACAGTCCACTTTTGTCGTCATGCTGAACATTGAATTAAAAACTAGTTAGGTGTGAAAGGAAAGTATTAATATTATTTTTAGTTTATTATTTAAATTTTTTATTCAAAGTAAACAAACTTATATATTGTGTATTAGGGTATATGGACACGTTTATAAGTTTTTATAAGGAATATATCCCTTTTGCGTTATATGGTTGATAACAATAGCGATGACTATGATACCTGTAGAGATGTGATTATTTTGCAAAGGAGAAGTTACCACTTGACTCGAAAACATGGCACGTGAGAGAGGTAATTCCAAATTTCAGAGCGCTGCCGCAATGAAGATTAAAGTTCGATATCATGTGTGTGCGAGCAGGAGTCATATAAAAAGGCAAAGATGGTGAAGCTATTATAGTTTAATGAGTAATCCAACACACTACAATTTCAAATTCTTCAACATTACTAAATAATCTTTGAAATCAGATATTATTGCCATAATCGGGCAACATTCTAAGAAGGAAGGAGATATTCAGCAGGGAGGCGATATAAAGAAGTTAGATTTTCCAGTGTGGCACAGGGGGCTTAGCAATTTATTAGATGTTTAAGCGATGAAGTTCAGAGACGAAGTGTTCTATCCGATATGAAAGCGTGTGCTAGAAAAACACGCCAAGCGATTTACATTTTGAGCCAAGAGAAGCGCATTTTTTTTGCGTGGGAACTGTAACGATTACAGATACATCACATCAACTTCATAACTGACGTCAGTGGTAGAGAAATCTTTTTTGGAGAAGAGTGCACTTTGGCTAAAAGAGAGTGATTAAGAATCTTACCGTTAATTATTATTTTGGGAACATGGTAAAAGATATTTTAGAAGAATGTTGTAAAGGCGCCATCGAGATGCAAGATGCAATAGACATCTGGATGCATTATGAAGTCAAAACTGACCATGAGGAAGGAAACATTTTATATCTTGTATAATTTCATTTACATTGATCTGTGGGAGACCGAATAGAGTACGTTAATGATAATTTAAAAACAATATGCATGATTTTGACTAAAAGTCTCCGTTGAAAGAGAATGACAAAAAGGCGCGCTTTAACAGCCGGGAATGTATATGAATTACGATAATGCAGAAAGGGGAAAATATATTTAATAAAATACTTAAAATATAGATTTCTTTAATTTTTGAAACGAATATATATGGTATCTTCACCATAGGGTAGTTCAAATAAAAACGAAACAGGCGCCACAGAATGGAATGAAATGGTTTATTTCAAACACAATCTCCAAATCTACAGTTGCACTGATTCACCAAATGGTGAATACCTTTCTCATATAGAAGTCCTTTGATTGAAATCTGAAACAGTTTCGAACATTGTCCATGATTTCGCTATCTGAGGCGACTCTTCAATCCCTTTTTGGCCAAAGATTGGATAGTCACATGCCGAAAGATCCGGGCTGTACGGTGGATATTACAAGACTGTCCACCGAAACTTCATCAGTTTCCCTTGCGGAAGTGCTTGTGTCCGTCCTGCACACACAAGTCAGTGACAGTGCATGTTCTCCGTACAAACGAATAATGCTTTTTTTTACTCGCAAACATTCCGCAGACGCAGATGAATAAAAACAACCGATTGCCTGACGGATGAAACTGTTAGCCGATCGCCAGAGCATATATCGTGCTTTTGCGTGGCTATCTATAGGGCATTTCCTCAGTAAGAGTTGCCTTCCTTACATACCCACTGTACCCTGTGCACGAAGTTCATCACACCCATACAAAAATAACCACTGTTCCGTTTTTTTTTTTTTTTAATCTACCTTTATAATTTCAACTTTTAACACCGGGTAATCATCAATCATACCACATAGGACCAAAAAAAAAAAAAAACTTTTCAAAATTTGTAACACAGACCTTTCTTTCAGACACCCATTTATATGATGTTTGTATCTAAAGATAAGAAATGTAATGCGGAAAAAGGAAAGTTGGATAATATCTCGGAGAGTATATTTTTCTTTCGCTTCATTTATTAACTGTTGAAGAAAAATGAATATATTCTATCACACAGTAAAGTAAATAAATATATATATTTAATTTTGCATGTGTCTTGCTGGAGGCGTGTAGCTATGCAAACTATTCAAATAATTCCGCACATTGAGATATTACGATAGTTATGGACCTCATTTATGAATGAAGAATATTTCTGAACATTTGCTATCATTAAACTATCATTAAAGTGCGGAAGTTTGTTAATCAAAATTACTAGATATTTTAAGTGGTTGATTTTTATAAAGGCTTCTTTTAAGATAGGTTCCTGAACAATAGTTACCTTTTAGTAGGTGCGTTCGTAATTATATAAATACGTAGCACCTATCGACGTCTTCTGGTCACTCCTTTTGTCCGTCTGTCCCCATATAACAGCGAAAAAACTACCCAACCGAAAGATTTGAAATTTAATATATATATATATATATGTGTGTGTGTGTGTATATAATCGTTGCAGAATTTTGTCGAGTCATTTCAAATTTTATGAATATCGAATCAAAACTTAAAAATATATTAATAAAAGTTTTCCTCATTCTTATTAAATCCTATCATACGTAATTAATTCAATGATATCCCATGATAGGTAACGATTATTGATTGCCATGGTGATTACGTCCTATTTAAGATGGAGTCCTATTATTTCCATATTTCTAAATTTAAAAACCGAATTTGTATACTAAAATTGTTTAACTATAGCAATCAGTTTTTTGGATAGATGCTTCCGAAGAAATAGATATTAAATGGAAAAAGAGTCTAAAAATGGATTTCAAGTTCTGAAATTTTCAAAGCTAGGCTTAAGTTTCCTATTGAAATTGTCAGTAAATGTCAACAAAAGATAAGATGTTGCCAACTTAAATGTACTTATTTTATTACGGAAATTAATTATATCCTAATGACAGACCATATAATTCTTTTTTTCAGTGAAATAATAACAATAATTTTTTTACATTGTCTGGTATTGCATATTTGCGCATACTATAATTTTAATGTAACAGAATTGTGATTAATTGTTTGTAAAAGTGTATTGAAACTCAATTTCATAAAATAAAATTAATATTTATAATATCAAAATCTGCCCATAAAATAAATTTTGTAATCATACCTTTTTGCATAAGAGTGCAACATCTATTGCACCAAGTTCTGAATATTTTTAATTATAAAACTTTTTATAGTACGAACGCACCTCATTTTTCACGTTTGATGTACAATTTCCAACTTGTTATAATTATATTTAGTTATACAAAACATAATGTATTTTGAATAAATAACAATAAAAAAAAACCACTCATGGTCTTAAAATATTTGAATCTTTTTATGTTTTGAAAAGTGCCTAAAAAATTCAGAAATATAAAACATTGAATAAAAGTAATTTTATATTATTCAACATGTGATATTTCAATCACAAGTGTTTGCTGTTAGTAAAACACTATTATAAAGAACATCAATAATTTTGAGCAGATAGCTATTTCAATTATGTTCAAGAAGCTGTTAGGTATCTTTGAATTTATTTAAAAGTTAATGGAAAATATGCGTTTCGTACGATCTTAGAAAGAATAAATAAATACAATGTAATGTTAAATAAGAATATTCAATATGAAGTTTCATAAATGGATCTTTATTTATATCTAATTGTACTATACAACAAATAGAGGAACAAACAAAAATTCATAAACAGTTATTTGGCTACGTATGGAAATCAATAACATACGGTAATTTTGATGTGTTCGGTAAAGTACAATGTCATTCAAATAAATCTGAAATAAAAACAGATCAGAGCGTTATATTTGAATTTTTATGCTTAAAAACTACCCCAAAAGAAATAAAAAATAAACATAATTAATAAAGTAAATTCCATACAACAAACAACACGTTTTATTGTGATGCTTCTATCACAGGCATTTGTTATTTGTAAAACACTGTTATAAAGAACATCGATCATTTTGGCAAGTTAGATGTTTCAGTTATGCTGAAGAAGCTAACAAGTTTCCCTGAATTCTGTTAGAAGGTAATAGAAAATCTATTTTCCAATATTTTATTTATGTGAGAAGGAAAATTGAAATAAAGTGCTAAAAGGAAATTTGTATAATATAGAAGAGAGCATGTTTTTCTTTCGTTTCATTTATTGACTACTGAAGAAGAATGCATATTCAAACACATAAATTGCTACTGAGATAAAATTATATTTACATAATTTTATACTATCTTTGTCAGAAGCGTATAACCACGCATGGGAATACATATACATACATATATATATATATATATATATATATATATATATATATATATATATATATAAATGAAATTAAAAGAAAACGAATTGACAAAACCAAGCTTTATTTCACAATCAAGCAAAATTACCTTTTACTTGATAAATATTGTACTATTAAAAAGGCTCCATTTTTAGTAATTACCTATGTTTTCTGTCAATATTATTTATTACTATTAATTATATTGTTTACTACATTATTATCCCTCTTTTATTTTATATCTTCAATAATGACTTAAACTTTAGTATATTACTCCTCTGTCTGGGCACAGATGGTAGCACTGCTATTTGTTCATATTTTTCCGTGTAATGAATCAGCAGATCTTTTTGCAGCGTGTGGGGTAATGCATTGTGAGTTTTCTTAATCGGGTTGAATCATTCCTACGCCTTTTTTTTGCTGGTGAGTTGTGTGTACTATTTTTTGTTTTTTTAACTATTGCTTAGGGATAATTGTTTATTTTTTTTATTACTTTCTGTTTTAATATTTCTTGTGTTTCATTTTTATATGTTCTAAGGGACATAATATTGTCATTTTTAGTCTTAATGATGACAATATTTGAGAAAATAACATATCTTTACTGTGAATTATATACTCCTCTGATGAATACATAAATTATTCATAATATCTCATATTTGCTTTTCATCTTTTTGGGCTCAATTTTGTAGTATCGTTTCATTTGAAATTTATATTTCTTAGTTTTTACACATGTGATTTCATTTTTAACTACATATATATCATTTGAAGATACCAGACAATCATATCTGGGCTAGACAGGTCAATCCTTTTAGGAGCAAAGAATTTGTAAAATGCTAAAATGATCGAATGACACCAGAATTTACAAAAAAAATTATTTGAAAATAAGTACAAGCTTTACTTCACGTACTTAAAAAAAGGAAAATTTTCATTCCAAAATTCTGGTGCAAATGTGGCATTTACGGATAAACATTAAGTGATCCATAAACGAACCACCGTCCTAGTTAAAGATATCCGATATACTGTCCGGTGTACCGAACGTAGATAAAAACCAATTTTAATTGGAAACTCTAATAGTTTTTTTTTTAAATATTTAGTATGTTTTATTAGATTTCTCCCTAACTGCACCAAAAAGCATTTTCGGTACTTTCGTAATAGCCGCATATGCCAGCCACCAATCGCGAAATATTTCGATATTTATAGCAATCTTTATTATTCTGATTATTTTAGCGTGTAGTTCGATTACATATTGATGTACATATTGGTTAAATCTATTTATTTACGTATTTATTTATGTATTTATTTATGTATTTACGTATTTATGTATTACGTATTTATTTATGTATTTATTGTTGAAGTTTTAATCCCGTGTGGTAATTATTTATGAAATTTTACACGGAACCAAACAAAAGATGAACTTTTTACATTTAGTGCAAACAGGTTAATCTTTCGTAATTGTGTTGCACGCAGGTTTAAAAATATTCCTGCTTGAAAATGATTTTAAAAACCATTAAAAAACAGTAAATTAAGATATAGTTTTTAATCAAATTGTATTTCAAAGTACACTCTTTGTTCTATTCAACGGTATTAAAAATAAATTTGCGCGGTGCATAGAAGTTTAAAAAAAAAAATGCGATAAAAGCGAAATGTATTGGTCAGGTCGTTGCCACTGCCAATGTGATCACCGATAAGATCACCGATAGATGGCTCTGCGCTGTCAGAAACTATAATACTGCTTAAAATAGCTTTGCAATTTCAAAACTCCAACCACTTCTGTGGCATTTCAACAGCTAAATAAAGCGAAGGCCAAAAGTTGAGTGACATTTGATCCATTTTTATACCTTAGTTTTGGGCATTGTAACTGTTTGAGACATCTCAGTGTGTTATTTTGGTGATTATTTATAATTTAAACAGAGAACCGTAGTAAAAAAATTCTCGACAACACACTTTAATCTCCTGTCAGAATAACTTTAGTAACTTTCGCCTTTAATTTATTATTGCAGAAAAAAAATTTGCGCCATGCATAGAAGTTAAAAAAAACCATGCATCAGGCATAGATTATGAAACACTTTCCAAAAGTACCAGAATATTATTAAGAAATTTCATTTTTTCATTCAATCAAATGAAATTTGTAAATAAGTAATTTAAAAAGCGCATAGCGCATTAAAAGTCATTTTCAGCAATCACTGTCCATATGCGGTAATGTGTACGAATTCTGTCGATTAGCCCGGTATACGATCTACGTATCAAGGTATACGATCCCGGTATCTATAGAATTTATACACACTATGTAACACAAAAAAAATTAGATAAGTTGAAAAATGCGATAGTGGATGCCGACCAATGCGCACACCACTGGGAAAAACACACTTGAGGCAATTTTACATAGGAAAGAAGACTGAATTAAAGTTTTTTATATCAACATAGTACTTTGGTTGTATAGATGGAGTATAATTGCTATCACTAGTGACCACAAAAACACAGATAAGCGGAGAGACACAAGCACCACACGGAAAATGGCATTTTGATGTTTAATGGCGAGCACGTCAAACAAATACATAAGCCGTCGGGGAGTGACCCAGCAAAGCACAACAGCTTTTTGAGGATTACATTTCCGACGGAGAGCAGGAACAGAATTGAATTAAAAATTACTTAAAATTCCGTGACAGATGATACTTATTTAGCTTGCGGTTTTCGCCAAATCTCTTTTGAATTTGCCTACCTGGCGATGAGATATGCAGAGAGATACAGAACACGTAGATTTTATAAAGTAACCAAAGACGGAATATATATGAAAAATTGCATCCGCAATGCAAAGCGATAGGATTAAAAGCCATTCTTCCCAGGAACAGAAAATTATCTCAAGCATATAGTCATTACATCTGCTGAGTGTAAAATTTTTGAACTAACTATAGACATATTTGCAAGACGCACCTATGCAACATTTAGCACAAAGAGCTTTTTGAAAAAGGAAATGAAGTAACAGAATCATTTTAGATATGCCTAAATATAAAATTTCAGAGATAATATTTAACTGCTACATTTTAAGTTTGAAATGCATAAGTGCAGACATGAAAAGGAATTCTTCTTCTTTCTCTTTTTTTAAAAAAATTTCATCAAAAGAACATCTGTCAGAATAAAGTGTAAGAGGATGATTTAAAATAAAAAGCCTTATCTTTAATAATGGAAAGAGATAGATTTAAAAGCAGGGAATGAGATGCACAGACAAATTAAATTTAGAATATAATTTTTAAATAATTAAATTAAATGCATATTGAATATGGAAAGAGGGTTAACTATTAAGAGAAATATATATAATGGAAACTCCATTATAATTATCGATCATAGTCCGTCTTGTAATTGAATTATTTTGTTCGCCTCTGTAAATGAACAATGCGTGCTACGCACCTTATACTCTAATGAAAACATGTTGTAGTACATCTCAGTGCTCCTTTTTAATTTCATCATGTTTGAAATATCATAACATCATTAAAATGCACCGCAAAAGAATTTTCCCCATGGATCACAATGTAATAGAATTCTTATGTGCATCCCTGTAAACGCACTGTAAGTGCTACTTGTTCTGTACTCCGGAAAGATCATGCTGTAGATCAACTCAGTGATGCATGCCAATTTCATTATGTTTCAACTATCGTAACATCAATAAAATGCAATGAAAACAATTATTTCCCATAGACCGTAATGCAACGGAATTCTCTTGTGTATCCTTTTAACAAACTATAAATGCTACGCACTTTTTTTCAATACCGAAAATTTTATACTAAGCGCCAAGAACATATAAAAATTACATGGAAATCCGCGTATTTTTACGAGAGTTATATACCATGGCCAAACAGACACAGAAACCGAATTCATAAACATTTTTCTTTTGTGTTGAAAAATGTTAAAAGATTTTAATTCATCTTAGAGCACCCTGTATAATAATTGCTTTAACACTTAGGTTTTAACTTTTTAATTATCATCACGTCGAGTACTTTGTTCTTAATATATTATCGCCTTATTTACATGCACTCTTCCTTTACTTATATGCTTACATATATATGCCTTAAATACTTGCATACATACATATAAAACCTTTGAATACATACAATAAATACTTTAGCTCTTTTTTCAACAAATAGATGTAGAGTAATTATAAGTAATGTATCATACGTTAACCATGCATTTAAAAGACTCTTTATAAACTAGTATGTTGTGGATATCAAAATACTTTCTTCTATATAAATCAAATCAATTGAATGATTTAAATAGTACAAGAAATTACACCGATTTAACAAATAGGCTTTTAACACAATATATTCCAACATTCAGGATGCTCAACTTGAATTTTTGTTGAATTATGTGCATTTAAACTGATAATATAAGTATCACATATTTCGAAGAAATCATCAAATTTCGGCACCCAATCTTAGATGACCGCAACAAAAATTGAATAACAATCTATTCCTATCATGATGATTCTAAATTTAATGTTTTGTTGAATTCTATGTATATAAACTGGAGCTATAAGAATCACATAAATCGAAAATATCATCGATTTGCGACATCCTCCAGCATTCGTTCACATAAGGATAGAACAGCATATGAAATTTAATCCTATTCTACGTAGTAGGTCGTGAGTTTAGATCGTCCACAATTTTTTTGCCACATACAGACAGACAGACACACTGACAGACATTGTCTAGAACAAAACGGTCAAACTGTGTTCTGAACTTTCTAAAACGTATAAATCAGTCGAAAACTAGAAACTGAAATTTTTCATGAATCTCTTGTTCACTTTTTTCTTACATAAATAGAATAAAGTAAAAAATGCTAATTCTTGAAAATCAATATTGGAAAAATATGTATGTTAAAAAGAACTTAAAAGGGCGCAAAATAGTGTTCATAAAACAATTTATAAAATGTGTGATAAGTAACAGTATCAATTAAACCTGTATAACTCTCATCTATTTTCAAACGTAAATGTGTAAACTTTCATTTTCCTGGTTTTGCGGCTAATCGAAATACTTTGGTTCAAGATTTAAATTAGAACTGATTTGCATGATTACAGAAAATAAAATACCACGAATAAAACAACCACAAAGCTAATTTCAAGTGGTTTCAGTAATCAAATTATCTTCTAAATTTTGAAACGAGAAAGAAATGAGTTTTATGATAAATGGCGGCTAAGCTTATTTTATCCATAATATTTTACGCTGTATTAAATTAACTCTCGAGATGTTACTCATGCATATCAAATAACATTTATCACTTTTTATGCATGATAAATCTGACTATTAAATTAATTGTTTGTCGTTTACACATTATATTATCTTTTGAAAAGTTATTTTTAAAATTGATCTATCAAACTTTATTAATTGCCTCTCATCAAATTTCATTAAATGTCGCTTAAAATAAAAAAGAAATTTATTAGAGATTTTTTGGGATAAAGTATTTTATTAGAGATTATTTTAATTGGATTGTTATGTATTTTTGTTAGTTGAGGTTGAGACTGTATAAATATATTTTTTAATAGTTATTTTAATAGAATTATTTTTGTATGCATATCAAGTAGCAATTACCAGATGAGAATCGGGAAAAATTTTGCCATTGACTTTCTTATTTTGTCCTTTAATATTAATGTTTGAATAGTTTGCTTTGAAACTGATCTATAAAATTTAATTGCTCCTTAACATACTTTCTGTATTATCAATTTAAGTTACATTAAAGTTAATATTTAATATGTCTTTAATAACAATAAAAAAAAACACTGAAGATATACCTTGAATGTAGTATATGTTTTCATAACAAAAAACAATTTAAAAAGAAAACTGTTAATCTGCATGCTATGTCGTTTTCGTTAGCTGTAGCTGTTTGACCGCTTGAAGGCGATGATATATTATTTATATCACCTAATTTTAATCTCAAAATGTTACAGTGGCACCAGAATTTTGGAATAAAATTTTGTTTTTATAATGTACTTGAAGAAAAGCTTTTACTTATTTTCAAATACATTTCTTCGTAAATTCTGGTGCCATTTAATCATTTCGACATTTTAGCAACAGCAGTGTACTTTATCGCTGAAATGGTTAATCTTTCTATTTTCATATTTTGGATTTTTGTCTGTATACACATCAAGTAATATTGTGGGGGTAAAGTGAAGGTCATTGCCGAACGCAGTCTGAATTGACTGTTGCTTTGAAAATATAGCTGAATGCTTTTTTATTATCCTATCATGCACTTCGCAACTCTAATACACGCACCGGACATGTTGCAAAAATAATGTAATCAGGTCCTATATGAATGTGGAACATTGAAAAGTCATTTGTAAATTACTGATTTAAAGAGAAAAAAGAGATATGTTTATTGTTCGGGAGATGAATAATAGATTCCTTACGACAATCCCAAAAGACTGAAAGCATGGGTACGTCTATGTGAGTCAATTCTGTCATCGATGAAATAGTACATTCTTGGCAATAAAAGTTTACGCTGTTTGTCTGTTAAAACAAAATGGACGGACGTGGTTATCAAATATATTTAAACAGTTTCAATTATGCCCGATCATCAATGGCGAATGTTACAAGCAACAAGTAAACAATTTGACAGAAAAAATGAAGGAAAAACGTTTAAAACAAAGCCGAAAGATTGCGCAAAAGTTGTTTTTCAACGTAACAATGATCTTGCACATGCTGAAAAATCAGTCAATTGAACTGTAGAAATACTTCGCTGGAAATGTCGCCCTCCCCGCTGTATTCGCCATTTGTTTCGATCTATGCAGCACGCCTTTCCTGAGTACACGTTTCAACGTAACAATGATCGTGCATCTTGCAAGATCAGGTATTTGAAGTCTAGAAATAATTCGCTGGAAATGTCGCCCTCCCCGCTGTATTCACCATATGTCAATTGCTGTTTGCTTTGATCCATTGCTCTTTCTTAGTAGCAGATAAGTTCTTATGCAGTAACAAAAAATTGACTTTATGAGCAGATTCCTAAACGAAGAAAACATCATTTGTAATAGAAAAATATACTTTGAAACATTTTCTAGATTTTTCGCGTACAATAAAATCTACGAACACGAAATCGCAAGTGACAGCGAAATTTTCCATCTTAGACAAGTTTCCGTTTGAACTACAAAGTCCATTTAATTGTATTCTCGGCACTAGCGCCGTGAATTTTACGTTTAAGACATAATTGCACTATAAAATTCAAAATTAACAGTTCAGAATTAAAATAGAAATATACAATTAACAGTCAGCGAATTTTGAAAATTTTGAAAATTACATAAATTGAACGTTTTATAATAAAAGCATTAAAAATCCCATTTTATTAATAAATAGTTGGAGGCGATGAAAGGAAACAGAAAGACATATTAGCAAATTTCAGCCGAAAAAATACAGTAAAAACATCTAGTTTCATTTAGAGTCCAAAATGAGTTTTGTGCTGCGGTAATTTTACATCATGACCTATAAATTCATTTCTTTCATAGAAATATCACCCCTGTTTCATATAAGAGCAGTTTCCGTCACTATTCGCTTGTCGGAATATCTGGTAACAAGAAGTTATTAAGAGTGGTGAGTGAGGCGATTAGGAAAGACATTAGAGACGCCTTTTAAGCACAAATAAGTGGTTTTTCGCTGCTATTGCTCTGGTCAAGACAGCTTTGAAATCTCGAGAGTGTTTCTAAATTCACGCTTTATTAAACAATCTGCGTGGTTTCCATTAAGAAATATGCAAATATAAATATCAGAGTTAGTGACTGTATATAAAGTTTATAAGAAGTGTGATTTTCACAACAAACTTTGTGTATTATCATCTTAAGCTACATGTAAACATGAAAGAAAAATCATGCATCAAACATAAATTATGAAACGCGTTCCAACACATTCTGAATACTGTAACATAACTTCATCGTTTTATAAAATTAAACATGATATCTAAGAAAGCATTTTGGAAATCGCTTGACGCATTTGAAAACTCAATTTCAGCAGTTACCATCAAGTATTCAAATTGTTTTGTACAGCCTTATATATGATCTACACATTTCTATATATACTACATAATATCTTAAAATTTAGTACTGTTATGAAACGCATTAGCACAGTTGAAAATTTCCCTTCAGCAATTTCCGTGAATTAACAGAAATGAAATCTTTTGTACAACCCAGTATATAATCTATAGATTCATACATAACAAGTAAGGTGCGAAAAATTAGTTAAATTTGAAAACGCATACCACAACTGAAAACGCAATTTTAGCAATTATCGCTCATAGACAGTACTACTACAGAATTATTTTATATGTCCCTGTAAATGAATGATAAATGCTGTGCACACTATATCCTACAGTAAGCATCTGGTAGTGCATCCCAGTATATCAATTTAAATATGTTTCAAATAGTGTAACATCATTAAAATGCGTTGCAAATGATTTTTCTCTATAGACCAAATCTAGCGGAATTCTTTTAAATACCCCTGTAAACGAACTAGAAATGTTACACATTTCTTTTTCAATAACAAACACACCTTGTTAAACCTGAATAACATATATCAATTATACAGAGGTGCCAAGATCTCATTAATCTTCCGTAATATATGAGTTAATTTGACCCACGCTTAACACGTTTCGCACCAGAATGTTTTTTAGAAATGAAATTAAATAAATTCTACGTAGAAACCTGAAATTAAATAAATAAAAATTCATCCAATAATTTTTACGGTTTGAAGCGTTGTTAAACTAGGTCATATTAAACCACATATGACGGAAGATTAGTGGGAACATGGCACCTCTGATTATATGGCAATCTGATTTTGTTACGGGAGCTAGAGCCCGTCCAGATTTTCAAACAGATGTCCAGACACACCGAATTCATAAACTCTTTTCAACTATCTTGAAAAGTAGTAAAAATTATTTTAAAATGAATATTTTTGGTTAGTTCTCATACATATATATCGAACAGCATGTGTCAGTTCCGGTTCCCATGCATGATAAGTTTGGCATTAAATTACTCCCGTGTTATTTGCTAGTATAATTAAATATTTTTGGAGAAATAGTTTTGAAATTGATGTACCAAGTTTAATGAATTGCTAATCCAAAAGATTTTGCGCACTATCAACTTAAGATATATTTAAAATGCAATTTTATGCAGAGTGTTTTAGATTGGTTTTCAAAATCAGTACTAAACTTAAAAGTGAAAAGTTTCAGGTATCTTCCTTAAGGTCGTTTTAGTTAATTACATTATTTGTAGATTAATTCTTTTTAGAATTTGAATTTTTTTCTTTATTTACACGGTCTTTTATGAAAGATATTAAACAGCAAAAATGCTGAATCAGAATAAATTAAATATTTAGGTTAATAATACAAAAACAGCACTCCCTTGAATTGATTTTTCGTATAGCAGCATCTTTTGAGCATAAAAAATGCGGTTATAGAAAATAACACATTTTCTTTTATTAACGAAAGATATGGATTGGTTACATTCAGTAACTGTTATACAATGACCTTGACCTATAAAATGATATTTTTCATACAAACATCACCCCTCTTTCATATCTCAGTTGTTCCCGACAGTTTTTGCTTGTCGCAATATCTGGTAACAAGGAGTTGTTAAGAGTGTTTTACTGAAACGATAATGAAAGGCAGTAGTCTCGACATTAAAGTCAAATTCATGTTTTTTTGCCGTTATTGCTCTGGTCAAGAGAGTTTTGAAATTTTCAGTGTTCATAAATTTACGCTTTATTAAACAATATGCGTGGTTTCCATGAATCCAACACAACTTATTGATGAATGTATGAATCAATTAAAATTTCGCATTTAATAAACAAATTCAGTTCGATGATACCACTATATTTAAATAAAAGTATTCGCCTTTTAATAATCACTGTATATGTGTCAACATATGATCATATACAGGGATACACAAAATAAATCGTTAGCATTACTGACAAGGAGACCGCCAAACATGATGCGCACAGATTTTGATGATTTTAAAGTATGTTGTAGGGGTCATACCCCTAACTATTCAGGTCAAAGGTTTCCTTCAAATGGGCTTTAGTTTTCGAGAAATTTCGGGTTAAAGTTCAGCATGCATTTCAAATACCCATTAGTTCGCAAACTTGAACGTGGTCTTCGTGGCTCTGTGCTAGCGCGCGCGATTTGAGAACCGGAGATGAGGGTTATGTCCTCTAATGTGGCTTTTACCTTTTTTAAATAGATTTAATATATTTGTCTCGTTATAAGTTTTATGCAGAAATATGAATTCTGCATCTTTGAACTTTTTGATATTTTCCTAATAAATTCCATTTACATTTTCAAATTTTTCGTAATAATTTACAATTTTTTTTTTTTTGTGCAGTTTTGAAATTAATATTTTACGAAATTCCAAACTAATTTATGTCTAGATTTTGTTTATTTTTTTTTATTATTATTTACACTTTATATTTTAATAACCGTTCTAATATAATACTTTTTTTAACTTTATGGAATTTTAAATAAAATTTTGTATTCTTTTATAATTTATACAAAATATTTTTTATTTCAAATCTTCTAAAGGTATGTATGATTAGGTAATTTCAACAACATATCTTGAAAGGAGTAATAAAATATTAAAACAATAACGCTTATATCCAAGTTTAAGCCAGTTATGTATATATATATATTGTTATTTAAATACATTTAACTGCAAAGTTCAAACTCAACATGATTTTTGATTTGCACAAATAAAAAATAATATATTACAATTAATTTTTTTTAAATTCTAACAAGTCGATGCCATACAGAAAAATTCAACTAGAAATGAAAAATCGTTTGTAAATTACAATAGCTATAAAAAATACCTGAAAAAAAACATCGTCTGTAATGACTTTTACGGTAATATCAGAATAAATAAAATTTTCTTTTTATCCATTTCGTTTAATCCTTTGCAGACAACTACCACGTTTTGAAATAATTTCTTTTCCAAATTTAATGCATTTTTTTAATATTCATCACAATTTAAGTATTTTTAAAGACAATTACCACGTTTGAAATAATTTCTTTTCCAAATTTAATGCATTTTTAAACATATTTATCACAATTTAAGTATTTAAAGAATATATAATATGCTAATTTATACATTCTTCCAATATTGTTAAAACAATTTACGTAAAGAATATATTTAAAGACGATTTTGAATGCGGAATTTGTTTAGAATATTTTTGCGATATGTATCACACAATTAGTTCCATATTTAATAAACTAAAAATGTCGATGTCGGTAATGATAAATATTTTAGTATTTCAGCAGTTAACTTATTTCAATATATTTAGAACAAATCAAATATTAAAAGGATACATTATTTTGTTAATTTTTTTCTTAATCATTTAAATTTTTTTGAAATAGAAAATGCAGCTAAAAAATGCATTATTTCATATATACGATAAATAAATAATAAAATATACATAAATGTAAACAAGAATCATTTTAAAAAGACGAGATATCAAGATTTAAAATAGTTTGGATTTTCATCAACAGAAATATTAGAATAAAAATTGCGCAAAAACTATAATTTTTCACGAAAAATTCGAAAATGTAAATAGAATTTTTAGGGAAATATCAAAAAGTTCAAAGATGCAGTTTTCATAAATCTGCATAAACTTATAACGCGAAAAACATATAAAATTTATTAAAAAAAGGTAAAAGTCACATGAGAGGACAGAACCCTCATAGCCGGTTCTCAAATCGCGCACGCTAGCACAGAGCTACTAAGACCTCGTTTAAGATTTTGAACTAATGGGTATTTGAAATGCATGCTGAACTTTAACCCGAAATTTCTCGAAAACTAAAGCCCATTTGAAGGAAACCTTTGACCTGAATAGTTAGGAGTATGACCCCTACAACATACTTTAAAATCATCAAAATCTGTGCGCATCATGTTTGGCGGTCTCCTTGTGAGTAGGATTGTGAATTGCTTATAAGTAGTTTTTTATTGAGCTATGCATTTTCAAGTTGAACTATATTTAGTATCTATATATTTAAAAGCAAATGCTTTTTTTTTATGTCAAATTCCCATAAAATCGTAGCCAATACGCATGCGTAAACTTAAATCTAGAACCTAACCAGTTTTAGAGCACACTCAATTGCGAAAACGGTGGTCGAGGGGTAAAAGTCACGTTTCTTCTCTATTCGGATTATCGTTTGGGTTCGATCCCCGCTATGAAAAGAATGATTTTTCGTACTGTATGGCTATAAATCATTTTAATGCTGCCATATTTAATGCAGGAGGTAAAGTTATATACATTTTTTTTTTTAAGAATGCTTTATAATTAAGTAAAATTTAACACCCAAGAATATTTTGTTTTAATTACTAAATAAAAAATATGTATTATTAATCGTTAGCTACAAACAGCAAATTATAAATTCGGGGTTTTAGAATCAGACTGATAAAAAATAATTTAATGAAAGTTTTTAAAGGTCGTGTAGTTAAAAAAAAAAAAAAAAAAAAAAAAAAAAAAAAAAAAAAAAAATCAGAAAAAAAATCAGATTTTGTAATTTTTCCAAAATATTAGGATTGTGGTAAATAAAATAAGAAAAGTATATGATTATTCTCCTTAAAAAAATGAAAAGAAAAGAAGAGAAAAAAGAAAGAAGCAAAAATATCCATATATGAATTATAAAAAAAATCAAGCTGAATATACTTATAAAGAGTTTAATTTGTTTCAAATTGTTCTTTTAAGTAATGGCATTTTCATTTCCTTAGTATATTCTCTTTTTAGCTCTACAATTTTAATTGATTAATATTCAATTAAAAACTCCATTGTTTTAAAATAGCTCTCTAAAATATGTGGAACGAAGTATTTAAAAATTCCTTTAATTTTTCCAATGGATATATGAGAATAAGACTTTTGCTTTGAATAGATTTTTCTTACAGTTTGACGTTTGTTCTATATCTAATTATTCCAGAAAAGGTCTCTGTGTTCATGTGTTTAATTTTCTTATCTTGAAACAGATGGTGCCATTAACGCTATCGGAAGTAATAACATCCTAAACATCTATATATTCTATCTATATTATAAAGGACAAACGTGTCCGTGCGTAACGCTGACGTCATTTTGCGAATGGTAACACTTAACGATGAAATTTTGGTTTTGCGATTATTGCTACTGCAAATTTTTTTTAATATTATAAAGGACAAACGTGTCCGTGCTTAACGCTGACGTCATTTTGCGAATGGCAACACATAACGATGAAATTTCAGTTTTGCGATTATTGCTACTGCAATTTTTTTTTAATTTATAAACATAGCACATTTTCAATTTTTACACCATTATATAGGGAAAAAATCTACTTTCAAATACAATATGTTTGAAAACTGCATATCTTAATTGACTGATTTATTATAACATTTAAATTAAATTTCAAGAAAGATTTTTTTTTAAATCTATCTCTATCGCTTGCAGACGATTAAAAAATATTAATCCGTTTGTGCACCTTAAACAATATAAAAAGCTCAACATTTGTTTTCAGCTAATATTCCATAACAAAAATTAAAGCTTCATTCAGGAATAAATAAAATAGTATTAAATTAAACACAAATTTAAGAGACATATAATTGAAATAAGCGCTTAAAACCGTTCAAATTATCAGAACAATAATATTAATAAAAGAAAACTGCCCAGTTAAACTGACGGCATTGAGCTCACAGGCTATTCACACTAACTGTAAATTATATTCTTATTTCAAAGAATTTGAAATAAGCCCTCGAAAAATGAAAAAATCGACAATATATTAAGAGGGGGGAACCATCCCCCGTTTCTCCTTCTTATAATTAACCAATGAACCCATAAAACTAATCAGAGAAGCGCCTTACCACAATGAACCTATATACAAAATTTGAAAAATCCATTTATCTAAATTAGGGGGGGGTAGCCCCCCGTCCCCCCTTTATACTTAACCAAAGAACCCCCAAAACTAATCAGAGAAGCGCCTTATCACAATGAACATATATATAAAATTTGAAGAAAATCGGATAATTCTGCTTAGAAAACCCATTTATCTATATCAAGGGGGGTTAGTCCCCCCCCGATCCCCCTTTATACTTTACCAGTGAACCCCCAAAACTAATCAGGGAAGTGCCTTACTACAATAAGCCTATATACAAAATTTGGAGTAAATTGGATAATTCTGCATGAAAAACCCATTTATCAAAATTAAGGGGGGGGGTAGCCCCCGTTTCCCTCCTTTACACTTCACCAATGAACCCCCAAAACTAATCAGGGAAGCCCCTTACCACAATGAGCCCATATAGAAAGTTTGAAGAAAATCGGATAACTCTGCATGAAAAAAATCATTTATCTAAAATAAGGGGGAGGATTAACCCCCCCGTTACCCCCTTTATACTTAACCTATGAACCCCCAAAACTAATCAGGAAAGAACCTTATCACAATGAACCTATATACAAAATTTGAAGAAAATCGGATAACTCTGCATGAAAAAAATAATTTATCTAAAATAAGGGGGGAGGATTAACCCTCCCCCGTTACCCCCTTTATACTTAACCTATGAACCCCCAAAACTAATCAGGAAAGAACCTTATCACAATGAACCTATATACAAAATTTGAAGAAAATTGGATAATTCTGCATGAAAAAACCATTTATCCAAATTAAGGGGGGTTAGCCCCCCGCCCCCCCCCTTTATAGTTAACCAATCAATCCCCAAAACTAATCAGGGAAGCGCCTTATCACAAGGAACCTATAAACAAAATTGGAAGAAAATCGGATAACTCTGCATGAAAAATTCATTTATCTAAATTAAGGGGAGGATTCCCCCCCCCCGTTAGCCCCTTTATACTTAACCTATGAACCCCCAAAACTAATCAGGAAAGAACCTTATCACAATGAACCTATATACAAAATTTGAAGAAAATTGGACAATTCTGCATGAAAAAACCATTTATCTTAATTAAGGGGGGTTAGCCCCCCCCGTTCCCCCCTTTATAGTTAAACAATCAATCCCCAAAACTAATCAGAGAAGCGCCTTATCACAAGGAACCTATAAACAAAATTGGAAGCAAAACGGTTATTTCTGTCAAGAGTTATCGCGTTACGTACGTACATACGTACATACATACATACATACATACAGAACGGGCGGGCACATAAGCTCTCAGGCTTCGATAGCCTGTGAGCTAATAAAAGAAAACTGCCCAGTTAAACTGACGGCATTGAGCTCACAGGCTATTCACACTAACTGTAAATTATATTCTTATTTCAAAGAATTTGAAATAAGCCCTCGAAAAATGAAGAAATCGACAATATATTAAGAGGGGGGAACCATCCCCCATTTCTCCTTCTTATAATTAACCAATGAACCCATAAAACTAATCAGAGAAGCTCCTTACCACAATGAACCTATATACAAAATTTGAAAAATCCATTTATCTAAATTAAGGGGGGGTAGCCCCCGTCCCCCCCTTTATACTTAACCAAAGAACCCCCAAAACTAATCAGAGAAGCGCCTTATCACAATGAACATATATATAAAATTTGAAGAAAATAGGATAATTCTGCTTAGAAAACCCATTTATCTATATCAAGGGGGGTTAGTCCCCCCCCGATCCCCCTTTATACTTTACCAGTGAACCCCCAAAACTAATCAGGGAAGTGCCTTACCACAATGAGCCTATATACAAAATTTGGAGTAAATTGGATAAATCTGCATGAAAAACCCATTTATCAAAATTAAGGGGGGGGGTAGCCCCCGTTTCCCTCCTTTACACTTCACCAATGAACCCCCAAAACTAATCAGGGAAGCCCCTTACCACAATGAGCCCATATAGAAAGTTTGAAGAAAATCGGATAACTCTGCATGAAAAAAATCATTTATCTAAAATAAGGGGGAGGATTAACCCCCCCGTTACCCCCTTTATACTTAACCTATGAACCCCCAAAACTAATCAGGAAAGAACCTTATCACAATGAACCTATATACAAAATTTGAAGAAAATCGGATAACTCTGCATGAAAAAAATAATTTATCTAAAATAAGGGGGCAGGATTAACCCCCCGTTACCCCCTTTATACTTAACCTATGAACCCCCAAAACTAATCAGGAAAGAACCTTATCACAGTGAACCTACATACAAAATTTGAAGAAAATTGGATAATTCTGCATGAAAAAACCATTTATCCAAATTAAGGGAGGTTAGCCCCCCGTCCCCCCCCCTTTATAGTTAACCAATCAATCCCCAAAACTAATCAGGGAAGCGCCTTATCACAAGGAACCTATAAACAAAATTGGAAGAAAATCGGATAACTCTGCATGAAAAATTCATTTATCTAAATTAAGGGGGAGGATTTCCCCCCCCCCCCGTTAGCCCCTTTATACTTAACCTATGAACCCCCAAAACTAATCAGGAAAGAACCTTATCACAATGAACCTATATACAAAATTTGAAGAAAATTGGACAATTCTGCATGAAAAAACCATTTATCTTAATTAAGGGGGGTTAGCCCCCCCCGTTCCCCCCTTTATAGTTAAACAATCAATCCCCAAAACTAATCAGAGAAGCGCCTTATCACAAGGAACCTATGAACAAAATTGGAAGCAAAACGGTTATTTCTGTCAAGAGTTATCGCGTTACGTACGTACATACGTACATACATACATACATACATACAGAACGGGCGGGCACATAAGCTCTCAGGCTTCGATAGCCTGTGAGCTAATAAAAGAAAACTGCCCAGTTAAACTGACGGCATTGAGCTCACAGGCTATTCACACTAACTGTAAATTATATTCTTATTTCAAAGAATTTGAAATAAGTCCTCGAAAAATGAAAAAATCGACAATATATTAAGAGGGGGGAACCATCCCCCGTTTCTCCTTCTTATAATTAACCAATGAACCCATAAAACTAATCAGAGAAGCGCCTTACCACAATGAACCTATATACAAAATTTGAAAAAATCGGTTAATTCTGAATGAAAAATCTATTTATCTAAATTAAGGGGGGGGGGGTTAGCCGCCCGTCCCCCTGTATACTTCACCAAAGAACCCCCAAAACTAATCAGAGAAGCGCCTTATCACAATGAACATATATATAAAATTAGAAGAAAATCGGATAATTCTGCTTAAAAAACCGATTTATCTATCAAGGGGGGTTAGTCCCTTCCGTTCCCCCCTTTATACTTTACCAGTGAACCCCCAAAACTAATCAGGGAAGTGCCTTACCACAATGAGCCTATATACAAAATTTGGAGTAAATTGGATAATTCTGCATGAAAAACCCATTTATCAAAATTAAGGGGGGGGGTAGCCCCCGTTTCCCTCCTTTACACTTCCCCCAATGAACCCCCAAAACTAATCAGGGAAGCCCCTTACCACAATGAGCCCATATAGAAAGTTTGAAGATAATCTGTTAACTCTGCATGAAAAAAATCATTTATCTAAAATAAGGGGAAGGATTAACCCCCCCGTTACCCCCTTTATACTTAACCTATGAACCCCCAAAACTAATCAGGAAAGAACCTTATCACAATGAACCTATATACAAAATTTGAAGAAAATCGGATAACTCTGCATGAAAAAAATAATTTATCTAAAATAAGGGGGGAGGATTAACCCCCCCGTTACCCCCTTTATACTTAACCTATGAACCCCCAAAACTAATCAGGAAAGAACCTTATCACGATGAACCTATATACAAAATTTGAAGAAAATTGGATAATTCTGCATGAAAAAACCATTTTTTCAAATTAAGGGGGGTTAGCTCCCCGTCCTCCCCCCCTTTATAGTTAACCAATCAATCCCCAAAACTAATCAGGGAAGCGCCTTATCACAAGGAACCTATAAACAAAATTGGAAGAAAATCGGATAACTCTGCATGAAAAATTCATTTATCTAAATTAAGGGGGAGGATTCCCCCCCCCCGTTAGCCCCTTTATACTTAACCTATGAACCCCCCAAACTAATCAGGAAAGAACCTTATCACAATGAACCTATATAAAAAATTTGAAGAAAATTGGACAATTCTGCATGAAATAACCATTTATCTTAATTAAGGGGGGTTAGCCCCCCGTTCCCCCCTTTATAGTTAAACAATCAATCCCCAAAACTAATCAGGGAAGCGCCTTATCACAAGGAACCTATAAACAAAATTGGAAGCAAAACGGTTATTTCTGTCAAAGAGTTATCGCGTTACGTACGTACATACATACATACATACATACATACATACAGAACGGGCGGGCACATAAGCTCTCAGGCTTTGATAGCCTGTGAACTAAAAAACTGCTGTAAATAACGAAATGTTTAACGATTTCTTCGGTTATTAACTTCTGGCACGAGGCTAATACAAAATTACCACTATTAATAAATTTCAAAATTTTATTTGACATTTTCATTATTAAATATATAATTGACATATTTCATATAAAAATGCTCTTTGGTGTTGTTCGAAAATAAATATTAAATGTATAAAATATATTAGAGTTTTCAATCAAACAATAAATAAATGATTTGCACCTATATTCTCTATCCCGGGAAACCCGGGTTGGATTCCCTAATATATTTAAAAGCAAAGGCTTTTTTTGTCAAATCCACATAAAATCGTGCCCACTACGCATGCGTAAACTTAAATCTAGAACCTAAGCAGTTTTAGAGCAAACTCAAATGCGAAAACGGTGGTCAAGTGGTGTAAGGAGCGTTTCTTCTCTGTTCGGATTGTCGTGTGGGATCGATCCCTGCAGTGGACAGAATTATTCTTCAAAAATGTCAAACTTTTTAAAACAGCTATGCATTTTATTTTTATGGTGCTATCAAGTTGTTTGTCGTCAAGTTTTGACGGGTTCCATCTAGTACTAATATATGTTTGTAGAATATAACTAAATCATGTACAGGACCACGCAAAGAACTGGATACATGGCCGCCTATGGATGATAATTTCTGGAAATGTGACTTGAGTAGTTTTAAGCTTGTTTTAGCCGGAATTAAATTTTAGCTTAATAGCGGACGTATATAAAAATCTGTTGGTAATATACAGGGCTTTACAAAAGAATTCAAGTATGTTTTCGTCTATTGGTAGAAATTGCTGAAGGTGAATTTTCAACCTATTACGCATTTTCTTACTAAACTAAATTTTAGTATATGTAGAATACGGTTCTGCGTCAATTCGTTGCGCACAATTCATCGCAGCGTCAATTCATCGCAGCGTCAATTCGTCGTGGCGACAACTCATCGCAGCGCCAATTTGTCGCAGCATCAATTCGTCGTGGTGTCAATTTGTCGCAGCATCAATTCGTCGTGGTGTCAGCTCGTCATTACGTCAATTCGTCGCAACGAAAATGTTTTTGAAGGCTATGATGATAAAATAAAGACAATTTAATAAAAATGTTTAATGATAATTAGTTTTTTAGATACAGAGAATTATAACTAACAATTTATAAAAATTATATAAACAATTATATAAAAAAAAACATTATCATTAAAAAAAATCTAAATTATCTTTATTTTATCATCATAGCCTTCAAAAACATTTTCCTTGCGACGAATTGACGTCGCGACGAATTGACGTCGCGACGAATTGACGCTGCGATGAGTTGTCGCCGCAACGAATTGACGCTGCGACGAATTGTGCGCGATGAATTGTTCCGCGATAAATTGTCTGCGACGAATTGACGCGACACTGTAGAATACATACAAATCTATAGTTCAAATGCAGGGCTGTACAAAAGTATTAGAGTACTTTTATGGCTACTAATTGCTGAAATCTGGTTTTCAAATATTTTATGCACTTTATAAAATGCTTATTTAGTTATTTTACATACGTTACTAATAGCGAAATTTTGTTACATTTTCTGGATGTGTTGGAAACTGTTTAATAATCTATGCTTGACGCATGATTTTTCTTTCTTCTTGCTTGATAATATAGATTCAGTTTAATTTTCACATTTTCTGGTGTATTCATACTTGCAGATACCTTTTATGAATTTCCCCTCAGGCACGAACCTTAAAACAACAGCTGCTCGCCTTACCCTTAAATTTACGATCTTCCTTTTTAGCTATAGTGGGGCGATAAGGACGAATCTTTGATTTATTAGATGCACTTCCGTTTCTTTCTCAAATTTCTCGTAGATTAAAATAGCATAATACTAACAAAGATAACACTACGTCAAGCTCTATATATTTTATTTAATGAGATACATTTCGTCATTGTTAAAGAAAAGTGCTTCTATTGCTTTTTGCGCCTAAGAAAATAAGAATGTTTCTAACCCTAATCATATTTTTTCGTGTAATAAGGTAATGAAAGCTTCAGCAACACTTATATCTATACAATTTGTTTTCACTTTGACACTTAAAATCTACTTTTGAACGAATTATTAGTGTGCGCTATGTACGTTATTCTAATACTATATCTCGAAAAGTAAACAGCCTTGCATAAAGAAATGTACTCCAATCTGTACGTATAATGGAATATATAAGTAAACAAAATAGCAGTAAACTTTTCTACAGAAAGAATTCATCAGACTGTTACTTTTTTTTTATTATTACTATTTATTTAGAAGGGAAAATGGCATTTGAAAGTATTATTCCATTAAGTTTATTAAGCAATGTAAGGCTTTATAACTTTTTATGAATGTAAAATATATTGCACAAAAAAAAAAAAGAGGGGGGCTGTTGCAATTTCGCTTTAAAAAATTCTCCAATTTTGATTTTCGAGTCCATTTATACAGAGTTAATTGCTGTAAATATGTTTTTAAAGAATAATAATGAATTTAAAAAACTTTTAGAATAATTATTATATTTAGTATTGTTTTGTGTACTTAATTTACATCTAATACTGAAATATCGTTAAAACTACCTTTTTTGTCGACGGTCTTTGTTCTAACCCTTCCGCTTCCATAACCCAATAAATTTCTTTTCGTCTAAATGTTACATTTTAATCGACTTTCAACGAAGGACATTACACAATTCATTTGTATTTTCTTTTCTATGCATGTCCATGAATAACTCTTGAATAAATGGTAGGATTTTCATTGTTTATTTTGGTTGTTGTTGTTGGGAAGGACTCGATCTCCAGATAATCCAAGTCTAATATCATTTGGATCTAAAAATGATATGTTTGCCCGTCTGTCTGTTTTCATGTCTTTTTCTTTACTTTATGGTTTAACTTTCGTCAAAATTTACTAGCGTTACAAAGACTAGAAAAAAAAGCAGTTTAAACCTGGAAATAAACCGGATTTTTGGGGAATAAACTTGGTTTATTGGGAATAAACTTGGTTTATTGGGAATAAACCTGGTCTTCTGGGAATAAAACGTGTCTATTGGAAATAACCTGGAAATAAACCGGTTCTTTCCAACTCTAAAATTGACCATGAAACTTTAATGTGATGTTAAGGTACACAGCACTACTTTACGTTTGTAAAATATTTTTCTTATCGTGTATCTTTTTTTCTCCATTCTCCTCAACAATTTTAATGTATTATCGTCTACTGTGCAACAAAATAAGTGATTATGACAACAATACGATTTAAAATTAATGTGGATTACAGTCCTGCATGATATTGGACAGTGGTTATGAAATACGACTTTATTATTGTTGCAGTTTAACACTACTATATATGTCGTAGGCTAATTGGGAAATCCGGCACTTTGCAAACAGCCTAGGCTCTTTGCAAAGAGCCGGTCTAATTGGAGAATCATTTCCCTTTTCCCAATCAGCCTGATAATTTTCAGGCTTATTACAAAGAGCCTAGACAGCGTTAGGCTAATTGGAATGTGGTCATTTATTTTTCAATCAGCCTGACATTTTTTAGACTCATTGCAAAGAGCCTGGATAGCGTTAGGCTAATTGAAAAATGACCATGCCTATTCAGAAAATGACCAATTCTTTGTCAAAATATGGTGTTGTACCTAACTCGAACCTGAAAATTCCATTCGAAGTCGACCCGAACCCGATAGAAAAATTCCATCGGACCGTAACCCGATCCTAAAAGGACAAAATAAATTCCTTCCAGTCGCAACCCGACCCGAACCAGAAAACTCAAGTTAACTCGAAATCCGACAGGAACCCGACAAAAAACATCGAACCGTAACCCGATCCGAACTCGTATAATAGATTCCTTCATGTCGCAACGCGACCCGAACCTAAAATTTCCATGTTAACCAGTAACCCAACCCGAACAAGACATAAAAATTCCATCGAACCATAACCAGATACGAACCTGAAAATAATAGTTAACACGAAACACAACACGAACCAGGAAACAAATTCTATCGAACCATAACTCCATCCGAACCCGACAAAATAAATTCCTTCGTCTCGCAACCCGACCCGAACCTGAAAATTGAAGTTAACCCGAAAGCCGACCCGAACCAGAGAAATAAAAATCCATGGATACGTAAGCCAATCCGAACTCGACAAAATAATTTTCGTCGTCACGCAACCCGATCTGAACCAGAAAATTGAAGTTAACCCGAACCCGACAAAAAAATCCATCGAACCATAACCCGATCCGAACCCAATAAAAAAATCTATCGAACCATAAACCGATCCGAACCCGACAAATTAAGTTTCGTAGTTACGCAACCCGATTCGAAACTGAAATTTTAAGTTAACCCCAAAACCGATTTGAATCTGAAAATTGAATTTAACCCAAAACATAACCCAAACCTAAAAATTAAAGTTAACTCGAAACACAAGGTCGAAACGCAACCCGACCCGAAACTGAAAATTGAAGTTAATCCAAAACCCGAACCCGTCAAAAATTTCATCGAACCGTAACCCGATCCGAACCCGACAAAATAAATTACTTCGTGTCACAACCCGATCCAAGCCAGAAAATTCAAGTTAATCCGAAACCCGACCCGAAGCCGATAAAAAAATCCATCGAACCGTAACCCGATCCGAACCCAACAAAATAAATTCCTTCGTTTCTGGTTTGGATCGGGTTGTGACACGAAATGAATTTATTTTGTCGGGTTCGGATCGGTTTATGGTTCGATGGATTTTTTTACGGGTTCGGGTTTCGGGTTAACTTCAATTTTCAATTTGGGTTAGGTTTCGGGTTAAATTAAATTTTCAGGTTCGGGTGGTTTTGGGTTAACTTAAATTTTCAGTTTCGGTTCGGGTTGCGTGACGACGACATTTATTTTTCGCGTTCGGATCGGGTTACGGTTCGATGGAATTTTTTCTTGGTTTGGGTTGGGTTTCGGGTTAACTATTATTTTCGGGTTCGGGTCGGTTTGCGACAAGAATGAATTTATTTTATCGGGTTCGGATCGGGTTACGGTTCGATGGAGTTTTTTATCGGGTTCGGGTCGGTTTCGGATCAATTTGAGTTTTCTGGCTAGGATCGGGTTGTGACACGAAGGAATTTATTTAACCGGGTTCGGATCGGGTTACGGTTCGATGAAATTTTTGACGAGTTCGGGTTTCGGGTTAACTTCAATTTTCAGTTTGGGTTAGTTTTCGGGTTAAATTAAATTTCAGGTTCGGGTCAGTTTTGGATTAACTTAAATTTTCAGTTTCGGTTCGGGTTGCATAACGACGAAATTTATTTTTCGGGTTCGGATCTGGTTACGGCTCGATGGAATTTTTATGCCTTGTTCGGGTTAGGTTATTGGTTAACATCGAATTTTTAAGTTCGGGTCGCGTTGCGACATGAAGGAATTTATTTTGTCGGGTTCGGATCGAGTTATTGGTTAACATCGAATTTTTAGGTTCGGGTCGCGTTGCGGCATGAAGGAATTTATTTTTTCGGGTTCGGATCGGGTTACGGTTCGATTATTTTTTTGTCGGGTTCTGCTCGGTTTCGGGTTAACATGAGTTTTCTGGTTCGAGTCGGGTTGCGACTCGAAGGAATTTATTTTGTCCTTTTAGGATCGGGTTATGGTCCGATGGAATTTTTCTGTCGGGTTCGGGTCGACTTCGAATGGAATTTTCAGGTTCGAGTTAGGTACAACACCATATGTTGACAAAGAACTGGTCATTTTCTAAATAGGCATGGTCATTTTTCAATTAGCCTAACGCTATCTAGGCTCTTTGCAATAAGCCTGAAAAACATCAGGCTGATTGGGAAAAGGGAAATGATTCTCCAATTAGACCGGCTCTTTGCAAAGAGCCTAGGCTGTTTGCAAAGAGCCGGATTTCCTAATTAGCCTACGACATATATAACTATTACTATGACTACTACTATATATAACATATTTATACACAACCACGTACTTCATAATTTTTATTTACTATATATAGTATTTTTACAGCAATACTAATCTTAAGCATTGGGATATAAAGTTGCTATTGACTCATGCATTTAACAATAGATTTGTTTACTTAGGCCTGCAACACACTTTTAATTTTTTTTTTTTTTTTTTTTTTTTGTAAGAGTTAGTTATATTGAGTTGTCCAATTTTATAATATAACTATATCTAACTATTCTATAATCTAAACTTCAAAAAACATGTAATATAAAAACTTTTTTTTTAAAGTCAATTCCTACTTAGGTCAAATAGAATTTTTCTTTCCAGCGATCTACACGCTTCGCCACTGACGGTATTTATTCCTAAATTTATATCCTGCTAAATATCTTACATAAGAAAAATTTTTGAAATGTGTTAAAAATTAAATAAAAAATAAATAGCTAAAATACCAAAATTTAATAGCTCGAAAAGTATTTCTCACAAAATTGTTAGACAAACTGCGTTAGACAGGTAAAAAAATTGTATTTTTCTTGATATAAATTTAAAATCTATTGATTATGCCGTTTTTCAAAAAAAATATTGAATTTCAAAAATTACCAAACTTCACAATAAAGTGCCATAGCGATGTTACAGTTAGCGATAATACAGTTTTTTCAAATATTAATTAATTAATTAAATTTTATTATTTAATTTTAGTTTTATACTTCATTTCTGTTCAAAAGTAGAGACTCACTCCACATTTATAGTCTCCTTCGCCCGCGAGCCGCCTGATTTTCGTCCGTGCACAGTCCCATTATCTTTTTACGTGTGAAGGTGAGACTATAAATATGGAGTGAGTTTATACTTTTGAATAGAAATGAAATATAAAATTAAAATTAATTAATTAAATTTAATGAATGAATTAATATTTGAAAAAACTGTATTAACATCAATTGTCATCCAGTACAGGTTTTAAAAAAATTATTTGAACTTGAATGGATGAATAGAAAATATTTTATTAACGATTGAAAATTCCAACAAGATATATATAGAGAGAGTGTGAGCTAATAGTAGGAATTTAAAAAATAAAACTCTAAACGCAAAAAAAAAAAAAAAAAAAAAAAAAACATATAAATAAAGCAATTCCAAATTAAGAAATCTGGCATTAAAACATAAAGATTTAATAACGAGTAAGTAGACGAGTATTGCCAGCAAGAAGAGTCATTTATTTGGTTGGTCAGCAGTTGGTTTTACCTAGACTCACATGTGATACTATAAGTATCATATGTGGGTCTAAGTATAATAAGCAAGTGTCAATAGATAATAGAAATATCTTACTCCATGCGATGTGTTGCTAAATACTGCAACATAGATTTTGCTGCTGAGATTAGCAAATTGGTGAGCAGAACACGCATTGTCAAGTGAAACAAGTTACGATTACGTGATTTGCAGAAGGGTGCAATTTTTTCCTCCTGAAATGGCGTTAAAAGTAGCGACAATGCTTATTACAAACTATTGAAATTTTGTATCGCGATACTCGCTACATTACATTGTTACATGTAGGGCACTACAGTACAAACTACTGTACAAAGTAGCGACTACTGCAGTTCGCTACTTTCGACCAATGAGGTGGGATAACCTTAATTTATCCGAAAACGACTCGAACCTTGGTTGGAAATGATTAGCAATATTTTTTGTCGACTCGTTACGGCTCGAGTTGACATTATTTTTTCTGATTCGGGTCGTTTTTGAGTAGGATTTTGAAAGGTGCTGCCGTTTTATCAAAATAATTTTACAATATTGTTTAAGATGAAAAAACAATATATTTGAATATAAATTATTATATATAGATAGATACATGTTTATTTTTCTGCACAAAAGATAAAATTGATATTAGAAATATATTTACAGTGTATGCTTATTATCATTGCATGAAAATAAGATGTTGAAGTGCGATCTGTGTTTCATATTGATTTAAAATAGAATTTTCGGGTTCAGGTCGCTATAACCCGACCTGTGACGGTTTCTAATATGGATAACAATACAGCATTGCCACGAAAACACAAAATAAAAAATAATCCCTTGAAGTCGTTTTTATTTTTTGTTTAAAAATTACTTGTTATTAGAATTTTTTTTAACCGCGTTTTCAAATGTTCAAACTATGCTTTGAAAGAGACTATATTACCCCTACTAAAAAGCAAAATCACTGAAAATATATGTAACGTTGCTGTAAAAAACGCAGTTAAATCTCCATTAAACAAATGTGCATGGACTGAAGTTCAGATTCGTTTGACGCTTAATGGTTTTCTAAAAACAGAAGTTTAGTAGGGAGGGAAAAAAACAAGCACTTAAGAGTCGATGTCTGAAACATCTTTAAGCAAGTTTTTTCTTTATGAGAAATGTCCTTCGTGAAACTTTGACATGATCTAAATATATGCAAACACTAATGGAAATTTTTTATTTCATTTATGACAATGATTAATAAATAAAATGATTATAAATTAATAATACAGTGTATTTTTTTATGATGTATTATTTGTACTTTTGGCTGTTTAAGACTTTCGCTATTACTGAGCAAGTGAGAACATTTAAATTGAATGAATAATTTTACTGTTTATTTGTTTAGTGATACGTGTTTTATACATGCTTTATTTTTACTTACATGGCAGTCAAATCTTGTTACTCATTTTTCACCCACTTCCTGTTGACATAGAGATTTGAAATTTGGAATATATATGTATTCCTGAGGGCAATACATGAATTGGAAATTGATTTTTTTTAATTCGATGCCTAAGGAGGGTCAATGCCGGCCCAATACTTGCATTTTCCCCCATAGAAATACCGTTACATATTAATTGAAAAAATAGATCCATTGTTGCAACATTCATCCATTTTAACCACATTGTTCTGCACATCATTATGACGTCAGCATTAAGCGACGTACACATTTGTGTTTTATAATATAAGTTGACATTTTTGTGAATTTTAATCAAAGCGTGTTAATTTTTTTTCTTTAAATGTGTAGAAAATCATTTGTTTCATTACTTAATAATAAAAACAGGAATATGAGGCATATATGAAATAATATCTGCTTCTTCTAAAACAATTTAATCAGTAAAATCTAGACATAGTAAAACTTATTCAATTAGAACAAATCAATGATTTTGTTAAGTATTCAAACCTAATTCCGTCGATATCACTTCGTCCAGGAAAATGAGGGAACTACAGGGCGACAAGTGCATTCCGATTCAAGTGTGTTTATTGTCAGTGGTTTAGAACACACCTTCAAGATTTCGGTAATGTTTATCCCTTATGTTTAAAAGTGACCATAGCACCCCTAAATCAAGCCAAAAGAAACTTCTGATGCTGATCTGCAAAATAGATTTATTAAAGCATAGACGGTGACTGCTTTTGATTAAGCTACAGATTTTTATGCACTCTGTGACAGTTGTGTGAGGTTATCATTAAGGTATTTAATTTTTATAAAC
Source organism: Maratus michaelseni (assembly GCA_963931845.1). Taxonomy (NCBI): domain Eukaryota; kingdom Metazoa; phylum Arthropoda; class Arachnida; order Araneae; family Salticidae; genus Maratus; species Maratus michaelseni. The sequence goes on along the minus strand of OZ007595.1, from coordinate 36,736,311 downwards.
TGCTTTCAACGTACAAATAGTCAAATAATCAACTTTTGGAAATCTGTATTAAAGAAATTGCAGGTGATTTTTTCTTAAAAGTTATTAGAGGTTTTTTTTTCTTTCGTAATGACCGTTTTGAAATAATATCCTTCACAGACGAGTGCGGACTTAACTTACTTCTTACTAAGTCTAAAATGTGTTGCTTCACAAATTTGGGCTGGGAAAGGTGGCAACAATCGATTTAAAAATATTTTTTATATTGTTTGCTTAAGGCTATAAGAGGCTGAGTTGATTACTGAAGTTGTTGCATAAAAATTAAGGTTTATTTTTATTTATGCACATAATTATTTTACGCACCATACTTTAGAATTAAAAATATCTTATATACAATTATTTTTCCTAAAATATTAAATTACCATTTATTTTTATCGATGTATGCTATTACTAGCAAATAGTACTGAAAAAAATATTTAATTTAAATATAGTCACTTTTAATCACAATGGCGTGTATGAAACGAAATTATACTACGGTGACCTCAGGGGCAAGAAAAGCCAACTAATCAAAGATTCGCACATCTAGGTCCCTCGCCCGAGACCTTATACAAACAAACATTATAAATTAAAGGTCTAACTTTCCGAATTAAGCCTTGCAATAATCAACCAGCCAGGGATCCTTGACAATTGAAACTGCTTCTATTGTGACTGAGTAAACAGAAAAAATTGCGCAGATTTATGGACATTTATATTTTTTTTCCAACACCGTCAACGAATTTTATAATTGCGTCAGATATGCTATAAATCCAAAACTTAGAAATAATATTGAGACAAATCCTCATGTTTCTCATCTATTAAAAAATCGTATGGTGCGAGAAGTAAATTTTTTATCTCTAAATTATACCTGCAATAAATTTAATGGAAAGTCCAGAATTCTATTTAAGGTCGCATTTAATGAGCAGGTAATGTTTTATCGCCAAAATATGCTATATTTATTTTTCTTTGTGAAAAAATGTAAGGCATTAAGAATTAAAAAAAAAAAAAAACCTCTAGATTATATAGTTGTTCTTAGTATTTACTTATTTTACAGACATTAAAGCCTTTTTTCATATAAAAACCATATACATATCATTTAAAATACATAACTTCCTTCCGAACTGGAAAAGTTAACTTTAAAAATTGAACTTAGGGAAAAAGACCAGGAAAAGTTCAAATCATATGATTGGCGATTAAGACAAACTACAGTAAACTGAGGATGCCCCAGAGAGAAAGAAGCGAAAATATTTCTTCACATTTTTTTTATTTCTACGAGCATTTAACAACGGATATGGATTTTTAAAAACATCAACAGGCTGTTTTTAAAACTGACTTCTCCAGTTCGAAAGGAAGTTATGTATTTTAAATTACTTCTACATGTTTGTTTTTTGTATGGGAAAATGTTTTAATGTCTGTAAAATAGGTAAATACTATGCAAAACTGTATAATTGAATATGGCATTATTGTCACTTACTTATTAACAAAATTCTAGATTTCTTAAAATTTCTTTTCTATATTTACTTGATTTGCATGTATTTTTAAATTATTTTCAGATATTTTACTTATTGTTTTTTTTTCTTCTAGGTAAAGCAGTACCTTATGTTGAAATGACTGCGGCACACGGATCCATTCTAACCATTCTGGCAATCAGTTTTGAACGCTACTACGCCATTTGTCAACCACTTAAGGCTGGTTATACATGCACACAGATGCGAGCTCTGGCTATCATCGCAGTTATATGGTTAGTGGCTGCATTGCTAACAAGTCCGGTGCTATTCACAGTGGACTACAAAATGGCCGAGTTCATTGATGGATCTTTGGTGCCAGTTTGTCTACAGATGGTAAAAGAACTTTGGCAGCAAATTTACTACATGAGCATCATCGGTTTCTTGTTTTTGGTTCCATTTTTGGTGCTACTTGTGGTTTACTGCTACATAGCGAAGCATTTAATGCTAGGAAGAAGGGCGCTGGCTTCGTCTAGTGAAGAAAATCAAATGCGAGCGAGGAAACAAGTAGTTTTCATGCTAATAGCAGTGGTGCTCAGTTTTTTCATATGTCTTCTACCTTTCAGGTATGAAAATGTATTTTTCTCAGATTTTGTATGTTAAACAAATATAGATATCTTATTATAAACAAATGCATTAACAAGTTGGCTGCCGCGATAAAAATAAAACTAATATTATAATGCCGAACTCTAAACAGTGTTCGTGTGAAACTTATATTTCTGTATAGTAAACTTTGTAATAATTAAATCTATAAATTTACAAAGAAGATTATTTTTCGACAATACTGATAGAAAAGTCCTTAGAAAACCTAAGGACCCCGAGAGCCCTGTGTGAATATACTTTTCATAGTGATTGTCATTTAGTTGTTTTCAAACCAAATAAACCCAGAAACTATATTTAGTAAAATGTTTCTAGTTTCTGTGTAGTAATTATTTCATGTCATGTACTAAGTAAAATTTCTGGTTCAAAATATGTTAATTTGATTTGAAAAAACTCAAAGAAAGGTAGATATGTATTTTAAATTTAAAAGAAAAAAAACCAAAAATCCAAAAACCTTTTACCCCGAATAAAAAGAATAGACCTGTACATAGGTTCCATTGAAGAAAAAATAAATTCCATCACCAGACCAAAATATATCTTGCAACAAAATCCAGCTTAAGGGAGGGACGTACAGAGTGAGACGGATTCTTTTTTTTTTTTTTTAAATAAACGTTAATTAAGAGATAGATATAACCAACTGAATAAATTGTAGACATTGCAAGAAATGTGCGAAACACGTAAGTAGAAATACTCACGTGTGCTCATTTTGTGAGTAGAAATACTCACAAAACATCACTTTAAAATAACATTAGAATTCGTGTTATTGTATACCATACTTAGTAGACAAAAAGACAGCCCTATTGTTTTATGTGTTTCGTCATTACATTCAGTAATATGGTATATGACAGGATTGTGGAAAGATATCTGAGCATCCATGTATTAACGATCGTATTGTAGAGCGTTTTAAAGTGTCCAAAAACTGATTAATCAAGAAATTAGTTTGTAGTTAGTATGTGTTGGAAAGGTGAAAATAGTGCTTCCTATATATCAAAGCGCTCATATCTCAAGGATATAAAAGTATATTAAAGATGCATATAATGCATATTATTCGTTATAGAAGAAATATAATAGTAATGTTACGCAGGTTTACACAGTTTGTACTAATTTGATTTTTTGAAAAAAGGTTTACGTACTTCTTCCTTCACCTTTGTTCCTGCTAAGACAATTTGTTCATTGGAGAAATAGTACTACGTATGTATAAGATTCGAACTTAAATACTACATACAACCGGACTTCAGATATATGATCTGCAACAGAGTTTAATCAGTAACTTTCTCTGTTTCACTCTGTCTAAAGTATTTTCATTTCGTACCTACCAAGCGGCTAAGTATCCGCTCTTCAAATATGGCTGGTTTACAGTCCAAAGAAAGTATCACTGAACACCCAAGAAAGACGGTACAAATACAAACTGCTTTGTAAAATCGGCTCTGTTTCACTACTTATCTTGACATACTGTGTAAGATTCTACCCTATATGTCCCTTACGAAAATAGTTCATAGAGCTGTATAGAACTTTATAGAATTCTATACAAGTTCTATAGAATAGCCATTCGATAGAATACTATTTCTATAGAGTTTTGAAGAGTTCTATAGAATACTTTTTCTAAAGAAAATGTTTCTATAGAAGTTCTGTAGAATTTTTTTTCTATAGAACAGTTTTTCTATAGAGTGCTATAAACCTTATAGAATTAAGTTCTATGGACTAATGATTCTATAGATTGGTTAAGCTTTGGGATTAGCCTGCTCTCTGCCATCTTGTTTTTTAAATCAAAACATATATGTTTTGTTTCTCATTTGCAAAATAATTTTCATCCATATTTGCTTATTATAAACAAGTTATTTAAGTTTATTGACTAATTTATTTATATTTAATAATAAAAGCTAAATTGTTTTGATTTAAAAAATGAGGTGGTTGACCGCGGGCGATAAATCCAAACATTTGTTTTATTTCTGACATAATCAAGTTAAATGGTAAACTAGAATACTAATTTATTTATATTTAATAATAAAAGTTAAAATGTTTTGATTTAAAAAATGAGATGGCTGACCGCGGGCGATAAATCAAAACATTTGTTTTGTTTCTGACATAATCAAGTTAAATCAAAACATTTTAACTTTTATGATGAAATATAAATAAATTAGTCAATAAAATTAAATAATGCGTTTATAATAAGTAAATATATATGAAAATTATTTTGGAAATGAGAAACAAAACAAATATATTTTGATTTAAATAACAAGATGGCGGTCAGCAGGCTAATCCCAAAGCTGTTCCTTTTTAATTTTAATGTATACTTATAAATAAATTTATTTATAATTATACATTAAAATAAAAAAATAATAATCAATTCTGTAATACATCAGTTTAATATATAATAGTACTCCATAGATTTAATAAGATTATATATATATATATATATATATGATTTAATTCAATTCTAGTACATTGTCATTCAATTGTCAATGTAATAATATATCGGTCGAACTACTTAATTAAATCATGATTAATAAATTTTCTTATAATTCCTTAATTTGTTGATTAATTATAATTTTATAATAATTTATTAATTTGTTGTTAAATTTATAAAACCATCCATCTAATTTAATAAACTTTATTCACTTTAATAGTATTGTAATTTTTATTCAAATATTTTAATCTTGGGTATACATATTTAAACAATTGTTTCAGTTTTAACAAATAATTTATTAGACTTTTAAATATTTTTATAAGACTATATATGATTGAGAATGCAAATCACAAAAGAAATAATGTTTAAATAGTGTAATAAGAGTTTTGGAATCATATTTAAAGTATTGGTTCTTTGTCCGATCACTGCAATCAAGCAGCATCGAGCAGGGTTAGTTGGGAGGGTGACCACCTGTATTCTATATATACTTTTATAGAAGCTCTATATTTTTTCTATAGATATTTTTATAGAAACTCTACAGACATTTCTATTGAACTTCTATAGACATTTCTATTGAACTTCTACAGATATTTCTATAGCTTTAGATTAAACAAGCTTATAGAAAAACGGGCATAATTCTATAAGATTCTATAATGCATTTTCTATAAATGTTTTTTATAGAATTCTATAAGAAATTTTTGTAAGGGGTGAACAACCGATGGGTCACGGGGCTTCATACAAAGAAACAAAATCATGTAAACCGCCCTTCTCTCACACGGCAGCCAACATATTAAAATTAAAATAATATTGGGAAATTTATCAATGTTTAAAAAGAGACAATCTTGAATTAGTCTACATGAAAGAACGTTCGCATAGTGTCTTCATAACTCATAGACCGAATATCTTCACCACATAGTCAATAAATTAGATAAGGCATATAAAATATATTCATTAATATAAAAAAAGAAAACTTGCACGATTTAAAAAATATAAAATAATTACATAAACAGCCTTTTTGTAACATAAAAATAAAATGATGTGATTAATATATAATTAATATGAAAACCATTTTTAGTCGACTTATCTTAATTTTCTTTAAGAATCATAACCATCATCTTTTTTCACAAACAAAGCTTCTTAGAGTAATAAGAAATAACAAAAAAAAAAAAAACACTTTTTTAGAAAGAAAAAAATACGAAAGATTTAAATATTAATTCATGATAGTAATAATAATAGTTATGTGATTTTTTTTTTCGAATATTTTTATGCCTATTTGATAGGATAAGTCAGCTATAGTTTAGAAGATTACAGGAATAATTAATGTCAAATGAATTTATTAAGAACAGAATAAATCCTTTATTTTTAAAAAGAAACATGTTATCTTTCTAGAAAAGTCCGTTAAATATGACAGTTTATGTATCATTATTTTGTTTGCGAAAATAAATTTTACATGGCAAATTGAAAAAGAAAAACTTTAATTAATAAGATGTGGTTACAAAAATGGTACTTTAAAACAGTAATTTAATGTACATTTATTAAATAGATAACGTTATTAAAAATAGAAAATAATATAAAAGCAAAATAAATTGCTGTATATATAATAACAGATCATATTTAGAAATACTTACGATGGTATTTTCATTTGAGGCGGGATGGTTATGCTCGTGAGAATGAATTTATTATTATATTTGTTATATATTACTATATTTATTTATATTATATGCATATCGATATCTATACTACATCATATTATATAGTTAGGGTAAATCCCGGTTATATGCCCCATCGGGTTAGTTGCCATAGTCACTGTATTTCAGCTGTTGGATGTGTGATGGAGCTAGTGACGTTCTGCTACTATCAATTGTTATTAAAAAAACGTAGTAGACGAAGTTACAGAGATTTGTTTCTTGAAATAAATGTTTTATGCATCAAAGAAAGAAATTTCTTTTATTGTTAGCAAATTTCTTTTCCCACCTTCTCAATTTAAATTACATAAGTTGAACCTTCCGTAGAATATATAAAATATTTTGAACCCATTCATTAAGAAACATAAAAATCTAACGCATTAAATTTGAGAATATTAAATTTGCTCTTCGAATTAGTTGTTTGAGTTCGTACATCGAATATAAGAAGAAGGGTGGGGGATAACCTCTCTTAGTTCAGATTTAACAAGTTTAGCTTTCGTTAGAATTATTCGAATGGCTTCAAATTCTGTATACCCATTTATTCGAAGAATTGGGAATAGCAAATATCCTTTGATGTGGGAGTTTAATACAGGATTAGTATTCAGAGCATATAAACACATTTTTTAAAAATTGTAAATTGGATGTAAGTAGCATACCATGTCAAATGCAAATCTAGGCTTTGAATTGTAAATGTTAATTACCTATACTTCCTATACTTTTATGAATGGGATATCCCGATCAAGTGACCCTGAGGTCCGGTATAAATGGGCAAAATCGTTGATTAAGTTTTTTGATAAAAACACTATTTTATATGGTGTTTATATTAGGGTAATATTTTTCATGGTGTTTTACATAAAATTTGGAGTATATAGGTTACATGTGCACTACAAAAATCATTACTATAAAAAAGAAAAATGAAGGGCAACTATCCCGGACTTACCTTATATATAAATACATCTGCACATGCCTCTAATATGGCAACTATATAATATTAACTTTGCAGTTGCAATGTAGAAGAAAAAATAAGTATTATTGTAATTAGTATTATCGGCGTCATTGTTACCGCGGTGTATCTTTCTGTCACAGATAATACTGGAGTACACAAAAATACTTTCAATCAAAAAATATTTTCGATAAATTTGGCAAAATTTACGAGATTTTTTTTTTCAGTTTAAAAATAAATGTTGTGCAATGATCGAAAATAAATAGAAAATTAGAAAATTTAAATATAATTTTGGTGTTTACTATCATTGCCTGAATTTTGTGTGTGTGTTTGAGAAAGACTGCACTTAATAGCGTTGATCTGTACACATTCCAAAAATAACCACACTTTATTACGGAACTATATAATTGGGAAACTACTCTAGATGTGTTCCACTATTTTGATCTTCACAGAAAGTAGATAATTATGGTTCCATACTCCTTACCTTGCAATCTCGGTCCACTACGAAAGGGAACTGTGACTATCTTTGTAGGTTTCCACATCCCTCGAGTTCTGGTAAAGCAAGTACGGAATGAAAAAACCCGACTTAAGGCCTAGGGCCTGGTTGCCTTCTGGGTGTCCAGTCCTGAATCTGTTGGGGAATGCCGGCCTGCCCCAAAGTGTCTTATGGTGATTCTCCTATTGGGTTCCACCGCGTATCGCAGCGACCTACGTCGTCGACATGTGGGTTTAAGGTTGGGGTGTCCGCAAGTGGCGGTCCTCTGCCCACCGAAGCGCATACGGAGAGACAAATCTGGTCTTGCACGTTAAAAGTCCCTCAGGACTTGGGTTCGGTGGTCGCATACGCGCCGGGCGCTCTTCAAGCGAATGGCGGCGCATCTTTCTTTTACCTTGAAATCTCTATCCATTACAATAGGTACCGTGGATACCTTTTTAGGTCTCCACATCCCTCGAGTAATGGTAAAGCAAGTACGGGTCGGGAAAACCTGACTTAAGGCTAAGGATCTGGCTCCCTCTTGGGTGTCCAACTCCAAAGCTGTTGAGCGACTCCGACCCGTCCCCAAGTGTTTTCGTGATGGTCTTCCCTGATAATATGATCCACTGCTATCGCAGCGACTTATGTCGCCAATACATGGGTTTAATCGGGGGTGCTGCGCAGGTGGCGGTGCCCCGAACGGTCACAGCGCATACGGGGGGCAAATCCTGGTCGTGCGCTTTATATGTTCCTCAGGACATGGGTGCGACGGTTGAGACGCTAACGGGCGCCCCTCAGGTGCCTGGCGGCGCAGCTCAGTTTTCCCTTGCAATCTCCCAGTGAGAACACTCCCCAGACCACCGGTTAAATGTGTACATTTGTGTCGGCTGTGTTCAACGGCCGAATATCGAACTGAAAACTTTCATTTACGACCTCGTGATTTTATTCATTTCCCAGAAGATCAGTGGTCCGCACACTGCGCTGCCAAACTACAGCTCTGGAATTAAAGGATCGCCTTCGGACTTGAGCAAGTTTTCACTCAACCTTTCATCTTTTCAGTGTGGATAAAATGAGCGCCAACCTTTTTTAAGAACGAAACATTGGGAGATCCACATCAGGCGGACTATTTGACCTGGACATCTACAAACTTACAAATCAGTGTGTGGATGTACGTTACTTATACAAATCTACACTGTAAAAAAAATTGCAGTAAAATTACGGGCAGAGGCCGGCAGCAGAGATTCCAGTCATACCCCGTAAAAAAAGAATCCATGCCCATCATTTTGTGCAGCCCGTAATTTTACGGGACAAAGTAATACAGTATTATAATGCACAGGATATAATGCACTTTAAAACACAATAACACTTTACTTACTGCTCCGTAGCACGTAGCACGTTAGATAATCATCACAGAATCGCTTTTTTGGCGGGTTAAAATTTTCGAAACACGAGTAAAATGAAGGGTTACACCCTAGAGTAGGACAATGTATGAGGCCGTACCGTATTTTTGCTAACATATGGGCTAGAACTGTAAGAATATGTGGATTGCTCTTAATTTTCTAAGTATCTAAGGGATAAGGCCGCTCATTTAGTGGATCAGACCGTTTTTCATCAAATAAGGCTGTTGCCCATGAAAATTGAAGGGCAAACGCTCATGAATTTACAGTTTTTTCTGAGAGTGTACATTTTTTGACCGATTTGCACGAAACTTGATATACAAGAGTAAAATTTACCAGCTACTTTTAAAATCTTCCAAACAACACTTTACCTTTTTTTATAACCACCTGCCATATTTTATCTTTATGCAAATCCATTTTTTTTTATTTTCAAATCCATTTTTTTATTTCCTGTTGCAACAAATAGAAACTGCCTATTGAGAACATTTTTGTAAACCAATAAAAATTCAGACATACTCGCTATAATTTCACATTAGAAATGAACGTCATCCTTAGCAGATAATGCACTGTTTTCATATATAAAACATTTTTTTTTTGTAAGTGCGTTAAAATGACGTTGTACCTTCTTTTAAATGTATTTGGAGTTCAAACATGTACTATAATACAGAAATTTGAATTTCAAGAAAAATGTTCAGGACGAAAAAATATAAATTAAATGTCACTTTCCATGACGTCATATTCTATGAGATGCTTTAAGTTTGATGACCCATTGACTCTATGCAAACGTTTGCTATATTTTAATTGCCATTTCGTTTCTATACTACAGCTATATCGTATAGCTAAGTGTTTTAATACTTTAGATGATGCGGTAAAATTTTCTACGATTTATATTAAATAGAGAGTTAGTCCTTTTTTTTTTCAAACAAAACTTCAGGAATGACGTGACGATTAAAAGCCTCTAGAAAATAGCATCATTTTCAATAATTGTAGATTTAATTGTTATAAATGAAAATATAGGTTTCCGCTTAAAAATAATGTTTTATCATTATTGGAAGCCACTTGCACTCCTTAAACTAATGTCCATTGTTTATCAAGTAAAAGCATTATTTTCAAGCTATACGAAATATACACTGGTGTGCAAAACTTAAGTAAAACAAACACAAAATGCTAATTTCTCAAGACGTGAGTACTCAAAAGGAAATTCTATAAAGAGCAAGTGTAGAAAATAGGTACTACCCTGTCAGCACGGCCAGTCGATGTGAAGTCCCCTTGACGTCACACATGGTTAGAAGTGTCACAATCGCTACGGTGAATAAAAATATGGGATATTTCACTGTCTCATTATTACTCTCAAATGATTGTTAACACTAAAAAAGTCACTGTGACTGTCGCTTTGTGATGGGTCACCAGGTGACATTACAATGAAGTCACCTTGTGACTCTCATGTGACTGTCATTTTGACACTCCATTGTAAAGTCATCCTGATAGCTGTTCTGTGACGAGTTCCCAAGTGACAGAAAATGAAATCATCTGGTGAGTTTTCCCAAAGGAGTGCAATGATGACTTCACATAAATTGTCGATCACCGGAAAGTCACCATGCGACTTCTTTGTGACAGTATTTGGCGATTCATCACAATGCAATGCTCACAATAACTTCAAAGTTCAGTCTTCAACAGACAGTGACTTGAGAATCACAAGGTAACTTCATTGTAATGTCACCTGGTGACCCATCACAAAGCGACAGTCACAATGACTTTTCAGTGTTAACAATCATTTGAGAGTAATAATGAGACAGCGAAATATCCCATATTTTGATTCACCGTAGCAATTGTGACACTTCTAACCATGTGTGACGTCAAGGGGACTTCACATCGACTGGCCGTGCTGTTAGGGCAGTACCTCTTTTCTACACTTGCTCTTTATAGAATTTCCTTTTGAGTACTCACGTGTTCAGAAATTAGCATTTTGTGTTTGTTGCTTAAGATTTGCACACCAGTGTAATTTCAATGAATGCTACGCCATTTAGTTGCATTTTTTTACATATTTTTTCAGTGTTGTTTGGGAAATCGCATTCTGTTACATACGCCAAAGAAAACCTGCATTCTGATTTATAAATGTGAGAAATTTTACTATGATTGCATCAAAGTATGTAATTTTTTTCTAATTGTCGTTTTAACGATTTATAGACACATATCTAACACATGTAGCTAAGTTATTTCTAAGTTATTTTGATCGTCTTATTTTTAGCATATTGCATTTTAATATATATTTTACTCGGAAAGTCCCTGGAAAATGCTGGCTGGTTCTGCTGGTATGCTATTTAGCACCTTAGGCATATGGTCAAGATAACGAAGGAAGGCAACGCAGGCCATGATCGTTGATGAATTGTAACGCCGCGCCGTAGAGTTGAGTTTACACCTTATTCATTTAAACTTTGAAAACACTCTGTGTAAATGTCAAATCTCAGTAATATAAATGTAAAATCTGGCAACAATTATTGTTTGCATTGGGGCCCAATATTGCATTCTTAGGAAACACTTCGAATGAAATGTCAATATATGTAGAAAATTGGATTTACATAAGAAATATTTCCAATGAATCGCTAATATTGTAAAAGTATTGACTTTAAGTTGGAAATAATGGAATATAATGGTGAAGTATTTCCTGGTAATATTGGTGCAATATTGGAAAAAATGTGAACATCCCTGTATTTGTGAAATATTTCACGTCTAAACTGGGTTAGTACTGTTTTGTATTAAATGAAATTTCTACAGACTATATTACGGGGTTGGTCAAAAACCGCTGACATATTTTTAAGTTCAACAAAAATAAATAAATAAATCGGGTAATGGGTGTACGAGAATGCGGATTGGGCGAAAATTCTTCTCATGTCATTATCAAATTTTTTTGTTTAAGCAAATTAAAAGAAAAAAATAGTTCTAAGAACTGCCAATTGATGGCGCTACACCTACAAAGCTACGAAAATAAATAAAAAAAACCCACACACATTAAAAACTCACGACAGCAAAACTATTTATTTTATACAATCTACTACCATACTTCAACGTGGGCGCTATTTGCAGTTCTAACCAAATCCAAATACTAATAAATTTTATTCCACACAGGACAGGCAACCATCAGTCCGGTAAATAAACCTTAGAGCGTGCAAAAGCCTGAGAACTAAACTACCAGTGTGTTTTGTTTATTCAATAGCTGTAGATAATTACAGTCATTAGTTGTAATAAAGTTTTCCAATTAAACAATTGTTACAGTTACTTAAATTACAGGTTGAAATATGGTTGTGAAAAATAAATAATCTGTAGCTGCTTATCTTGAAGTTCTAATACTATTTTTCCCCATTGAAGGTATAGCACCATCTATGAGGAATTTTTTAACAATTTTGTTTAGTTGCATAAACAAAATTTATGATCGTAAGTAGCATTTCGTCCAGACCACTCTGTCGTACGCCAATTACTTGGTATTTTTATTGTATTTTAATATGTGTCAAAGACATTTGACCTATCTGTATTATTATTGGAGAACTTTAAACTTTAAATAAGACATATTAGACAAACTTCTAATTGAACTTTTTATTTATTTTCATTCCAGAGTTTTTACCATTTGGATCATCCTTACCTTACCAGAAGGGGTTGAATCTCTGGGAATGGAGAACTTTTATTGTCTTCTATACTTCTCACGTCTTCTTCTCTACATGAACTCTGCCCTCAACCCAATTCTGTATAACGTCATCTCCTCCAAGTTTCGGAGTTCTGTGCTTCGACTACTACGCTGTTCGGGTGTCAGAGGAAGGCTTCTGACTCGCCAAACCACAAAAGGTACCACCACTTCCAGCACTGCCACCACCAGTGGAAGTGTGAAGAAGGACTGTCTTCTGACGCACCAGCAGAGTGGGAAGCAAGTGCAGGTCACCATATCCAGTGCTTCGTCGTGGAAAGCGAGTGGGAAGAACTCAAAAGCACAGCATGTTTGACAGATAGAGGATGTGTGTTTTTAAGCAAATTCATGCAGAATCTCAGTTATTCATTTGTAAAGTTATTACTCATATTCCAGGAGGCAGCGTTACCTTTTATCGAACAATATTAGCCTGGCTGATATATACATATATATATTGGGTTTTTCGGAAAGTTCCTTCCGTTTGGGAAAACCAATTCGTACAGGAAAATTCTGTCCGTCCATTATTAGACATTAGATATCGGAAATAATGACTAATAATTAAATGATAGAATTTTGCGGTACTAACCATCTTTCCCAAACGGAAAGTACTTTCCGAACAACCCAATAAATATATAAATTTAAGATGTGTAAAAAAAATATGAATTATGTGCACCAGGCGCTACGCAGCTCGAGCTGCGTAGCGCCTGGTGCACATAATTCGTTTGAGCACAGAAACAACAAACAATTTAAGCAAAGATGAGGATTAGGAAATTTTTATGAAAAGCATGTGAAATAACAAGATGACAAAAATTTTAAACTAAAGAAATAATTTTAATCTAATTGTATGCAGTAACGAAGAATAATAAACAACAATCCATAAAATTAACTCCTAGCTATTCGGCAGGCGGTAAAAGCAAAGTAGTATAATTTTTTTTTTAACTTAATAGATTTCGCAAAGCAAAACTTGCATATTCCAAAAATGTGGAAACATTTTTTATCTGAATTATATTTAACTATTATATTATATTTACTAATATATGCAACAAAAACAAAAACAAATTATTTCAAAGAAAACACTGTAATGAAAAAATAAAAATATATATAAATGAAAATGCAAGCCGTCGTGACGTGAAACGACTTTTCAAAGATATTGTATTGTTAATAACTTATCACGCCACGTCACGCATCCTCTGCTGGAAAGCATAAGACTTAAGCTGCTACATCTGTCAGCATAAAAAATCTTGAATTCTCAGTCCATTATCCATTGTATATCACTGTAAAGTGAACAAGTGATTCTCGATTACGGATATTATTTCGTCTATGTTCGAAGTCGCGCGTAATGGACATCTCATTCATTTCACTTTGCAACGGGGTGTGCGAATTTGCAAGCCCCCCCCCCATCCCCCCCCACTCCTCTTCATCTCTATAATGCGCCAGCTGATCGGTAGCTTCCTTATGTGTATTATTTTATTTATCACATATGCAAATCTAAAATTGGTTATAAGAATGTGATGCTGCCTCTCGGATTATTACAGCAAAAGGAAACCCCAAATTTATGGTACTTTTCTTTGATCCCGGCGCAAGTGTGACCAACAGCAGATTTTTTTTTTTTAATTTGGCGAAAGCACATCCCGCCAACCTTAGTTAAATTATTGATACGCCTACTTAAATAGGGGCATTAAAAAAAATCCGAAAAAAATGTCCCCCTTGTAATGAACATACAACAAATAAAGAACTGATTTATAAATAATATCATAAAATATTTAATTTAAATATAAAGGGCGTCAAATACACACAAAAATATAAATAACAAATCAAAAATTATTGGAGTGTCAATGAGGACAATCGAAACAATATTTGGCGATTTATTGTCTGTGTCCAGATAAGGGAAAAGTACCAAGCTGATTTCTCACTGCCAATATCTTGTATTGTACAAATATGTTATGATTGATGTAAATCTAATCTAGTTCAAAATTACATTTTAATGATCTGTATGACCACCTTTCCCTTATTTATAATGAAATTAATTATATAATTAGCTCATTTTTCAAACTTTAGCTGAAATTTTAGCTTTTTTAAATTTTTCAAAACTAATTTCTATACCATTGTATTGAATAGATTTTGAGAGCAGAAGGAGGTGGTTTTTTTATCCAAAATATTCCACTGTTGTTATTCAATGAATATAAGATAATATACTGTTTTGAAACTTTATAAATATATTTTGTGATCTTCATTTGGATATCATTTCGATACTTTAATCTTTTAAAATAATCCAAAATTATAAGCTCAACTGCAATTATTGCTGTCAACATTTTTCATAAACATTATTAATCTGAGATATTTGAAATGAAATTTCATTTTGTTAATATTTTACAATCTTGTTTAATAATACAAGTTGGAAATTGTACGTCAAATATGACAAATGAGGTGCGTTTATACTATAACTAGTTTTATAAATATTCAAATCTTCGTGCAATAAGAT
Source organism: Maratus michaelseni (assembly GCA_963931845.1). Lineage (NCBI taxonomy): Eukaryota > Metazoa > Arthropoda > Arachnida > Araneae > Salticidae > Maratus > Maratus michaelseni. Next base: position 36,721,129 of record OZ007595.1, on the reverse strand, counting down.
GTTGCACTCTTACGCAAAAATGTATGAATACAAAATTTAGATTATGTGCAGATTTTCACATTATAGATATTAATTTTATTTTACGAAATTAAATTTCAATCCACTTTTACAAACAATTAATTACAAATAAGTTTCATTAAAATTATACAATGCGCAAATATCCAATACAATACAATGTAAAAAAATCATCGTTATTATTTCACTGAAAAAATGAATTATTTCGTCTGTTATTATGATCTGCTTAATTTCATAATAAAATAAGTACATTTTAAGTTGGCAACATTTTATCTTTATTGTTGAAATTTACTGAAAATTCCAATGGGAAACTTAAGCCTAGCATTGAAAATTTTAGAGCTTGAAGTTCACATTTGGAATCGTGTTCCATTTAATATCTATTTCTCCGGAAACATCTATCAAAAAACTGTCGGTAGATTATAGGATTGCTATAATTAAACAATTTTAGTATACAAATTCGGTTTTTAAACTCAGTAACAGGAAATAATAGAACATCTTAAATATGACGTAATCACCATGGTAACCTTGAATCATTACTAATAATGGGATATCATTGAATTATTTACGTAAGATAGGATTTAATAGAATGAAGAAAGTTTTATTAATATCTTTTTAAATTTTGATTCGATTTTCATAAAATTCGAAATGACTTGACAAAATTCTACATCGATTATATATATTAAATTTCAACCTATTCGGTTGAGTAGTTTTTGCGCTGTTATATGCGGACAGACGGACGGAGCAGACGACGACTATAGATGCTACGTATTTATGTAATTAAGAACGCACCTAAAAATGCTGAGAGAAAACTTGGACGGTTTTCTGTAATTGAAAAACTTTGAACTTCTAAAGTGCATAGATATTTGTAAAATGTTATGATATTAGAAAATCATCGAGTTACAAATTATTTATCTTTAGCTATTCTCTCTGTAAACTATTCTCTCTGCATTGATGATTTATATGTTTACGATTTAGAAATTAATCTGCCGTACAAAAAATTCCCCCCCCCTAAAAAAATAAAATAATGATAATAAAATAAAGATTGTTCTTTTTTCCATGCTATAAGTCAATTTATATTGACTTACAAAATTGTTTTATGTATAAAATAATTGGAAATTTATGAATAAAATGACTGAAAATTTCACTTAGTGTATTGATATTTCTAAAATTTTATTATATTAAAAAATAATCGAGTTAGGAATTAACTATCATTAACTATTTTCTGTGGATTCAGATTTGATATGTTTATGATTTTAAAAGTTATTTTGCCGTACAAAAAAGACCCAAATTAAAAACAATTATTTTTTTACGTTTTGCCTGCAATAAGTCAACTGCTTTAACCCCTTCGCGACGAGCGTCCTTTACAGAATTTTTAATCTTTTACCACCGGTTTTTCAAAACAGAAATTTTCGCCTAATTGAATTGCAGAAATGCTATGAACAAATAAGGCAAAGCTTACAATAAAAAGTAACTGGTGGGAATAATCGAGGATTCTGAGCATCTTATGCGTCACGTATACGTGTCGCTCGTCCCCAAGGGATGAAACAGTAAATTGGTATTGATTTACAAAATTATTTTATGAATAAAATACTTAAAAATGAGTATTGTACACTCCTGGGAACAAAACTAGTCGTCGGGAGCCACCGTAATACTTACCCATCATGGATATACATAATGTAAAATATTGTAAAAATGCGTAATAAAAATGTGTAAACTACTTATAAAATGCATTGCAATTCAAATAAAATCGCGGCTTGATGACGTCATAAACTTTAAAGGCTCGATTACTGAATTGCTTGAAAGAAACCTCCTTATAACTCCAAAAATAATAATCCTGTTAACTAGCGGTTTATTGCATTTGATTAAGCGTCAAATTTACAATTAAAATATATCTTTGAAGTAAAATTTGGATGAAATACAGGGTCATGAAAAATCGAAGAGTGTGGAAATTAGGATTCCAAATATCTCGGCAACTCATTATCCGATCGACTTCACGCTTTATGCAAAATTTGTGTTTTTTATTGTCTTTTATATTCATTTCTTAAAATAAACAATTTCGAAAATTTTTATATACCTTTTATCAGAACGAATATTTCGAGAGTCCGAAAAAAATAGTTCCGGTTAATCGAGGTTATTGAAATGAAATAGGCTTCTTCCCATTATTACATACTAAGTACATACCAAATTGTAAGTCTCTATCTCAATTTTTTCGGGAGATAGAGCGTTTACAGACACACAGACGGACGACAATTTTTTTTTTCTAAAAATATGTTTTTCGGAATCTCCAGTGTCTGAAACGTGTAAATCCGTCAAAAAAATTTTCTCGATTTTCAAAACGATTACAAGACTTACCCTATACTACTACGTATGATGGGTAAGTAAAAGGAAAGAAGAGAGTAACTATTTCATTAACAAATTGTCGAAAAAAAGATGCGAGTAATAACATTCGACTGTGAATTATCTCTACTTCTGAATATTAATGCAATTTTTGAGATAGGGGTCGTCTGCTTATTAAAAACTATTTTAACATTGAATTACCAAATGGTAACATCTAGTTTTGACATCATATATTTGAGTTACTAGAATAAAGCCACCGGAAATGAGACAGGCTTTGACCAAACCAGAAATGATTTCTGTCTCGATTTTCATAGTCTTCGGGATCAGGCGGGTTCGGACTCAAAATGAAAATTTTATTTAGTCACAAATTAATTGAAAATAAATCGGTCAAGTGAAAGTTTAAATCACGCTCAAAGAGTTCCGTACATTGAAAATATTGGTTACAATATATTAATTAATAAGCTCCTACTACCCCTAATTTTTTAATAGTTTTAGTTTCAGTATATTCTGAAATAGGAGGGGGAAGGGGGGGCATATTTTTCCAGTACTTTCGACGATATCTTTGAAAATATAATACCTAAAATTAAAACAAATATACTTTTGAGTTCGATGTTACGAAATCATTCGAACAATATCCTACACGATATGTAAAAAGATTTTTTCCAGTAACTTAATTACTATCTAATTACCGAAAATTTTTGTCGAAAATCATTATTATCCTTGGATGAATGATTCTGCGTCGACAGATACTCCGAGCGCTCGTCAACTCCCCCGCGGACCGCCCGAAAAGTAAAGTTTGTGTGTAACGGAACAATGCGTTTTTTCTCAAAAACTATATTACCTAGGAAAATCTCTACAATTTTCCTGCAAGGTTTAAATAAAGTTCTACTACCCCTAATATTTTCAAAATTTTAGTTTCAGCAAATTCGGAAATAGAGGGGGTGGGGGGAGATATTTTTGCAGTGTATTTTCGAGGATATCTCTGAAAATAGAATACCTAAAATTAAAACAAATATATTTTTGAGTTCAGTATTACAAGATCTTTCACACAGATATACAAAAAGAAAACTTTATTTTTCAAGTAACTAAATTATCCCCCTAAATTTTGCCTAAACATATTTGTGAATTGCTAATAATCCGAAAATATGTGGCAAAAAAAGGCTTTATAACTTTCCCAAGTTTGCATTTTCTACGCCTCATAGTTTACGAGAAAAAAGGCTCTGATAGACGGACAGACAGATGCAGAAGTGATCTTATAATGGTTACGTTTTAACTTTTTAAATACGGAACCCGAAAAAGAAAGTTTTTTTTTTTTTTTTTTTTTTTTTAAGAAAGTTCGATTTTTATTATGTAGTCGATCAATAATTTAAAATATTCTTATTCGGAATTCATATACATTCATATTCGGAAAGTAGAAGGGTATCTCTCGCATCTCTCTGCGACAGTTATGAAATACTATGCGATGGTGCGTTTTTTCCTTCCAGGACTGTACATTATTATATTATAAACAATCAACATTTATCTGTAACCACTTTTTAAATGTCTATATTTTATTTTGAAAAATATTCATGTGTTTTATGTATATTTAAAAAAAGTTATGCATTTTCTATGCCCTAAAAATGCTACAAATAAGAAAGATTGTTCACTAAAAATTTTAAATTAAATGACTCCATCAGACTAATTGATCTGTTTTTGTATAGTTTGTATTGTTATTATCATGTTAAGTGCTAAGAGTATTTCTAGTGATTATCATATTAAAACAGGTATTCTTAAACTGTTCAACAGATGATTTTGTCACCAAAGAAGGCTTTTCTGAATACGAAGCCATATTTTTTTATTTAAAAAATGTATTATAATTTCAGAATAGAATTTTTCGCTTTATTTAATGACAGACTTTCGGTGACTTTCGGAGACTTTCGGTGATGCAAAGATCGACACTATGGTAGATATTTTGAATAAAACAACACGCTAAACTGGCAATATTGCCGACAACTTGTTTTGACTCCATAAATTCAAAATATATACCAGAAAAGTTTAGTGGTAACCTTTGTTTTATTTATTAATGAAAAGTTGATTATAAAAAAATAAAGATTTATATTCAAAAATTATATTAAGATTTTTTTTATAATAATGTTAATAATAATGTTAATAATAAAAATTAAAAATGCTGTTGACGGGATACTTCAGCTCACCGTACTGCAATCTTTGTATGTGACTTTTTGTTTTGTTGATAACATAATTAATAATATTCTCATTACAGTGAAACCTCCACATCAAACACCTCTATTTAGCGTACATTTTTCCGATTACAAACATCTATATATTTGTACATTTTACCTCTGTATTGCGGACACCTCCGAATAGCGGGGAAATTCCGTGCTCCCGAAGTGTCCTTTATTCAGAGGTTTTACTTTATTACAAAAGAAAACAGTAAAACCTCTGAATAAAGGACACTTCGGGAGCACGGAATTTGCCAACTATTCGGAGGTGTCCGCAATTCAGAGGTAAAATGTACAAATATATAGATGTTTGTAATCGGAAAAATGTCCGCTAAATAGAGGTGTCCGCTATCCGAGAGTGTCCGTTATGAAGGTTTTACTGTATATGTAATGTTACTAAATCGCATTTAAATTAGACAAAATGATCTTTCTCATTCAAGCCCACGGACCTGTAAGGCATCCGTGGACTACAGTTTAAGAACCCCTGTATTAAAATCTATCCATTATTGTCATTAAAGATTGTTTTTTTAATGTGATTTTTATCGAAACGCAATACAAAGAATCTAAATGATGTTTTTGATCCAAAGAAGAGGTAATTTCAATTACACATTTGACATAACTTCATTCGTGGGCATTCGAGTATGTTGTAATAATACTTTTTATTTAACTAATATTTTTGTTCTTTGTTGAGCTTATTGGAAAGAATGTATGATGACGATATGTTTATACTACTCTACGTATGTCAGTATAATATGGTGCTCCTGTGTAAATAAATGTTGTTTATGTGCTGTATTTAGTGTGTTTTTCTTTAATTACATAGAATATCAACATAAATTATCAAACAAGGTACAATTAGCGATCCCAAAAATGAAAATGTCGAAAAACATAAATTTTAAGAAAATAAAGTTAATAAATCATTATATACATCACAAGAAATTTTTTGATTTTACAGAAAAACCTGTCAATCAGAATGTGTGTGATGATTTAAACCTTAACTGAGTTAAAATAAATCTGTATTTATTATGGATTTTTCATAATTTTAAATGAACTTGTAAGATAAATAGTTTACAGATTTTTTTCCGTAAAAAAGAATAACGCGCTTAAACATATCTTAAAATATATGTAACGAATAAATGGTAGACACTTTGAGAGAAATAACTTGGACTCGGGAACCTCTCTATGGATCGAATTCGCTTATTGAAGCATTTCGTCGTACAGTCATCTTCGCGAAAGGAATCGGAAAATTGTCTGTGTTAATTTTTAGAGACCTACATAGTCGTAGGTTTTACAGGCCTCTCAAATAGGCAAAATCTATGCTCTTGGTCAGATGCACATCAGTTTTGTGAAGCATTTAGGATATTTTCCAGCAAAGGGGGAAGGTGTCAAACTGCGAAGATAATTTACTTTAATTAGTCAATTAGCTCTTGGTTAATGTCTGGACCAGATCTTTCAGAGCATCCCGGGCAATAACTCATGCAGATATAACCACAAGAAAGGGGAATTGTACAAACGTCAGCACTTTTAGTGTTAAATAAAGTTAATTTTGGAGTATGGAAGTAATAACTGCTATGCTGTAAAAGACACTTAACAGGGGCAAGTCACATTTAAACATTAGATTTTAAAAGTTAGAAAAAGAAGCTGGGAATTTTTATCTTAAATTTTGAACTTCAATTTTAAAAAACGATTCATTTTTATCCTTTTAAACATATGCATAGCTACGATTTTCTTTTTACATACTTTAATTATCTTATCTACATTTAGAATAGTGAAACAATGAAATAACTTTTTATTACAACAAAAGTGTCAATATTAATTAAATAAAAATATCTTAGGATCTATATAAAAAGAAAATCACACATTACAATTTAAAAAAATAAGTTAAAAGAAAACAAAAATAGAAAAAGTTCTTAGTCTTAAAGACCGGGCATTGGCATTTCAAATGATTTAAACACTGCATTATTATTTTTTTACGTTTTCTTATAATTAATTAAAATATTACTTAGGTTTTATTCGTTATTTATTGTTAGTTATTAAAGTAATTATGTATTGAATACTTTAATTAATTAAGACATAAATGGGACATATTCGTGACAAATATATATTTTTAAAATATTATAATTACTTTCTAATGCATTGAATGAAAAACTAAGTAAGAATAGTAAAATCTTTGTGACTCATAATTTTTCTTTCAACTGATTTCATTTAATTTCAAACTCCTTTATTTTCACTGAGTTTTTATTAAATTTTAAACGATGCTGTTAATTTTAGAAAAGTGCTTTATTATTTTTGATAAAAATCATTTACGTTTCATGCGTTACTTATGTGCTCTTATTGTATTGTAGCTATTAAACTAATTAAAAATCAAAGTCTTTTAATTACCTTAAAAATAAACGAAATATAATCGTGATTAAAAAAATTATATGATAGTCCAGCATTTTATTATAATGTGAAATGAAATGCAACAATATACGTTAATTTATAAAGCTCTCATGAGAATTTCCAATTAATTTTTAATTTTAAACAACAAAATTTTGTTTAAAACTCTTGAGAAATGCTGAATAGAAATTTTCTTACTTTTAAAGAAACACAGAATATTAAAATCGACAAGTTTCATTTTATAATTAAAAGTACTTTATATTTTTTCTGGTTTCATTACTGAATCTAATTTTCTTAGAATAATAAAATATTAAATATGAATGTCAGCGTCAAAGCCATTTGTGAATTTCAATTAAAACTGATTACCACTGCTGGCAAATGAAATTTAATTATTCTAAAGAATTCGAAATCTGATGACACTCGTTTTCCAAACTAATTTTAATTATGAAAATTAAAAATACCACTGGTAACTATTTAAGTAAGTGTTTCCTGTGGTTGATTTATATATAATAGTTTCAGGATTTTTTGTAACATTTCAACATGCAGATTATTTTTTCTCAGGTCATATTAAATTATTTAATTATATCATTAAAAAAATACACAGACTTTTTGTCTTGATTTAACATTTTCTTTCACGAAAAATGTTGAGTGAGGCGTTTGCGTCCATTTAAATATTTTTATTATTTATTTTAACTATTTATTCTAATTTTTAATATAGATAGAATTTTTTGTAATTCAAAATATATAAAGTGTTTTTAAACATAATCTTATATTATGTAATCGTACATTATGTAATAAATGCGATTTCAACCCGAATTACTAGATTATATGTAGGTGGGAGTCAAAGTTAAATAACTTTTCTCAACAGAGAAAAAAGTATCTAGGAGAGGATTCGAACCTGGGACCTTGGCTGTTAACAACAGTGATCTACCGCACTGTCAAAAATTTGCAGCAAACTGTCCAATCATTTGATCGTTTTTATGGAAAATGGTTACATAACCGTAATTTAACTCTATTCTGACCATAATATTGGCAATAATATGGTCACCATAGAGTTAAATTACTGCTATGTAATCGTTTTCTATAAAAACTGTCAAATGACCGGACAGTTTGCTACAAATTTTTAACAGTGCACTGAGTTACCAGGATAATTTCCAGCCTGACACAATTCTCCCACTTGTTGGTATCATCAGACCTGAGAACTACGGCAGCTTACCGATGAAAACACATTACATATGGACATTTTATTGAACCATAAAAACTAATTATATAATTACGATTTCAATCCGAAATACTATATTCTACGTTGGTGTAGGTGAATGTTGAATTAAGTTTCTCAACAAGATGAAAGCATCTAGGCCAGGATTCGAACTTGGTACCTTTGCTGTACGCGCCAGTGCTCTACCACTGAGTTACCCAGATGATATTCAGCCTGACACAATTCACTCACTTGTTGGTATCATCAGACCTGCGAACTACGACAGCTTACCGATGAAAACACGTTACACATGTACACTCCATTTAACCATAACAAATAATTATACAATTGCTATTTCAACCCGAATTACTACACTGTTAAAACTACAAGTGACACATGGCACCCCAAATGGGTGAAAGGCTTGTCTCACTGGTGACACCCCTAGGGGAGCCAGAATGGCACCCTTAACTAGGGTGACAGGATGGCACCCCTAATACAGGGTGCCCCAAGGGGTGAAAGGATGGCACCCAGGGGAGAATAATGGCACCTCTACTCCAAGGTGCCCAGCGGCACTCCACAAATGAAAGCAACCCTCCCCCCCCCCCCTGTCTAACAATTATATTGAAAAGAGTTTGTAAATTCTCATTCTTAAAAAAGGAAAAAAACAGCTAAACATATATAATTATAATGCAATGTTTAACTTTAGCTGCAATAAACTGATCAATACTTCAGTTTCTCTGTTGAAATTTATACAAAGTTAAAAGTTGATAATCTCATGTCAAGGGTCGATCCTGGCAAAATTTGGGGCCTATTCAGAGCTCCTTCACAAAAATCTATTTAATAAACCAAGCTCCTTCACAAAAATCAATTTAATAAAATGGGCCCCTTCAGAAAAATCAATTTGATAAAATGACACTTTCACAAAATTTCTTTTAATAAAACAAAAACCTTCACAAAATTCCTTTTAATAAAATAGGTCTTTTCACAAAATTCTATTCATAAAAACATACTATTTTTTTAATTATTTATTTTTTTTTGTAAATGTTTTAAAATTTGCAATTTGTAAACAATCAAGTTCACCAGAAAGGAAAACTTTAGCAAATAGGACTTTAAAAAGTTTTTGTTATGTTAATAAATGTTTGGTTCGAAAGATTATTTACAAATTACACATTTTAAAACATAACAAAATAATGAATAATTAATAAAAATAGTAAGTTTTTATGGAATAGAATTTTGTGAAAGGCCCTGTTTTATTAAAAGGAATTTTCTGAAGGGACCTGTTTTATTAAAAGGAATTTTGTGACGGGCCCCAGTTTATCAAATAGATTTTACTGAAGGGGCCCAATTTATTAAATTGATTTTTGTGAAGGAGCCTGTTTTATTAAATAGATCTTTGTGAAGGAGCTCTGAATAGGCCCCAAATTTTGCCTGGATCGACCCTTGACATGAGATGATCAACTTTTAACTTTGTATAAATTTCAGCAGAGAAAATGAAGTATTGATTCTTTTATTGCTGCTAAAGTTAAACATTGCATTATAATTATATATGTATAGCCTTTTTTTCCTTTTTTAAGTACAAGAATTTTCAAATTCTTTTCAGTACAATTGCTAGACAAGGGGGGGGGGGGCATTTTGTGAAAAATATAATAAATTTAACAAAATGCCCCCACACACACAAAAAAAAAAAACCAGAAAGAAAGAAAGAAAAACTTGCATCGACCCCTGGATGTGTAGGTTAATATTTATGAGAAATGTATTATACATCATCTGGTGTAAATAGCCAATAGTCACTATAGATAAATAAATGCAGATTAAGATGTTTGGTTTTGTTTAAGATTTAGAAGTCATTTTACTTACAATTAAATTTGTTAAAAAATGTTTTCAACTTGTAACTCTCAACCTAAATTGTGAATAGATATTTTCAGCTTAACAATAAAGATTTTTTTTACCTTCAAAACCGGTTAGTATTTATTACCATGTATGTTAGTATTTATTACCATTTTAAGTTAGATGTAGTACTACAGAGATATTTATTTATCATTATTATTTTAAGAGCGAAAAAAATTTCTTTTAGCTATGCGATTTAAATATATTTACATAAATCACTCAATCATCTAAGACATTCTTACATCCAGCCACACTGTGAAATGTTCCATTGATTTATTATTACTAATATGTTATAGTACAAGAGACTCACAAAGCATTTTTCAAAAAGACACATGTATAAATGTCAAAATATCAATTCAGGAATTACGATTTATTTATTTTGTTAATAATTCATAATATGTAATGAGGTATATTTTTAGTTCATTTCATCATCAAACACAAGCTCTAAAAATTTCGATAGTAAAAAGTATTTGATTAATAACAACATCTGCAAAAATTTATATTTTATCAAGTTTACTATTTCTTATGTTACAAAGTTTACTATTTCAAGTTTACTATTTCATATTATCAAATCAACTACTTTAAAATCGTCAAATATTCGAATTAATACGTTTCAAATTAGTAAAAATAATCACACTTAAAACTTGTAAATTCTTCACTTGTTTACATATAGTTTGTTTAGATATCAGAAAAATAAGAAATTAAACCATTTTTTTAAATATAACAACTTATGTTTCAATATATTTTTTTATTATTATAATGCATCATTAAATTTATTTCTAGATGGTAAGCAACAAAAACTGTGCGAGAAAATTCATTAGATAAAAATATGAATAAAATGAAATTATTATAAGCTCTACATAAATAACAAGAACGAAAAATCATGCGTAAAGCATTGATTATGTAGCACTTTCCAACACTTCCAAAATAATTTTCAAAATCTTTACCGTAAGGTGTAAGATGATATCTAACTAAACAATTTTGAAAAACGCATAACATATTTAAAAATCCAATTTCGGGAATTATCAGCAATATTCGGAAAAATATCCGAATACTTTTATTCAGCCCTGTATATGATCTATAGATTTGTATATATACTACATATGATGCTAAATTTTAGTTTAGTTAGGAAACGCGTAGCACAATTTTAAATTATCCTGCTGGGAGTTTCTGTCAATAAACGGAAATGTGTTCGCAAACTTTTGTGCTGCCCTGTATAGGATCTACAGAATTTATACACACCAAGTAATAGACAAAAAGTGAGTTAAATTTAAAATAGTGTTCAGCAACTTAAAACGCACTTCCAGGAATTATTGTTAACATACAGTAGAGAATTCTTTTGTGTCTCCCTGTAAATGAACGATGACTGCTATACACACAATATTCTGTAGTAAGCCTCTTGTAATGCACCTTAGTGATATCTATAAATTTCAATGCGTTTAAAATAGTGGAAAATTATTTAATTAAACCGCAAACGATTTTTCTCCATAGACGTAATGTAACGGAATTCTTTTGACTGTCCCTGTAAAGTAACTACAAGTGCTATACACACCATATTCCATATTTAGCTTCTTGGAATGCACCTTAGTGATATATATTAATTACAATGCGTTTGAAATTGTGTAACATCATTAAAATAAACCGCAAATGATTTTTCCCCATAGACCGTAATGTAACGAAATTCTTTTGAGTGTCCCTGTAAAAAACTTTAAGTGCTACACACTTCAGTTGAAATAGGGAACATGCTATAGATAACGACAATAACATATAAAAATTGCAGAGCAATCCGAGCATATTTACGGGAGTTAGAGCACGGACAGACGGCCATACGGCAGACAAACCGAAGTCATAAACACTTTTCAACTAGGTTGGAAAGTGTTAAAAATTTAAAAAACAAGCAAATAGGCGAGGCGACATCATTCTACTTTCACGAGATAAAAATTTCAACTTTCCACATCAAGATTATGACTTAAAATGTCTGCTTGAAAATAATGTGTGGAGAAATTTGTAATACAACATAATATAAAATCATTTTAGGATAATACAACATAATGTACAAACAACAGTGAAACATTTCACATACCTGTATATAAAGTGTGATTATTTTTATTGACTCCCCTGGTTTATTTATTCGCAATAAATGGCGTTATTTAGTAATTATGTTAATAACTATGCGGCAGCGATTATGCAGCAGCGATACACTGCAATTCAAAGTCAGCCATCTTGTTCGATCTTCCTTGTGACTTGCGAAAATGAGAGGAAACACGTCAACACGTCAAGAAGAGGAAACACATCAGGGCGTGCGCAAGATACCAGTCAAATGGCGGGGTGAAAAAATGCGAGCAATACGTATTGTACGGCATCCTAATTAGCTTCAATCACCCCGTGAGTGGCCAAATGGCATCCGAACCACATTTTCAAGCCTGTATGGCACGCTAGCGTTCCAAACGGCACCAGTTTTTTACCCCGGGTTCCCAAACGGCACCGATTTGTCACCTCTAGTTTTAACTGTGTAGATTCTATGTAGATGAAGGTCAAAGATGTAAAAAGTTTCCCAACAGAGTAAAGAATATCTGGGAAAGGAAACGAACCTGGTACCTTGGCTGTACGCGCCAGTTCTCTACCAGTGACCTACCCAGATGATATATGCAGCCTGACACAATTCACGCGCTTGTTAGTATCATCAGATATACGAACTACGGTAGCTTACCCCTGAAAACACGTTACATAGGGTAATTCTATGGAAATTAATTATAGAAACGCGATTTGAACCCGAATTACTAGATTATATGCAAGCGGAAGTCAAAGTTGAATACATTTTCTTAACAAAGTGAACTAGTGCATCGAGCACTGAAGTGTGTAGAGCTCTGACGCGTATAGCTAAGGTCGCAGGTTCGCATCCTAGCATAGATACTTTTCACTCTGTTTGGAAAATTTATACATCTTTGACCTCCACCTACATAGAATCTTATCATCTTATATTTAGAAAATATTTATCTCAATAACAGAAAAGTTTTATATATCCATAATTTTTCTAAACAATAATCACGCTCTTGTATATAAGAAGTAAAATGTATAACTGATCTTCTGTAAGAATAAAGTTATCAAAATTTCTATTTTACATAAATTTGTGAGACATAAGAAGATTCAAAATAACAGTATTTTAGCTTATATGACTTTGTGTCATGCTCTTTGGGGTATCTGTCAACTTTAAAGGAGGCCATAACACAGATTTTACTAAAACACAAATATTTATTTATAACAGTAAGCTGGAAATTGCTAATGAAGCTGGTGGATTTAGTGCAGACGATCAGAAATAAACTCAAATTAAGAAAGAAAAAAATTAACCCTATCGGATGGCGAAAAATCAATACTTATATACCCATCTCCTTTTCTCTTTTAAAATGTCTGCAATGTGTTCGTTTATCGCAGCACTTGAGCGTTTAATTTGTAAATAACTTTTTGTTCAACCCTGCTGTCTTTATATATTAGAACTCGAAAGCTTCAAAGTTCTAATACTAAAATGTTGTGGTGGCCATCACAAAACTTTCTTCTATATTATATATCAAATCGTCTGCAACCCAAATTAAATCACAATCTATTCGTTCTAGAGATAAAGCTATTGCGGCAATAGCGAAAAACTGAGCATAGTAGCGACACCTGTTGTGTTGTATACACCCAAATCTAATCAATGTCTATTTATGTCAAGGTTTAACAAAACAAAAAGTTTGGTGAAATTCCATGCATCAGTTCTTGAGCTATAGCTATAGCAAAAATTTTGAAAAATGCAGCATATCAGCGCCACCTGTTGGGCGATTTACACCAAAACCTAATCAGCATCAACCTATGTTAAGGTATAATATAATTTGAAGTTTGATTAAATTCTGTGCAATAGTTCTTGAGATAGAGCGATCACAAAATTTGTGTCATAGACAGACACACAGATAGACTCACGGACAGATATTTTCTAAAAACCGTCAAATCGTGTTCAGGACTTTCTAAAATGTATAAATCTGTCTAAAACTGGAAGTAGAAATTTTTTACGAATTCAATACTTTCTTCTTGTAAAGATAGAAGAAAGTAAAAATAACTAAATCAAAAACTATCAACTTTTAAATTCCCATAAAAACTTTACCTGCAACATATTTCATGTTTTTCCAATAAAATAACATTTATAAAAACTTATGGATCGTCTGACTAACTCAAGTTCGACTCGCACAACTTTATATCAAGACTATTCAAGCCGCAATCCTGCAACCACATACTGGTCAACGTAGCAAAGCATGCGGCCAGGCAGAGAATAGGAAATGTCCTTTACATATCGAGATTCTATTGCAGTTCTTTAAAATATGAGTTCCCATAAAACATTTGTTTAAAATACTGTATCAAGATGGTGCAAGTAAAAATTTATTGTTTATAGAATGTATACAAAGCATTTCCTGTATTGTATTGATCATATGGAATTCCAATATGCCTAAATGCGTCTCCCTTAAATATGATAGAATATTCGCATACTTGGATGCTCGAATTTTCGATATTTTTGAAATGAGATTGATCAATCAGAAGCCAGTGTTTTGAGAAATTTTCCAAGAGAGCGAAAATTTTACAAAAATGCAAGTTTTTCATTAGTCAATCTGGTTTTAGAAATTGCGAAAAAGCTATCTGGATTCCTTCTAAGTTTTGTAATGTGTGACTGCAGTGATGTAGTAGAGGGTATACGGTTATATTCGCGTCATATATATTCAGGATTTTTCTAGGGAACATCTGTTTCTCAAATAAAGCTACAGCATTTACCTTCTGACTAGAGCGCCCTTTGTTGTGTTTATGACTACACCACTGTGTGACAGGATTTTGGTGACACTTGTATTTTGCAAACTTAATAGGTCTCTGTAGTTGTGCAGTAGCTCTATATATAGAGAGAAGGTTTAGCAAAGTGATTCAAATTTGGAACAGATCTCACCGTATTGATACAGCAACGGCTATTGACTTCTCTTGTGTTAATCTGCGACACGTGGAGCTTTAATAATGGAGTTTTTATAATAGAAATTTGAAGAACTTGTTCTGCAGCAATGTTGCGAGGTTTGGTAAGGTATTGGTGTTTGCTACTTCCATAAAAGAAGTATTGGATTCGCGGAATCTACATAAAATTTACATTACAGTTAAGTAACTGTGGATGCTAAGTGAAGAAATTTTGCTTCAGGGTAGTGTGAAGCCAACTTTAAATTGATACAGAATTTTTGACGGAATTCTAAATGAGACTAGTGGGAAAGATTTTTTTTCTCATCTTTAGTTTTTAACACCTTCCAACATAGTTGAAAAGTGTTTATCCCTTGGATTTGCCTGTGCGTCTGTCCGTGCTTTAACTTTCGTAAACGTACTCGAATTGTCTTATAATTTTTACTTGTTATTGACGTTTACTATAGCACGATTACTATTGAAAATGAAGTGTGCAGCATTTATAGTTGTTTACAGAAACAGTCAAAAATATTCTGTTACATTACAGTGAATAGAAAACAATCTTTGCAAGTACATTTCAATGAGATTAAACCATTCCAAAGATACGGAAATTGTTACACATACTTGCGTTTTTAAGTTTATCAAAATTTTTGAATAGTACGTGGTGTGTATGAATTCTGTAGCTCATATACGGGACTGCACAAAAGAATTGGAGTATATTTCAACTTATTGACAGAAATTGCTGAAGGGAAATTTTTAATTGAGTGATGTGTGTCTTAACTGAATTAATTTTTTTATACTATGTAGTATATATACAAACCTATAGATAATATACAGGGTTTCACAATAAGAATTCGGATATTTTTCCGTCTATAGATGGTAGCGGCTGAAATTGTGTTAGCAAATGTGTTACGCGTTTTTCAAACATCATCTTTCACTTAATTAAACGGTGAAGTTTTGTTACCGTATTCTGAATATGTTGCAAAGTGTTTCATAATCAACGCTGGATTTTTCTTTCTTGTAACTTCTTAAATGGAATTTTAAATAAAGCCATCAAATTATCTTATTCATTCCACTGTTTTTCCTGTTTTGTATATGTTGAATAAAATTATTGTTTTATTGTTAAATGAGTAATGAGACATTTACAAGTTTATGGACCCACATAAACTTTATCTTACGATTTTTAGAACAGGAATTATGACTGCCTTCGAATTTTTTTAGTACTGTATTATAAAATAAAAGTATAAAAAAAAATGAAATAAAATAGAAGCGTATTAAATGGAAACTAAAGAAATATCCAATTTATTCAATTCACATGAAAAATATTTTTTATACCTACGTGAAATGAAATCCATATCTATGTTATTATGAAAGCAAAACCACACATTACAAAATATTGAGAAATCAATATATATAAAGAAACAAATAAATAAAAAACAAATAAATAAATAGCGCAGTTTAAATAGTTTAAATTTTGTATGCTATTTTATATCCGGTTATCTAACTTCAGTTAAATGATAGAATTTTTCGTGTCACAGTATATGACATAAATATTGCTT
Source organism: Maratus michaelseni (assembly GCA_963931845.1). Taxonomy (NCBI): domain Eukaryota; kingdom Metazoa; phylum Arthropoda; class Arachnida; order Araneae; family Salticidae; genus Maratus; species Maratus michaelseni. Next base: position 36,704,582 of record OZ007595.1, on the reverse strand, counting down.
TTATAGCTTATGTGATTTTCTACAGACGAAAATGTGACCCTCTTGTATAGTATTGGAAATAGTTAATATAGTATAAATTGTATCTAGATTTTTTTTCATATATAAAGTATATTTTTTCTTATACACATTTACTCGATATTACGGGAGTGATTGATGAAAACATATAAAAATTTCAGTTATTTCTGATAATAAATTTACTTTGAATTTCTACAAAATAAATCATTTCTGAATTGGAACTTATGAGTTTTTTTTTTTTATTTAAATCATTTTATGTATGTTACATAAATACTTTTTATGTATTTAATAAAAGTAGATAAAGAGTACGATAATTCAAAAGGGGAAATGATCTAAAGATCATGATAAAATATAAACATTGTTAACATTTTTCAACATAATTCAAAAGTATTTATAAATTCGGTTTGTCTTTAAATCTGTCTGTCTACCGTCTGTCTGTCCGCACTCTAAGTCCCGTAAATATGCTCGGATTGCCATGAAAAGTTTATATACTGTATTATTTTATATATGTTATTCAGGTTTACTGTAGAATGTTTCGTACTGAAAATGAAATGTGTAGCGTTTATACGCTAAACACTTCAATTCACACTACTAAGTATTGTGTAACCATTTACAGGGGTACAAAACACAATTCCTTCACATTATGTTTAAAATATGTGTGTTTAACTTTGTGCCGTTATATTAAAAATAAATGATCAACATAAAATAGCACAAATAAAAATATATAAAATGAGAAACAGCTATTTCGGAGACCCTAAAGCTTCATCATCAGTGCCAAAATTAAAAGAAATTCATTATCTTCGTCCCCCCCCCCAACTTTTTTTCTCCTCCGTACTTAAACTCGTCCAGTCTGGCCGGGCGCTTCTATTGGTATACTACGTCACATGTGTTTCTTGACTCCGCTGTTGTTTTGAAAAGCTCACCGCTATTCAATCTTGGGCGCGTGCGGGAGACGCAAGCATATTTACATAGCTTAAACATTTGAATCGGTTTTGAATCTTTTAAATTTGGCACTGATTATGGAGCTTTAGGGACTCCGAAACAGATGTTTGCCATTTTATATATTTTTATTTGTGATATTTTACGTTGATCATTTATTTTTAACCTTTACATTATGGTATATGGGAAAAAAATCGTTTGCGGTGCATTTTATTGATTTTACGATATTTTAAATATAATGCGTTAAATCACTGAAATAGACTACAACATGTTTTATCAGGAGTATAGAATAGGTATCATTTATAGTTCGTTGACAAGGACGCACAAAATAATTCCATTACATTATGATCTATGAGGGAAAATCTTTTGCGATACAGTTTAATGTTATTACGATACTTCAAACATGATGAAATTTAAAAGGATTACCACAGTGCAGTATAAGATGTTTTCTATTGATTATGGAGTGCATAGCATTTATCGTTAATTTACAGAGGCATGCAAAAGAAATCAGTTATAGGACTGAGTAAGATCGATTGGTGGAGAAGCGTTTTCCGCTGTGGTATGCATTTTTTAAATTATCTATTTTTGAGATTATTAGGTTGTATGTATAAATTCTATATATCGCATGAGCAAAAGAATTCGCACAAATTACCGGATATGAACAGCAATTGCTGCAAAGGGATTTTTATTAAATTATGTGTGTTTTTTTTTATTGCTTATTTATGTTATGAATTTCTTATGAAATAATTTCATTATATACAAAATAAAATGAAATTTCTACATAATATCCTTTATGTGTTGAAATTTATTTCATAATATATGCATGATTTTTCGTTTTTGTTTTCTTTTCAAACTGCTTATATCGATTACATATATTGAAGAAATACACAGATTTATCCGTATTTCACTCTTTTCTGTGGGTTAGATGTAAACGAATTACAGCGAAATCTCGTTAAATATTAACGGACCCGCGATTGCAACAAATGTGATGCTTTAAGCCCGGTGATAGTACAAGCAAATTAATTAATTTATTGTAGCTAAATTTGACATACTTATTTTTAGTGATATTATTTGTCATATTTATTTTTAACGTCCTTATTTAGTGAATCTAATGATGAAACTTTTTTGAGTTACAACATTGTTTATTTTATACTAAAGATACTTCTCCTCTACAGTATTCTTAATGAGAAAAAATATTAAAAGCGAAAAATTCGTCAAGGAATGACTCTACAAAACAATTAATTATTTTAAAATATTATTAAATAAAAAAATTATATGGCTGTTAAAATATATTGCAAAACATAAGAATTTATGAAATTGGACAAATATTACCTATAAAAATCTGTCCTTTATTTTCGGTTTAGTTGATTAAATTTTATTTTCTAATTTAATTAGCATAACGGAATCACCATCATTTTTTTGTTGTTTTTTTAGAAGAAGAAATTAAAAAACTTTGTAAGATATAGTATAATGTAGTTGCAGGTTTTTGGAATGTAGGTGTTATTGGTTTCTCTTCAGCGAGTTTTTTATCACTTTTTTCTATTATTAATTTTATCGCATTTTTCTATTATTTCACACTATTATAACGCTTCACATTTTTACCACTTCTTGTTTAACACTTATTTCATTTTCACAAATTTTTTAATTGTATCATTTTGTATATATTGTTTGTACTGAAACAGGTAAATCATAATGTGTCAGGTTTAACAGGGATTTGCAGGGTTGCCAATTTGACCTCCATTGTTTTATTCAGAATTTTCGAATTCATACCAGAAATGGTATGCCGAATCGTTTGCCGTATTTTGAATGCTGTTGCCTTTCTAGACTTCAATATTCAAAGGATTAAAGTTAACGGCATTATTACAAAATAATATGGCAACTAAAATAAAAACCAAATAAAGTGACTACGAATATATTAAAATTTAAATTGTACAATAAGTAATTTTTGCGTTATTTAATGGCAAACATTTCGTGATTACATCAAGTAAACATTGTTCTTTCGGAATTTCTGGTATGAATTCAGAATTTCCGAATAAAAAAAGATGCCAAGCTGGCAATCCAGGGGTTTTATAGTTTTCAACTTACGGTTTATTACAATTTTTAGCACTAATTTTGTATCTCATTGTCCGAGACTTTAAGAAACTCACGTTATATATGCGGTAACGTTTCAAGCGAGTGACAGTTTAACAAGATCGTACTGTAAAACATTGGGAGATATATTTCAGTAATACTGGACTATTGATAGCAAAAATGTTTTATTTTAATAGAGGAAAAAAGTTTCATATATACTTAAAAACATAATTTTAATCCATGTAATTAAATTTAGAAAGAATGTACGTTGTTACCAGATATATATGAGGGAGTTAGAATGACAGTGGAGTAAGTTAAAAATTTGAAAAATTTAGATAATCATATTTTAACTGAACTTACACTAATTTCTGTTCAGTGCAACAGTCAAATAAGTCATTGTTCACTTAGGGAGTCGCTAGAGGCGCACTTAATGCAACGGCAAAACGACAAGCCTCACAACTCATTTCTCAAATTACTAAATATTGACTTACTCCACTGTCATTCTAACGCCATCATATAATTGAAATGTCGTGTTCAGCATTATTATGATATTTGCCACACGCAGCAAACGGTTAGATAATTCACAAATTATATTGATTAATTATAAATTTACAATGATTTCAATTTCAATTGCATGATGATTTTGAATTAAAATGAATCAGATTCTACTGATAATTCGATAAATTCGATCCATCGGTAATGCCCCGATTAGATGAATGTGCCATGAGTGTTTCAAATGCATAACGAAAATTGCGAATTAGAAACATAGTAAATTAACAGAAATCTTGCATCAATAGTGAATTTAAATTTATTGGTATATGTTTAAATATTCTCAGTTCTAACAAACAAGCTATTAAAGTTGAATTATGTTGTTGCTTTATATAGTCAGTTTTCCTTTCACTATTCTATATATTTCAAATTAAATACTAAAGGGTAACCGTGAAAGTACATAATTAAATATACTGTGTTATTTAGTTATGTTAATAAAATGGTTTTAACCCTTTCGCTAAAATATCGCCCAAGACGACTGACCAAGCAAACTACTGCCAGACTACCTGCAAGCCTGAAAAACAGCTGTTGCATTTTCTTCCCCTCGTAATAATTCAATTATTGTCGCAGAGTAGGTGATTATTGCAATCAACAGGTGGGGAGCTTTTTGTACTAGTGATCATACGGAGGTTCCAGTTTCGAAGATAGCTACCTTCTTATTGTGTTGCTAACAAAATACAGGCAGAAGAAACGGGGAGAACAAATCTCGCAGCATATTTCAGCGTTCGGGCGTTTGCTGTATTTTGAATGCTGTTGCCTTTTTATACTTCAATATTCAAAGGATTAAAGTTAACGGCATTATTACAAAATAATATGGCAACTAAAATAAAAACCAAATAAAGTGACTACGAATATATTAAAATTTAAATTGTACCATAATCCAATATTTGAAGTAACATACTTTTCTAGATATTAAACATTACGAAATTAAAACTGTAAGCACGATATTAATTTAATTCTGAAAACACTGAAAGATTTCGAATAAAAATTGTATCATGAGTAAAATGATGTTAATTACCTTATTCTACTTTTGTTAACTGAATAATATTTGCTATAAACATAATTAATTATAGTCCGGGAGACAGAGTCACTTTTTTAAACCAATGTTAGTGTTGCTCATTTTGGAGTTTATGATGGAATAGATGATGGAACAGGTTACGAAACTGCCAGTCAGCTGGCGCACCAGCGAGAGTGTTCCTACAGCATGTATATTACGGATCGTATCACAATTATGCATGTCACTCAGACTCGGAAACAGTCATCAGTAATCGGGAGGCCACTCATTTCACTTTTGCAGTGAGCTGTACGATGTTCTGATGACTCATCCCCCTTTCTCCCCACACATACCCGTGAGATAGTAAATTGAGAGGGTTTTTTTTGTACCATCTAAACTATTATATACAAGGTAATTCACTACCAGTCTGACAAACTTTAAGTGGTGATAGAGACCATTGCATTAAATATTTTTTGTATAGGAAAGCTGGGTCTCAATCCACTTATTCAGTCATAAATACAGGGTGTCTCACTCCAAGTCGAACATGGATTTCCGTTCATAATTTAAACAATCGTGAAAATATTTTACCAATATTATCAACAGTCTTACTTTGCTTTATATGAAATGTCATAATTTCCCGAGAGTATCTTTAAATGGCTACGATCTGCGTACAAACAACACTGATGAAACGCTCCGTAATTTGGAATGTAGCTCACAGTACATATGGGTCATTGATCTAGTTATAGTGCATTTCCCGTGATATCTAATCACGTCACACAAAATAAAGTCTGTTCAAAATATCAATAAAATATCGTCATTACTGTTTTAAGTTATAAACGAAAATCCGGGTTCGACTGGGAATGAAACAACCTATATTTAAGACTGAAACAGTGGACTAAGTGGTTTGCGACCCAGTTTTCTGTACAAAAATTTCTTCCTTTAGTGGGCTCTATCTCTTCTTAAAGTTTGTCTCACTGATAGTGAATCACCCTGTATACCAAAATTAGATATGCTAAAATTGGTCTAAAAAATATGACACTGCCTCCCGGACTATTAGCAGCATGTTTGTGTGTGTGTTGCTGTTGTTTACACTGCAGCATATTTTGATAAAAATAATCAATGGTTCTGAGAGCTTAAGTTAATACTGAATTAAGATAGCGGTAAATATATTTAACCCTTTCAGGCGCAGAATAATTCTGTTTGTTAAATGGTGAGATGATTGATTGAAACCCAGAATTTAGAAAAGAGTTTATTAGAAAATAAATGCTTGCTTTTCTTCACTTACAATATGGAAGCAAAATTTTATCCAAATATTCTGGGTGTCATTTGGCAGTTTGGAATTTCCATAAGTGATCGCATTTGCCACCACCGCCCTTGAAATGGTTAACTATGAATTAAATCAACCACTACAATTAATAATATAATATAAAAACAGCTATTAAACATTACGCAATTAAAACTATGAAGCGTATTTTACTAATATAACTCTGAATAGGCGAAAAGATTTCTAATGAAAATGTTATCGATTAAAATGATTTATGTTAATTACCTTATTTTACTTTTACGAACATAATGGTATTGGCTATAAACATGATTAATTAGCATCGGTCTTTTCTTGTTTACACATCAGTATATCTACACTATATCTATATATAATCTTAATGAAATGCTTTTTTGGAGCTATTTTATGAAACAAATTGTTGTTACGAAAATATGAAACTCTTAAATGTGCTGTTTGTAGAATGATTACTATAATATAATTTTGATAGATAGACAGTCAGACCAAAAGATAGATAAGGCAACATACAGACAGAGATAGAGAGAGAGAGAGAGAGAGAGAGAGAGAGAGAGAGAGAGAGAGAGAGAGAGAGAGAGTGAGACAGATAGAAAGATATAACGATTTGTTATTGGGGTAGATTACAGTATATTTTGGGCAATGAATGATTTATGAACAAGTTTGCAACGCGCGAGTGTGTTAAAAGTCGTCGTAGTCTGCGCACTACAGCACAAACCTTCGTAGAGCATCCGAGTAGGGTCAGAGTGTCCTAGTTTTGATATAAAAAATCTATTAACATAGGCCTACAAGGAAACATTTTGTAGTTTAAAATGTAGTTTTTTTCGTGTATTTTTTTATACTGATTTCGCGAAAAATCCCCCAAAACATCCGACCACATATAGCTTCCCCACGAAAATAAGAATTCCAGGTTGATTGGTCAATTAAAAATTTAGTCATATAGTGGTGGAAAGTGTTCACCATCTTGCTGTATGAAATTCTGATAATTGTTTATATATTTTTTTGAGTGTTTTTTTTGTTGTAATTATTATAATCAAATCTCTTTGTGCATATTAGGTATAATTAGTATATTACTGTGTTTTTTTTTATTTTGATGGTACACTATAATTACTTAAGTATATTATGGCGGTACAATGTTTTGTCTAATATTAGCTAGCGGGATGACTGACAGTTTTATGAATGCTGTCCGACACAAATTGTAGGTTGGAGTCGTTTCTGAAAGTTTTATGAATGAAAATTTATAGGGGCCGCCAGTCACGCTTCGTATGTGGCTCCTTCAGTTTTTGTCAGTTAGGGGACTCGTAGTAGGCGCCTAGATGTCGCTTGAAATTAAGGAAGGCAAGAAAGTCTGCGTCCACTGACCAGACAGCTTAGCTGGCATTGGAGGATCATGGAAGGTGGGTGTGACCCACCTTCCCTTTGGGTGGCCCTGGTGGTGGATCTTGTGTGTGGTGGTGGATCCCCTTTGGATGGCCTTGGTGGTGGATCCCCTTTGGGTGGACCCATCTGTGGGTGGCCTTGGTGAGTTGGTCCACAAGGGCCTCCCAAATTCAAGTATGCAAATTTTTGGATATTGGGAGGAACCCAGCCGATTTTGATAAACAAGAGCGAGGAGATCGAGAGGAGAGCACAAGATGAAAAAGAGTGATAAAAGGAAGTTAGCAGGAGTAGTAAAAAAATTTCAATTTATTTGTACGCGAGTGATGAGTGCATGCCCAAAAATGCTTTTCTACAAGTAGGAAAGTGTATCTACGCCTGTCTAAGCCACCTTGTCTGTTACTCGAGTCCCTCTAATGTTTTAAGGTATGAATTCATTTTATGATTTTCAACATCTATGTAAAAGTATTTGTACCGCCAATATGCATGGTATTTCTCGCAGGAGAACTTGTCCTTTGTTAGCTAATAATTTTTAATGGTTTTATGCAATTGTAAAAACGGTTGGTGTGAATATTGTTAAGATGTTACTTTAAATGTTTTTAATGTAAATAAATTAATTGTTTTGTTTGAAAGATGTTGTCATAATTTAAGTGTTTGAGTAATTAATTTTAAGACATACTACTGTGGGCAAAAAATAGTAACACTTTGTTCATAATTTTAAAATTCTTAATTTATTCTTCCAAATCTATTTCGTCCCCCTCAAAGTAATACCCCCTGGCCCCAATACACTTGTGCCAACGTTTCTTCCAATCCTCGAAACAGTTGTTAAAGTCAATTTCCGGAATAGTCTTCAATGCGCGTTGCGATTCACGTTTAATGTCTTCAATTGACTCAAAACGGTTTCCCCGGAGCGGTCGTTTGAGTTTGCTGAATAGCCAGAAGTCACACGGAGCTAAATCAGGCGAATACGGTGGTTGCGGCACGATATTGGTTGAAAATTTGGCGAAAAACTCACGAAGAATTAATGCAGTATGCGACGGTGCATTATCGGTGCATATTTCAAAATGGTTTTCACTGATCCTTCCGATATTCCAACGATGCCAGTAAGGTCTCTGACTGTTAATCGTCGATTCTCAAGCACCAATTCCTTGATTTTAGTGACGTGTTGATCATCAGTTGATGTTGATGGCCGTCCTGGACGTGGTTCGTCGTCAACGCGTTCTCGACCCTCTTTGAATAATTTGTACCAATCAAAAACACTTGCTCGCGACAAACAATTATCACCGAAGGCCTTTTGCAACATTCTGAATGTTTCGGCACCAGAAATTTGATTCAGCACACAAAATTTAATGGAACTTCTTATTTCACTCATTGTAAAAATCGCCGAATGCACTTTTTGTACTTCAGAAAGACAAGCGTATACTAAACACTAATGGTTATTTTGATGTGACATTTGGCACAGATGTCACTGACAGTCATACCAACCTAGAAAAAAAAATATTTCGACGATTGGGTTTTCGCGCGAAATTTAAATTAAAAAGTCTTACTATTTTTTGCCCACAGTAGTAAATGTTTCCTTTAAATTCATTAACTTAAGTATTTGTATTTTCATTTAAAATTATCTTTGGGGATGTTTTGTAAAATTGGGAATTCTATACACTCCTATTCAAAACAAAGGCTATATATTAGATAATCGTCTATACACAACGCGATGATTAATTTTTTCTGAATAAATAATTTCTTTATTAAATAGTATCTAATTAAGTCACGATCACCGAGTCTTCTGTTATCAGAAGCCCCTTTAGATAATTTCTGGGTTATGGTAAAGGTGCACCCAACACCTTATTTTCTCTATGTGTAGTAATGAACTAGTTATTGACAACTGTAACCAGCCATTAGCAGGCTCTGCCTAGAAATTGCCAGCATATAGGTATCAACATTTTAAAAAGAAAAAATATAAATTTAGCTAGAAACACTCCAGGTAATACTAAATCCCTTAGTAGACTACTGCTAGTTGCTACATAAGAAGCTGCCACAACGATGCTTAATTTTTAAATTCAATTAGGCTTGGCACTTAGTGCCAGTATACCGCCTGCACAACACTCTCTGGGCTTTGGTATATGCTAAAATGAAGTTGTGTTGAGCAGTGTATATCTAAAAAATGCTGAAAATAGCAACACAATTCCAAAAAAAAAAAGGGAGAAACATTTTTCCTTGCCACAACATTTGTCCCGAAATTATCCCTTTTTTGGAAGTGTTGGCAAGAAATATTTCAGGAAGATATTTAGATGATTTATTATTTAAGAGCCTACATCAGTCATGTGAAGAAACGCGCAAGTTAATGTTAAGTCTATGGGCAGGTTCTTGGCAGATTTCTCGCTCGCATTTTAATATTTTTAAGCGATGTTTATTGCATATAAGGGTACTTTCACTTTCAGAACCGGTTCCAAAATCGAAAATGTCCACTCATAAAAAACTGTAACCAAAATCAAAAAAGTACAAATTAACAACGTTAGAGATCGATTTCAGCTATCCTATGCAAAAAACATCATTTAAAAATATTAAAATGTGAGGGAAAAATGTGTCAAGAACTTTCCCATAGACTTAACATTAGCTTGCGCGTTTTTTCGTGTGAATGATGTAGGCTCTTAATGTTTGCTAGAGCATAACAAGTAGGACAGAAAAATATATATATAAATAAAGGGTTTTAAAAATTTTAAGTTTTGTATGCTCAGGATAGGAAAAGAAGCGTACATTTTGGGGGTGGACGCAGGAACTTTAGAGGATTGATTACTTATTGTTACAATAAAACAACAAATATAGCAAAAAGTAAATAAAAAAATTACAAATTTATAATTTGAAAGTTAGTTCAGCAAAGGGTGCCAATTTTGGAGGGAGGGGGGGGGGGTATTTAGATGATGGATAATTTATTTTTCTTTAACTGTATTACTTGTCAGGGCATGAAAATATAAATTATAGGAGCCAGGGATCGTATAAAAATACAATATTTGTGTTTTAATATCAGTATTTTACCCTTCTAAAAGAAATGAAATATCTAAAAGCTATACTTTATATGTATACTTTTTTAAATTTAGATGCATTTTTCTTTCAACAGCGGTATAAGAGAAAGCTACCATAGCCTCTACTTTGAATCACCCGTTGCATAATTACAGTTATGAAACGTTACGAAAATAAAATTATCAAGTGTAATTTAACAATATAATTATAAAAAGGTTGAAAGATTTAAAATAACAAAAAATTATCAATTAAAATTATTCACGTTAATTATCTTATTTTACTTTTACGAACTTGATGATATTTGCGATAAACATCATTAATTAATTTCGTTACTTGTTTACTCGTTAGTGTATTCTGATATGAAAGGAAAAAATTGTACTGAAATACAGTTAATATTTTTTTACTTTAATAATACCATGTTTCACAGTCTACTATCTGAATGAATGAATTCTATATAATGATAAAATATTTAATTCAAAACAAAATACTTTTTTGCATGATCAAAATCATTGGACGTCCGCCAACACTCGATCTATAAACAATTTATTCAACATACGTAAAGATATCGTCTGCAGATTGTTGTATCATTCATAAAAAAATATATTATGTATCATTTATCATTCTATGTATTTCCATTAAAAGCATATATATCAATTAATATCATTCATAAATGAATGTTTTTAGTGATAGTATGTTTCAGTAATAGTATATTTTTAATAAAGGCTAAGTAATTGATATAAACAGTTTTTTATAAACGGGCATTTAACCGGTTAGAACCAGTTCTGGAAGTAAAAGTACCCTCAATTAAAAAAAAAAAAAAAAAAAAAAAAAAAAAAAAAAAAAAAAAAAAAAAACTGGAACCAAAATCGAAAAAATAAAAACTAACAAAGTTAGAGATCGATATCAGTTAGCCTATGAAAAAAAAAAAAAACATTTAAAATATCAAAATGCCAGCAACAAATTTAAAAATAACCTTCGCATGACTAGTGTAGGCTCTTAAGGGGCCGCTTCAGTGAAAATAGGCGATCGCGAAATCCCATGTTAATCTATGGAAAAATTTAAAAGCGTGATTACCTATTATCTAATATAACTATTCAAATACGGTTTTCACCATCGGAAAGTAGACGTCAGATGCAGACGATGTGCGTGTTAAAAAAAATTATGTTTAAAAAATCCATATAAATTTTATGAAACCAATAGATGAACTTTTATCACCATCTTAAAAATATTCTAAATTTACGGAGGTAATTTTTAAAACCCCATATCTTCGGCATCTGACGTCTACTTTATGATGGAAAAAAGCTCAGTTTCATAATTATAGGGGAACCCGGGGCAGAACGGGGTACCAAGTTGAAAAAATGTTTAAAAAATACAAAAGGGTTAATTAAGAGAGCTACAAAATTTTCTATGAAAGCATTATAATGTAATAATCACAAAAATTTAATAATATTGTAAGAAAACAAAGCAACAATATATTTTTTTTCAGAAACAAAAAATTTTGTCATTTGCCCGTTCTGCCCCGGAACTGGGAAAGAACGGGATGGTAAGGACAAGTAGTTATGAAAACATATAAAACTAGTGGAAATTCAAAAAACAATAATTGTGCTCTATATTTATTTAACTTTAAGTGACTATAAAGGATTAACTACAGTTTTCATTGATTGTGTCCTTTTCTTCAACCTATTGACAGAATTCACACACTAGGACAGTCTCATCATCTTCACTATCTACTGCAGCACATGAATTGTGTGCCCATTTTTTGCACATGGAACAAGCGGCCCACCCTTCATCTGACTTTGATTAAAATTTACCGCAATATAAACATTCACAGTCAGAGCAATCCTCAGAATCACTCTTGCTAGTTTTGGGTTCTCTCTTCAGCTCCTTCTTTTTTTAGGGTTTCGTTCATCTCACGAAACCCTATTGCTCCCGCTCCGTTGTCTGTAAGTCACAGAGCCACTCTCGAAAACTATGTAACTTACAGCGTTGAAACTTTGTGTGTAAATCAGAATATCAGCTGTGAAGAGCTGAAAATATTAAAATTTGAAAAATTCGTATTATTTTAATAAATAGAGATAAAAAACCAAAATTCTAACAGCCTTCTACCATTAAATTGAAACATTTTCCGTTATAGCCGATGCCAAAGATTAAAAATCCACGATGAAAATCTTTCTACAATAATTATTTTTCTATCAGACGATTTCCACGTGAAAAATGAAATAAAAAGTTTCACCAATTGAAAACAAGTTGGAAATTGTACGTCAAACGTTACAAACGAGTTGCGTTCGTACTATAGCTAGTTATATAAATATTCAGATCTTGATGATTTTTAATTCTGTGAAATAAATTATATCGTCTGCAGATTAATTTCTGTCATAAAATAAGTATCTCGGTCGCTTGATGATTAAACCTCGGAAGCTCCTATAACAAGAAAGCACCGATTTTAAAAAAAATCAAATTTCTTAATAAATGTTTTTATTAATATTTTCTAAAGTTTTTATTCGATTAAAAAATTTTTTGAAATGTCTCGACAAAATTCTGCAAAGATAATATATCTTAAATTTCAAACCATTCGGTTGGGTAGTTTTTGCGTTGTTATATGCGGACGGACGGACAGACGGACGGACAGGCGGACGGACCAGACGACGACAATAGGTGCTACGTATTTATATAATTACGAACGCACCTAAAAAGATTAATATGAAATAAAATTGATTGACGTCATAGTGGTAATAAAACATAAAACGGAAAGATTTCTCAATAATACAAGGAGTATGAGTATGTGTATGTGCACAAAACAGATTAATATCACGTCATTAGAGAATTAAAAAGAAAATCTGACGTCATATCGGAAGTTTAACGGATTTTTCAAATGTTTCAGAATAATACAAAGCGTGTATCAATATGAGTAATAGAGAATAGTAAATATATGAGTTTGATAAACATATTGAATCATGATAAAAATCCGATTATGAAAATATTCGCATATTTAAACATTTTGAAGGTGTACAACATGTTTAATTTTGAAATTATTATTTTTTTAATATCGCATTTAGTCCGCATGACTATTCTCAGTGAGAGAATATAATAGCGGGCTTAGACCGCTATCGGAATGGTTTAGATATTCGAAAAAAAAGAAAAAATAGACCGATAAATTTTTACTTTATAAAAAACATATATTTTTTTCTTTTTTTTTTCTAAATGAAATTTGTTTGAATTTATTAAAGAAATGATAAAGTGTTTTGAAAGGAATATTAAACGAAACCCTTTGAGCGATCTTCGATCTCACTTACCCACTTGTTCTTTTTTCTTTTTTCCATTCATCTTCAGGCTCTTTTCTTTGTTTTTTTCCATTCTTAATTTAATTTTATTTTTTAAATAGTTTTAACCTTGCTCTTTCTCTTTTGTCAAAGTTCTTTTCCTCTTTTCATTAATAGCGGTTTCTAACTCTTTTTTTTTTTTTTTTTTTTTTTTTTTGTATGAGGAATCTGTTAAAACAGCGGTCTTCCCACTCTTCCGATTCGTCTTTTTCACCCTTTCTTTAAGTTTTGGAATAGGCATTTGAATTTCAGGTGAAACATGAACTGAAGAGGCCCTGTTGTCAGTTTTCATCCAAGAGCATCTAGGAGTGGCACAATTGGCCTCTTTAAATCGACCTTCTTAGCCGACGTGTCATCATTAGAGTTGGCTGAACTCGCCAGGTTTATCATCCAACCTGATAGGCATGTCTTTTTTGACTGGTGTGCTAGGCGAAGGCAATTCCAATTGTTAGGCTGCAGACATGATCACCTCTTCACTTGAAGGCCTACCAAGTCCGATGTCAGTTGTGCCTGCTGGAAGAAAATCGGCGTTGATGAATATGACTGGGTCAGTTGGCCTTATTCCTGTAGCTTGGAAACCACTAATAGCAGTTTTTGTTGTTGCGCTTTGGATAAAAGCTAATCCAAAAATCGTTGAAATTTGAAAGAGAGTTGCGACTTTTCCTGGTTTATTTTGTAGCCATTTTCAAAGCTCATTCCTGTAATAAAGGCTTCATAAGAGGCAGAATGGGGCATTTCCCCATTCTGCTTCACCCGATCTGCTCCAGGGACACGATTTAGGTTAAGGAAATAAGGTCACTCAAGAAAGATACGTAAAAAAACGTTTAACTACACGAAACTAAAGCCTAAACTAACTATATTTGTAATATAAACAAGTATGTATACCTTACCTGGGTTACAAAATCATCAGAAATTACAATACAGGAGCAAAAATCACACAACGAAAAATTCACGCACCAACGCTTGAGAAAACTAGATTAACATGTCTGCCGAAGTTGAACGGCAACAGGTTGCTGGCAGCACTTTCTTGACACCCAAAAACGTCAAACTTCATTCCGCCCCGGTACACCATTGTGCCCCGGGCTCCCTATTCGGTAAAGAATGATCGATTTCAATTTTTCCCATAGGTTAATATGAGATTTTGAGAAGAAAAATAATGGCACTAGAGAATTCTGTTTCAATTTTATATGGGCATTTACTTTAAATCAGTACTCCAATTTAAAAATATTACTCCCGATTATGTGACGTTCGATTGCACGACATGCTCGATTAACTGATACTGCACAGATAGTTCATTAAAATTGTTTTTGAAAGTATTTCAAAATTCTGAATGAAAATTTACATTTAAATTTTTTTTAATCACTTATACAAAATGCTGGATAGAACCTAAAATATAGGTACATCCTGCATATTGCATATTTCATGCAAATGATATTCGTTCCCACGGACTACGAGATCCTCTTAGCAACAAAATATGCTGATTCAGACTGCAGCATAAGGGGTGGTCTTGTTTATGCAAATAAACAAGCAATAAAAACCAGGCAGGCGACAAGCCTGACGTTACAGCAATTGTGTAGATGAAAAACAATTTATGACGGGCAATTTACAAGAATCATAAAATCTCAAGGGAAACATCTGACCGTTAATTCTCGGAACCAAAGAGGGAGACAATTCCGAATGAACCATTGAAGGCGTGGAGAATAGATAGCTCTAATCACAAACGTTACAGAAATCTGATTTACGTAACGACCAATACAGATACTCCAAAAGGCGTGATCATTAACCACAAGGGCATCATTGGATGCAGCATGACAAAGAAGTGAGGAGACAATTGTATCCTTCTGGTGAAAAGAAATCTTAGAACTGAATCTCTTGAACTTAAAATAAAACACTTCTATCTAAAATTTGAAAGGAGAAACATCCTTTTTGTAATATTGCTGATGCAACGTTTTCTGCAAGTTAACCTTTTTTAGACTCCAGAATATAAATAGCCTAACTTGCAATAATTAATTTAGTTTTAATTTATTTAAAATATGGGTGATGTGTATCAGATAAATGTGGTCTAGACTTAAAGATACACCTGAGATGGGGCCTCTGCAGACAACCTACAGATGCTGTGCTCTTAGAACAGATCCAGGTATATTTCATTGTTTACCCAAGTACAATTAAATTGATTTAATGTTAAATGTTTAAAGTTGAAGAGATAAACTGTTCTCTTACTATCCTGGGATCAGGGACACTTATGGTTTTAAAATTAATCATAAAGCTATTAAATTCCAAAGCTATCAAATATGGTATAAAAATTTTATCTTAAATGTGTACCAGTAATGCTGAATGTACCGCACTTAATTCTTAACTACTTAACTAATGACTTACTAAGACAAATCAATAAATTTCATTATCATGTATAAATCTTGTGCATACAATTCATATTTTCTTCTTAATTATTTTACTCTATGTCTTTTGTAAATAAAATCTCTTCATTTTAATTTTAATTTAGACTCTATTTATTATTATTTAGTGTGTGATGCTTATTTAAATTACTATTATGTTTATTTAAAATTACTACTACAAGCATAAATTTACAGCGGGCTTAATGGTCAACTATAAGAATGAGATATGCTTCAAAACTACACAACGCTGTACAACTTTTAATTTTAATACAAAAAATCTATCCCAGGTTATACGATCACTCATACCATCAAATTGCCTCTAGTATAATTGGTGTGTTTCTGTCTAGAGGAGGGAATAATTTTAGGTTCCAGTAACGCCCTATAAATTTTATAAGTTCAATTTTAAATCTCTCCAACACAAAATTTTAAATATGTTGTAAAAAATCCTGATAAATAATTGAAATACTTTTAAATTATTTCAATACTTTGTAAATTTTGTTAAAAATTATAGAACTATGTGACAATGATCATTTAAAGTTGATCGGCCGTATTGGGGGGAATTATCACCAACAAATGCCCCAGCATGTATTCCTATAGCATTTATATTAAAATTTGAAATTTTGCAACAAATAAATTAAATGGAGAACTAAAATGTAACAATGTTTGTTTTTCTCGAAATTGTCTTTTTAATACTTTCCAACCTAGTTGAAAAGTGTTTATGACGTTTCTCTGGCCGTCTGGCCGTGCTCTAACTCCCGTAAATATGCTCGGATTGCCTTGCAATTTTTATATGTTATTGTCGTTATCTATAGCACGTTCCCTATTTCAACGGGTGCAGCACTTATAGTTTTTTTTTTACAGGGACACTTAAAAGAATTCCGTTACATGACGGTCTATGGGGGAAAATCATTTGCATTTTGATGATGTTACACAATTGCAAACACATTGTAATTGATACATATTACTAAGGTGTATTACAAGAAGCTTAACATGGAATAGGGTGTGCATAGCACTTATAGTTAATTTACAGGGACAGTCAAAAGAATTCCGTTACATTACGTCTATGGAGAAAAATCGTGTGCGGTTTATTTAAATAATGTTTTACTATTTTAAACGCATTGAAATTTATATATATCACTAAGGTGCATTACAAGAGGCTTACTACAGAATATTGTGTGTATAGTAGTCATCGTTCATTTACAGGGACACACAAAAGAATTATCTACTGTCTGTTAACAATAATTCCTGGAAGTGCGTTTTAAGTTACTGAACGCAATTTTAAATTTAACTCACTTTTTGTTTATTACCTGGTGTGTATAAATTCTGTAGATCATATACAGGGAAGCACAAAAGTTCGCGAACACATTTCCGTTTATTGACAGAAACTCCAGAAGGAGAATTTTAAACTGTGTTACGCGTTTCTTAACTGAACTAAAATTTTGCATCCTATGTAGTATATTACAAACCTATAGATCATATACAGGGCTGAATAAAAGTATTCGGATATTTTTCCGAATATTGTATAAGTTGGAAATTCCTGAAATTATGTTTTTAAATATGTTATGCGTTTTCCAAATTGTTTACTTAGATGTTATCGTTCAGCTTATTAAACGGTATGATTTGTAAAATTATTTTGGAAGCGTCGGAAAGTGTTACATAATCTATGCTTGACGCATGATTTTTCGTTGTTGTTTTTTACTTTAATCGATCTTTACAAGAAGAAAGTATTGGATTCATGAAAATTTACGACTTCCGGGACGGATTTATACGTTTTAGAAGGTCCTGAAAGTGATTTGACTGGTTTTAGAAAATGTCTCTTGAGTCTGTGTGTCTGTCTGTGATACAAATTTTGTAGGCGCTCTATCTCAAGAGATATTGCTCCGAATTTAATAAAACTTCAGATTCAGTTACACTTTGATATAAATTGGTGCTAATTAGTGTTTGGTGTATATCGCCCAACGGTGGCGCTTCTATGCAGCAATTTTCACGATTTTTGCAATAGCTCTGTCGCAAGAAGTTTAATTTTGTCGGAGTTTAATCAAACTTCAGATTCAGTTAGACGTTGACATATGTTGTTGCTAATAGGTTTTGGTGTATATATCCCAACAGGTGGCTCTGCTATGCTGCACTATTCACGATTTTCAAGATAGCTATATCTCAAGACCTAATGCACAGATTTTCATCAACCTTCAGATTCAGTTAGACGTTGATATAAGTTGTTGCTTATTATATTTTGGTGTAGATCTTCCAACAAGTGACGCTGAAATGCTGTACTTTTTTAGGATTTACACGATTTTAGTATTAGTCATATCTCAAGAATTAATGCGCGGAATTTCATGAAACTTCATATTCTGTTATTTTAGAATATTAGCATGTATGGGATAGAAGAAAGTTTTGAGATTGGCACATCCGACCAGTTTTTATTTCATATGACATTCATATATTTGTCTAATTTAATAAAGTTTTTGACCGCAGCTTTGAAAAAATTGCTATTTCTCTTTTCTGACTAGATAAGAAGCAAAACAGCTTAATTATTTCTGATCGTAAATAATTTAACTCTATGAATGAAATTGCCCTAGCGAAAATAAATTATCGGACAAATGCAATTTCTGTTTCGCCTGTTTATTATACAGTACAGAAATATTTCAGATTAGATCCGAATTTTTATGTTAATTAAAATGATTTATTTGTGCACAAGTTACCATATTTGTATTTCTAATTGTTTTCGACCGTGTCACATTAGTTAAATCCGGGAATATACACGAAAGTGCATGGATTTAATTAACATGTTAAGTATGAAAAACGTAAAAATAAATGAACTCATATATCTAAGCTTTTGTTTTTTGATTTTGTAATTGCATACTTTTTTTTTAATGGTTATTAGAAGCACTTAATTATAAGTATATATATATTTTTCCTATTTTGTATTTAGCATGTTTTTGAAAGTTAGTGCACAAATTATTCTCAAACGGCAATTATGCGAATATCCATGGCGACTCCTTTATTCGAGCAGATGAACACGTGAGCCCCCAAAGAAAAATGAAGACATAAATTAACAAATTAAATAAAATAATATTAATCACATTTCCATATTTTTGTCAATTTCCAGGATGAGTTTAAATACGTCACCCTGTACTTCTTAAAAATATGTACTTGGTAAAACGTTAGTCTAATAATGTAAATTAAAAAATATATAAATAGCGAGCGTCCGGTCTCTTTAGGATCGCTCGTGCGATTGAAGAAATTCCCTTCGAAACCAGCATATGCGGACGAAAGCGGAGAGGGGAGTGTGAGGCGCAATTCGCACAACTTTCAGTGCGCGAGAGCTGGGATTTTTAGCTATCTGTTTTTTTATTGTTGTTTATCCAAAATACCCCTTTGTTTTTCCTACATTCAATTAGTTATTTTTTGTTTGTTTATTTGTTTGACTATCGGCCCGTCCCGGCTTTGCTTGGATGAACAATTTGTCGACCTCCTTGGAAAAATATCTTCCCCAAAATATCTAACAAAAAATCAGCAATAGTTGTCTTATTCGTCTATCTTCCCTAGTCGGGTTCATTGCCAATGTTGGCGACGAAATCGCTGAAATAACTGAAGTATATGTGTAACTATTTTTTAGCTGATTAGTTTAGTTGTATTTTATGTATATCATTGTTGTAATTTCATTGTTATAATTTCATTGTTGTAATTTCATTGTTGTAACAATCATTGCGACTTTATTTTTGTAACTGCATCGTTGTAAGATTCATTCTTTTTTCCCCTAAAAACCCTCCATTAAATCCCTTTAGGGGTGAATTTCTAAAATCGCTGAAATACGTGTTTAATCAGTTGTTTAGTAGATTTGTTTTCCTGAATTTCTTGCTTCTGCCTAAAACTGCTGCTGAGATGTTGAAAAATTATCTAAGACCCCATTTAACCTTCTTAGGAAGTTAATTTTCAATTATCTTTTCTTATTGCTGGCCTAGGCCATAACAGCAATCTACTGTCCAAATTTCATAACCTGATTTTAGTCGTTTCAGCTGGGCGTTGATGAGTCAGTCAGTCAGGCGTTCTCTCTTTATATAATACTATAGATTGTCTGATCTTCCCTCATAGAAAGTAAAATGTTACATTCCTTTTTCTCTTGCTATTTCTTTTAGTTGCACTGTTTTAATTTAACTTTTAAAAACTCAAATGTACTCATTGGGTGGAGTATCATAATTGAGGTTTTTTCCAACAGAGCGAAAAATGTCCGGGTCAGGACTCGAACCTGGGTATCTAGGCTTGCTGTGCTATCGCTGTGGCGTGCTGGTTCATGGTTAACCCTGGCTCGTTCAGTAAAGATGTCAGAAAATAAGTTAAAACCAGTTTTTATTTAAAATTTTAAGTGGAAGGACGATGGTTAAGTCTCATTCACAGAAATTTACCTCGGATTGATGAGTGCTGTCTAAATAATCAAACTAGAGAAATATACTTTATTACACCGTAAGAAAAATCACTTAAATAAGACGAGTAAATAAAGCTTTAATTTACGCACAGAGGAGATCTTAACTATAAAACTCCAGACCTAACTTTGCTGCGATACGCAGACTTCCACCACTTTGCTGAAAGATGGCTAAATACCTAAAATCAAAGCAGCCGTGGCCGCCAACACAAACTTTTTTGAAATAATCAATCTAATTTATCTTACGAAATCAAGCTTTGACTCTAAGCAAATTTCACCTCCGGAGCGCAACCTCTGTCTGCTGAGAGATGAGGGTCTTGAATTCCTCTGGGGCGAGGTGCGACCATATCTAACTATACACACATGTTCACCTGCTTAAACACATTGCCGACTGACCAGAAAAGCCAAAATTTGCATAAAACTGCTACGAAACGCTGAAAACTCGCAAACTCAGAAGGACACTTGTATTCGTCGAAAGTTAAAGTATAATAGTCTACAGATGTCGCTGCATGCACACAAATGGTATTTTTACAATACGATCTCAATCAAAATAAACGACTGCCTTTATGAGGAGTCGCCAAACCTCTACAACGGTACCAAACGCAAGGTACGCAGGTTCAAGTCCTCGCCCCGACATTTTTCGCTCGTTTGGAATAAATCTCAACTATGATACTCCAACCATTGAATATGATTTCCCTAGTTGAAAAGAAAAAACTTTCCTCTGTTCATTATGAACCCAAATGTATTTCAACATGCACATTAAGTCGTACTGACCGATTTTGTTTTCGCGATACATGTATTGTTATGCCCCATTTAAATAACCTACGAGCCTCCACTGGTTACTAGACAAGCGTATGTGTGACCTGTACAAAATTTAACTGAGCGAGAAAGCATTTATTTCAAGCCGTCAAGCAGACATTGATAATTTATAATTTAAAAATGAACGTTAACATATCATCAGCAAAAATATAATTATTATTGTTTTTTATCTGCGATGGCTGTGGTACAGTTCTTGGCTGCCAAAAACTAACAATAGGCAAACTAATCATTATCAAGGATTATTACTTCAAAAAGCGTAACAGAATTAAAAAAATTGCAGCATAGCAGCGCCACCTCTTAAAATATTTACACAAAAACCTATTCAGCACCAACTTCTGTCAAGCACTAACAGAATATGAAGTATGATAAAATTCCGTGCATTAGTTCTTGAGATATGACTATCGCTAAAATTGTGTAAATCCTGAACAATGCAGCCTAGCAGCGGCATCTATTGAGAGATTTACATGAAAACCTAATCATCAACAACATATGTGAATGTCTAACGGAATCTGAAGTTTGGTGAAAATCCGTGCCTTAATTCTTCAGATAGAGCTATTGCTGAAATCGTTAAAAACGCATCATAGCAGCATCACCTGATGGGCGACTTACACCAAAAATTAATCAACATCAATTTATATAAAGCTCTAACAGAATTTAAAGTTTTAATAAATTCCGTGCATTAGTTCTTGAGATGGAGCACCCACAAACTTTTATCACATACAGACACACACACATACACAGACAGACTCAAAGACAGACATTTTCTAAAAACAGTCAAAGCGTGTTCAGGACCTTATTAAAACGTATAAATCCGCCCAAAACCTGAAGTAGAAAATTTTCAAAAATCCAATACAGTCTTCTTATAAAGTTAGTAGAAAATAAAAATTAAAGAGCGTAGTATATGAAAAAAAAATTCACTTAAAAAAATATATACATCATGAGCAAGTTTCGAGTAAATGTTGGTTCACTCACGTACTGATAGCCGCCATCGCACTCCATTACTTCTTTCGTCTTAGGCTAGAAATCCTGCAACATACTTACACGCACTTTCACAATTTACAGGATTAATATAAGATTTATTTTAGAAACATAGCATGCTGCAAACGTGAAATGATAAAGAATTGTCATTTATTCCCAAATAAATCAGATAAAGAAGGCGTTGACTGCACTTGTTTCAGATGATTAAATAAAGGGGATCTCTGACTCGAAATGTGTTTTTAATAATTTATTGCGTTTTAATAATTTATTATTTACTTGGAACATACGTTTTCAATTTGTGGGATAGGATGATAAGTATGCATTCTTTGTATCATTAATAACCTTTTTAGGACAATTAATGAGCACAAAACTGTAGCGGACTAGCAACTCTTATAGAAAAGGATTCTAGTTTGTTGAATGTGAACGTTTTGTAAGCAATAACCTGTGTGCGCAACAGTGACTTCTTTACTTTCTTTTACGTTAATTTTCATAAGTGTGTTTGAAGCTCTCGAAATCAGCGTTTAGTGCTTTTCTCTGTGGGTTTATGCAAATTAGGTTTCGTTTGTCAATCTTCGGAGTATAAAAGCAGAAGCAAAAGTTTGTATGAGCAGATTTGGGTTGAATCCTACCATTCCGGAGAATAAGACCAGCATAGATTATTGGAGTTGCTGTTTCAACACGTGCATATGGAGAGGTGAATCTATCTGAGTGAAACTTGTAAATTTAAAATGAAGTACTCAAAAATGTATAAATCAATGTACTCATATCGAATTGAGTATGCTTGGATAAAAAATGAACCTATTCTTTTGCAATTTTGAAACATCATATTTTATCAAACTCAAACGAAACGATAATTTTAAGCTTTGTAATGATTTATTTCATTCATGGCGTCATAACAGATGTTCATTAATAGGAGAACAATGCAATATATCCTGGAAATAAGGAATAATATTACATTTTTATTCTCCGGAAAGGAGCTATAACTTGTGCCTCCATTATAATGCGTAAGGTTACATTGCGTTGTTGTTTGTTTTGTACATTCATAGGCAGAGGCAGTTGATCCGGTCTGTACGCTGAGTGATATGGATTATTTGTGAAAAGAAAATTATTTTCAAGATTTTGCTGACAACTTTGAAAGTAAGTGCTCTCTGTTCAATAATCTAATATTTAATAATTTTTTTTCTAATTTCATCTCATTTTTTCATTTTTTTCTTTTCTAATTTTAAGTAATCAGGCGTATCTCCTGTAAATATTAAATTAATGTAAATATTGAATTATGCTCAATATTTAAAAAATAATTTAAAAGTGCTTGAAAACAATATGCTCTTATCATAAAAATATTTGATTTGGGTATCTTGACAATAATTTTGTTATTTTTCCTAAATAAATAATTAATTAAATGTTTCTTGTTAATAATTTTGAGCGGGAAATAAATGTCAATATATTTTTACTTTTATCTGTAATAAATGGGGGGGGGGGGGGGGGCGGTGGTTGGACGGAGTTCCCTTGACAAGAAATATATTTTTACATACTTTCTTTTAACTTACATTTCTGTATGTATGTGGCAGTCAAACCTTGATTATCATTTTTCACCCACTTCCTGTTGACATAGAGCTTTGAAATTTGGAATATATGTGTATTCCTGAGGGCAATACATGAATTGGACATTATTATTATTTTTTTAATTCAATCCCTAAGGAGGGTGCACGTCGACCCAAAACTTGCATTTTCCCCATAGAAATAAAGTTATGATTGTTTAATTGAAAAAATAGCTCCATTGTTGCAATACATTTTCACCACATTGGTGCCCGCATTATTATGACGTCAGCATTGAGTGACGCACACATTTGTGCTTCATAATATAAGTTGACTTTTTTGCGAGTTTTATTGAAAGTATGTTTTTTCTATTATATCTAATTATTTCCATTCAATTTATTTTAGTTTTGAAAGTGTTTTATTAAATGTCTTTTAGCACATGGTTTTATGATACCTAAATTTTGATTTCCCACGTGCTACTAATCGTCCATCTTGAACGCCATCTTGTTTGACTTCATATTTATTGTTTTCAAGCACTTTTAAATTATTTTAAAATACTGTGCATAATTTAATATTTACATTAATTTAATATTTACCGAAAGTACTGTTGATTCCATAAAATAAGAGAAAAATGTATTGAATATTTAACAAAGAGTACACAGAGTTCATATTTGAATAGATCCATGGGATCATAAAAGAGTAGATCACAGTTCATATTTAAATACATCCATGAGATAAACAAGAACGAAAAATCATGCGCCAAGCATAGATTATGAAACACTTTCCAACAGAGCCAGAAAACTAACGAAACTTCACCGTTAAATACAGTGAAAGAAGGTATGTAAGTAA
The DNA here is from genome assembly GCA_963931845.1 of Maratus michaelseni. NCBI lineage: Eukaryota > Metazoa > Arthropoda > Arachnida > Araneae > Salticidae > Maratus > Maratus michaelseni. The sequence goes on along the minus strand of OZ007595.1, from coordinate 36,680,008 downwards.
ACAGTTTAGAAAACATATATCATATTGAAAAATACAGTTGTCGAAATTACCTTCCATTGTCGAAAAAGTAGTCGAATTATTTTGTGCAGTCCTATATATGATCAATAGATGTGGATATATAGCATGATAAAATTTAGTCCTATTAGAATATTCATATTTAGCAATTTAACTCAATCGATGGAAATGCACTCGAAATCTTTTGTACAGTCTTGTATATTATCTGAAGACTTTTGTTCACACCACATATTAAGCTAAAGTTCAGCTTAAAACTCACTCGAAGCAATTAACAACCGTAAACGACAATGTATTTAGTCAACAAATGGGGACAATGTAAAACAATGTATAATTTAGTAGGACAATGTAAAATTTAGTTAAACTTAAAAAAGCAAACCAAAGTTGAAAACGCACTTATCACTTATCGATTGTAAATATCGCACATATACTGTAACCGATATCTTTTGTGTGTCCCTGTAAATAAACACAATGCACACAACACTTTAAAGAGATCAATTTATATCGCACCTCAGCAATGCATATAATTTTCATTATGTTTGAAATGTTGAAATATCACTAAATTACAATACAAACGATTTTTTCCCATAGAACAATGTGTGACAGAATCCTTTTGTTTGACCCTGTAAATGAATAATAAATGATTTGCCCCCCCCCCCCCCCCCCTCACATATTCTAAAAAGTATCTTTTAATGCGCTTCATAATTATATAACGATTTCATCATGCTTTAAATGACGTAGCATCATCAAAATGAACGTGAAACGATTATTTCCCATTGACTGTAATGTAACGGAATACTTTTGACTGTCTCTGTAAAAAAAACTATAAGTGTTACACACTTCAGTTGAAATAGGGAACATGCTATAGTAAACAACAACAACATATATTAATTTCAGGACTATCCGAGTATGTTTACGCGAGTTAGAGAACGGACAGAAGGCCAGACAAACCGAAGTCATAAACACTTTTCGACTAGGTCGGAACACATCCCATGGAATCAAAATTTTGTACTTGTGTTTCCCAATTTTGAGAACATTTGGATCGGAGCTATTTTGAGTATTTGACGGATTTAAAATTGAATACTTTTTTACTCAATTTTGAGAACACATTTTTTTCAGTTTAACAGTGCATTTTGCTTATAACGAAATAAATTTGCTCGGCAACCACATATTGCTAGTTTTAGTGACGTTTAGACAGTGTTTAAAGTGTGCGAGTTAACTTTTATCTTGCGGACAAAACCTTGCTTGGTCTTGGATTCGATAGTGATTTGAGCCGCCAGCGTGTTGCACGAAGTTTTGGAATTTAGTCAATCTTATATTTATTGTGAGTCAATAGTGATTTTAGGGCGAATTTCGATAAATCGCCGTATAACATAAGCAAAATTACAAAGAAAATCCATAACGTCCTTTACCCGATTAGTTTTAAACGAGCAGGGAAAACCGAGCTATGCTCGGCCAAACTTAGCTTTGAGTTCAAATATCATGACCCATGATCAAAATGACACACTAATCACATTTTCTCGAACATGCGACCAAGTCCAATTGTCTTGTCGTGCCCGAAGCCCGTAGGATATAAATTTTAGTCAAAATAGTCTGAGCCGTACTTTAGATAAAATTAGTTTGACCCACAGTGACCCAAAAATGACCCACTAATCGGATTTTTTCGAGCATGTGACCTAGCCCAATGATTTTCTCGTTCCCTAAAACTGTAGGATACAAAATTTAGTTCAAATCGTCGGAGCCGTTTTTAAGAGAAAAACAGCTTGACCCATAATGACCCATGACCAAAATGACCCACTAATCGAATTTTCTCGAACATGTAACGTAGCTTAACAGTCTTCTTGTGCCCGAAAGCCATAGGATGCAAAATTTAGTCTAAATAGACTGAGCTCTATTTTAGATAAAATTAGCTTGGCCCACAGTGACCCAAAAATGACCCACTAGTCGAATTTTCTCGGACATGTGACCTAGCCCAATGATTTTCTCGTGCCCGAAACTCGTAAGATACAAAATTTAAAGTCGTTAGAGCCGTTTTTTAGATCAAATTAACTTGACCCGCGTTGACCCAAAAAATTGCCCACTAATCGAAAGTTCTGGAACATGTTACCCAGTCCAATAGTCTTCTCGTGCCCGAAAATGGTAAGATATAATGTTTAGTCAAAATCGTTTGAACCGTTTTTAGATAAAATTAGCTTGACCCTGACCCATGGTGATCCAAAATGACCCACTAATCTCGAATTTTCTCGAACATGTGACCTTGACCAATGATTTTCTGGTGCCCTAAAACGTTAGGATTCCAAATTTCGTCAAAATTGTTAGAGACATTTCTAAGATAAAATTTGCATATGTATATATATATATATATATATATATATATATAACCACACACACACACACAAGATTTGCTGCTATTAGAATATATGATAAAGAGATGTTACCTATACAATCTAGTCATGATTGATCTTCTAAGTGGCGGTCTTTCCGGGTACGCTACAAAACCTTTAAACATTCAAAAAATAAATTTTTGGTTTTTGTTTTATCTTGAATTTTTAGACACAAAACATGTATTTCGAGTTGAAAAGCCTGATTAATACACCGTATAAAAATGACATATGGACGTTTCCGAAAATTGTGGGCAGCACCAATACTTTAAATCTTGGAAATGTATTATTTCTGGGATTTCTGAAGATAAAGGAACTATTTTCGAAAAAGTTGTAATCGCTATATTTGCGAAAATCCTAAGAAAGATAAGAGCTAGATTAACACGGGGGAAGGCGCGCATATCCAGGGTATGAATGTATTTAACTTTGTCACTAATAAATACAAATAATAATCGTTACCTTATTTAGTTCGGAGATAATAGTTACAATTTCTGAGATTAAATAAGTGGAAAATTACTTTTCGAAAAATACTGGTGACAGTTGTAAAAACCTTACGTAGCCTGTGCATGTCATATCCCGCGCGACTACTCCGGAGTTCATAAACATTTCCCAATTTTATAGGGTAAATTTTAAGCTCCTTCTATAAATATTATGCTACAGCGCTTGTATAAACAACACTTAGTATACTTTACAACGCAATATAATTTTACCTGATATTTCTGAATTAAAATATCTCGAAACATATTTAAAACAATAAATATCGAAACCATTTTAATGAATACATATAACGAGAAAGGTTTTAATAACTGATGGCTTATTCACGTAGGCGAATATGGCATTGAATTATATTATTTCTTTGTTCTAACACTTAGAAATGCTGTGACATACTTAAATGCGCATTCACAATTTCCAAAATTAATATGAGATTAATTTTAGAAACATAGCATGCCGAAAACGTGAAATAATAACGAATTGCCGTTTATTCCCAAATGAATCATATGAAGAAGGCGTTGACGGCACTTTTTCAGATGATTAAATAAAGGGGATCTCCGAACCAAAATGTGCTTTCAATAATTTATTGTGTTTCTGAGGCATAAGCTTTAGATGTGTGAGATGGGATGTTAGAAATGCATTCCTCGTAACATTAAGAATTTTTTTCTTTAAGTTAGTTAAAGTACAGCGCCTAGAACACATAGTGTGGAAAACGGTTTTACCGTTTTTTAATTAAAAATTTTCGAATTCAAACCGGAAATTCTGAAACAAGAATTGTTACTTTAAAAAGTCACGAAATATCTGCCATTAAATAAGCAAAAGAACATTATAGGGAATTTCTGGTATCAATGCGAAATTTCGGAATTTAAAAAAAGCCAAACTGGTAATGCTTTAAAAAGTGCTAAAAAATTGTAGACGATAAACGTGCAACGATGCGATACAATAATAGAGCGATCGCAGCGACATCTGCTTTAAAAACAGATTTACCTCTAGCAAAATTAACCGTTTCACTATTGACAATATGAACATAATTTCTGTTAATAAAATCTTCTTGTAAGTGTATATTTCAGATGTAACTGATTTCGAAGTTAGTTTTTTATCATATCAGGGAATTAATCTTTTCCACTCTTCTTTTAAAAAAATCTATGTTAATAGTCCGATAAGTGGTCTCGAAAATTTCATTTTCAGAAAGTTATGCTGCTGTAAAATCAAAAAATATGATTTTAGCAGAAATATTTTATCGATTCTCAAACTGCGTAATATAGGTCTTTAAAATGCACCAGGTCTCAATGCTAGGTGCGACCTCCTCCAAAAGTGGTTCCCTTGTTAGATTTCTGCCTTCAGATCAGAGATGTTTTGTTGCTGAACGGCTATGTGCTTGGTGGTTGAATGGTTACAGCGATAAATTTGTGTCTAGGTAGCATGAGTTCGATTCCCGCATCTTCTTTTTATTCCCAACTTTTCTTCTAGATCTTTATTTTAAAATGTTTTATCGGTTAAAATGTTCTATTTAAGGTTTTTTTTTAATTTTTTTGCTTATAAATATTTTATCGGTAATATAATCTATATCAGTACCATTTTCAATTTTTTTTATATCAAATCCTTGTTACTTGTCCTTCATGGTCCCCCTTTTTAATGTCAAATCCTTCTAATATCACCTTGTAATTTTATACTTATTTTAATTTCAAAAAGGTGTAAAATAAAAAGATTATAAACAGTGCAATAAATAGGTTTTATTAGATTGCTGATGTATGTTTCAGCTCAATCTGAGCCATTATCAAAACAGAGAAAAATATTCTATAAATGCGTTTCTATTAACTTCATAAATAGATAAATTTTGCATGCTTAAAAAGTCATTTATTTATTTAAAATTTATAAGCAAATGACATATACAATAAGAGAACGATGTACGTGAAGATTCAGGATAATCACTTATATGCGTTATTATCATATATATATTATTTGTCCTGTTAACATACATTTTGCTATGCACATACAAAACACACTACGATGAATGAGGTACCATTCGAAAGGTTTTTGAACCCGCTTTCGACATACTACACGCACATTTCGTTAAAACACATTGTTAGATTAGCAATTTCAGTTAATTAAAAATTAATGAGAAAATATATCATCAAATACTTTCAAAAATTCCAATGAGAAAGAAAACCTTGCATATAAAAATATAATGTTCATATGACTTCTATATTTTATAATTGATGTTATAATAAAGTTATATGTGAATTAATGTTTTATCCAAACAAACCATTAAGAAGAAGCTTAAAGAATTTTCTTTTCCTTTTTTACGATTTTAACATGACTTAATTTTTTTTTATTACTTTTCTTAAACTTTTACGTTTATTATTTATAAAAATGTTTAGCATTTCTCGATCTAAAGTGATACAAATTTTAGTATTTATTAAAGCATTTAGTAGACATATATTATTTAACATGGTATTAAATTTAATCCCTTGAAAAACAGCTGCTTACAAAGATTACATATATTTTTATTAGAAAATTTATATTTTATTAACAGAAATGTTCAATAAATGTAGAAATGCTATTTTACCACATTGAAAATCAAAATTTAGCCAATTCCTTTTTTTAAACTATAAAACCATTTTTCGTGACTAGAATACAAATTGGGAAAAACCGAATAAAATTTTTCACGAGTATAAAAAGTAGTCATGTTTCCTTAATACAAAAGGAAAGATCAAGTTAGAATAGTTACATCAATTGAGTTAAGAATAAAGTTTAAAAATTTAATTTCTAATTTTTGAAAAAAGAAAAAGTGCGCACTAAAATTATACATAAAAATAACAAAATTTTTTATTATTAAGTCTGGTATTGAATTTTATAAATGGGAATACGTTTTATATTTGTTTAATGGAAATAAAACATATTTTTTAATTACAAATTTTATTCTTTAAGCTAGAGAAATATTATTAACCATTAAATTTACATAATCAGTGTCAAAATACAAATTACATAGCTTAAAATGATTTTTATACATCTGTCCTCATGAGATTTTGTCTTTTAAAAAAATGTGCACAATAAAAGCAATATAAAAATGACAAATAAACAACAACAAAAAATATTAATTCTGTATTAATAACTTTAATATTTTTTTCATTATATTATTTTAAAACAATATCACTTTAATAATATAATAATGACAAGTCTTTCAGTTTTTGAAAACATATTTTCCAAAAAAAAATTTCGCTTTACATAACCGCAGATTTCTTCGATTAAATAAAACAAATATTTCTATTATCAATTAGTGGTAAAAAATCGGAAGATTTGGCAACCATGTAATATTATTATTGTAAATAAATCTAATATTTTTTATTCCTTTTAATCTTTAAAAATATATTGCAGAAGATACAAGACTCTTTAAGGGGTCAGGTAACCTTTGAACTCACAAAATACATGAAAAAGGGACCTCTATAAGAATTACCATAACTCCGTAACTATTTGACTTTTAATTATAAAATTTAAAATACATATTATTAAAGGTTTATTTTATAAATTAAAATTCTTAAAAAATGTATACACTCATATAAAGCTTTTAAATTTATTTTAAAATATAATAAATTTTTTACGAAAGAATTATTCTTACATGTACTGCGCGCATGATTTTTCACATTTGAATTGCTAAAACCAGCCAAAATTTTTTTAATGAGTACATATATAATGTGTTCTTAAAATGACCTACGATGAAAAAAATAAAATGTGTAGATCTTGAGAAAAAAAAATTTTTTTAGAGAAATTCGAAATATCGAGTTTTTTTTTACTACAAAAGTAGTCATAAATTCTAAACTTGTTACTTGAGAAACATAATCGTAGGTCATTTTGTGCATCTGTCTGGTTAAGACATTCAGTCAAAATTTCATGAAATTCTAACCAACCATTTTTCTTAAATCGTGCGCGCAATGACCAAAATCGTCGTTTTGAGAAAATTGACTTCAAAGATCAAACTGACCGTTGATCGTATAAGAAAAGCTCAGACTGTTTTAGACATAACTTCACTTCTAAAGTGAATTTTTGCATGGGGTTTATTTTAAATTGCTCCTAAAGAATCATATTTAATTATATGCTAATAAAAAAATTTCAGAATTTCTGACACTTTAAAGGTTATCTGACCCCTTAAAGTACATACAGTAGAACCTCCATAAGTTGACCACCCAAGGGACTGTAACTAAGTGGTCAACATACGGAGGTGGTCAACTTAGGGAATTTTTAGAAAATATTTAGTACAATAATAGAAAAAATTTAGTAAACTTTTTTAGTACTTTTTAAGGAAAAATTTAGAAAAAAATTAGCACTAACTCATTTTTATTTTTACTGAAGGTACAGCACATTGTTACAATTTTTGAACGAATAATTCAATTTTTGTTTGAGTCCTCTTTTTGTTCATTAGGTAACTGCAAAAAGCACTTTCACAGTTTACAAGTTCATTAAGCATGATTGGACATTTTTCTGCTGTGAAATCATTAAGTTGCTCCATCACGCGCTTTACATCGACTGCCTTCAGAGTTGGGTACTTTTCAGTTTCGTCGTCACTTGGATCATCATCCTCTTCGCCGTCCATTTCTTGTACCTTAGAGTCCTCGCTATGCTTAGTTGCAGAGAGTACCTCATTGAAGATTGCCTCTGGGTCTGGTTCAACACATGTTACTAACTCATCGTCCATGGTAACATAATCTTCAAAATCAACTCCATCAAAAACTGGCAAGGGAGATAGAGGAAGCTCATTCCCTTGCACACATTTTGTAGCTGTAACAAATCCAGCTTTCTTGAAGCAGTTCTTAATCGTGGTTTGCGTAACTTTATTCCAAGCAGAATTAATCCAACTGACGCAGCTGTTGACGATGCCAATGCAGAAGGACCACAGGTTTGTGCTTTCATGATCATCCATTCCAGAAGTTGGGCTCTGTAGTGCACTTTGAAGGACTGAATAATGCCTTGATCTAAAGGTTGGGGTTTTTGAAGTTGTGTTTGGAGGCAAAAAGTTTAGCTTCACATTTGTGAGATTATTCACTTTCGTGTGGCTGGAGCAGTTGTTCACGGTAAGTAGAATAGATCGCTTCTTTTCCCTCATTTCTGCGTCAATTCCTCTAACCCACTCTTCGAACAAAGCACTAATCATCCGAATGGATCTATTCGCTGTCCAAAAAACAAGAAGGTCTTCAGGTTTTACATTTTTCAATGCACGAGGTTTTGCGGATTTGACGATCACCATAGGCTTCAATTTTTCTCCAGTCATACTAGCACACAGAAGAACAGTAAAACGCTGTTTTGAAAGTTTTCCTCTTTTTTAAGTGTCACCCTTCATTACTAGACTTCTATCAGGCATTGCTTTAAAGAAGAGACCGCACTCATCAGCATTACAGATGTCCTCATCTTTAAAACCTTTAGCAAACTCTGGGAATTTTTCAATAAACTTCTCCACCACTTCAGCTGAAACCTCATTCGATTCCTCACACAAAACGTTTTGAGAAATCTCGTATCGTAGTTTGAATTTTTAAAGCCAACCTGCTGACGCTTGGAAGTCCTCTATTTCGAGTTCTTTTGCAAATTTTTTTGCTACTTCTTGAAGCATAGGTCCCAATATTCTTGCATTGATTGATCTCATCTCTTTAAACCAACGAAACGTGGCTTCGTTCACAGCGTCGAGACACGTTTTTCTAAATTTTCTTTGGAGTCCCCCGTTTTCGGAAGAATATCTTTCCAGATATTCTTGCTTGCGTTTTAAAATGTTGCTCACCGTTGTCTTGCTCACACCAAATTTTTCCACTGTCTTTCTTTGGCTGCTGCTTTCCAGAAAATTATGAAGATCCATTTTCTCCTTTAAGTTCTTTCAAAGCTTTTCTTTGCGCCATTTTTAATGAAAATTCGCAAATAAATGTCCGATTCCGTCACGTCCAGAAAAAAAAAGAACGGAATGTGTTTCACATGTGAGTGATACACGTTATTTTCCAATGGGCTTTATTGGGAATCTGGACTCGAGATTGTAAGAATACCACCAACACGTGATTTCTTACAATATCGACCAATGTATGCATGGGATACATAGACAAACAAATATAAAGACAGCAGGGAGGTCACATGATGGTGGTTTATGACGTCATGCCAATAAAGCCCATTCTGCGTATAGCTACACTGCTAAGCACATACACCACTCCCTTGACATTTTTCGACAGATTCCAGGAATTCTGGCATTTCCCTCCCATTGTATCATACTGGAATTGAACAATGAACGGAGCACCACAAGGGGGGCGAGTGTTGCTCAGATAAGCTGAATGACTGATAAAGAAATTCCTGGAAACCAAATGGAGAACAAACGGAGGAAAAAGCAAATTCAAGAAAACATCAGTGGTCAAGTTACAGAGAGTAAAACCTACTAAAAAGTGGTCAACATACAACTTACGGAGGTGGTCAACATAGAGAGGTAAATCTCCATTGAAAATTCATTGTGACCATTTAAACTAATAAATTTCGGTCAACATAGAGAGGTGGTCAACTTTGGAGGTTTTACTGAATAAATATAAAATGGAGTACCGTTCATGCGTTTTTAAAAATTACCTCTTCAATAAGCATATTGAGGAAATTCACCTTTTAACACAAAGATACGGTACATGAGAGGCCATATGTAATAATGAATTCTTAATAATATATATATGTGACAGTATGACTAGTTACTCTTCATAAGGGTACTCTAGTGTTCGAGTAAGTTTTGAATGAATCGTACTGTCTTGCGATGTTAACCTTTTATGCGTGAATCTGAAACCTATTCCATTTTTCCTTAAGTTTCACAGAGTATGAAAGGTTCTCCGAAACTTGGTTGTCACATGCACTCTGCGCATTTATGTTAAAGGAATGATTGTGGTTGTCTGGGGACTATACATAGTGAAGATTTGCCAGATACTTCAGATTTTTAGCGGATCGCACACTGTTATTGGATAGTTATCTGCTTCTATAACTGGTTTTAGAGGGAATTCATTCGTATTAGTCTTGGTAGCCAATACACAATAAAGCTTGTGCCCAACTACTAATTACTCTTTAGTACTTTCGTATTATCGCGACCCCCGAGGATGAATTGGCAGGCGACCAAGATTTATCGCCAAATTATAAAGTGTGTATAAAATTATAATAATATATGATATATATAACATTTAGTGACGCATATTACCCAGTTACAGTCATATAGGATACATTTATGACGTATATATATATATATGACATGTGTGTAAGATGTATATATGGCATATACGACGTAAATAATATGTGTATAATGACGTATATGGCACATATATGAGCATTAGAAGTATATGTATAAGGCGTATAAAAGCTTTGCTATGATCTTGACGAAATCGTAACTGCAATCTTGGCATAATCGTAATTGTGAGAGCCTCTATAACACGGCAGTACCTATTATTCTGCAATATATCAGTGGTTATTAAAAATTCAAATTGAGCCAGTCAAAAATCACACTTATGGGGGAGTGGCCATTAAATCCCGGGCAATTCTTCCAATTATCAACTCTGAGGAAATCTTAGCAGAAAACGTTTTAAAATCACGATTGCTCTGAACTTAACGAACCAATTGAAAACATTCTTCCACAGCGTAAAACAGTCGGTGTACGAAAGTCATAAATAGGCTCAATTCTAGCCGTTTTTGGCAAAAGGGGAGGCTGCAAATGTATCAGAATGATGATTTTTCTACACTGTTAAAAATCTTCAGCTTTTGCTGCAGACACACTCCACCGCTTTTAGAGAAAACGGTTACTTTGCTCTATTATGGAGCATTATCATTGGTCAAAATAGAGATAGTCTATAAAAGCGGTGGGGTGACTATGCAGCAAAAGCTGAAGATTTTTAACAATTTAAATTAGTAGTATTTTTATTAGTAGTAGCAATTTAATTTTCATTTTATGTTGTTGGGTACACAAAGTACACACTTCAAAAACATTTTTCGTAAAAAACGTAAAAAGTACAGGCAGCAAGTTGACAGACGTTATTGAAAAAAAAAATTCCTGTTATTTGAAAAAAATTCAATCTTTTAACTGGAGAATTTCAGGAGATTTTGAGCCTAGTTTTCCGAATTTTTCATATTTTAAGGAGAAAATTCAGTTTCTAATACGAAAAAGTACTAAGCAGCACAGTTGCCAACCCTGTGATTTTAAGAAAATGCAGCTTTAAATTGAAGGATTGCATGTAATTTTTACGTTAGATTGGGAAATTTTCTGTATTTTGGGAGAAAATGCACAAAACACGGCGAAAATTTTAGCGTTTTAACGAAATATAATCAGCATATTTTTTTTCATTCAATTAACGGATTTTTAGAGTGAAATTTTACTGTGTTTTCAAAAAGTTCATTCTGTTTCCACGTTCGCAAGTCGCCAGCCTTCATAGTTTTTAATAATTAGATAGTCCATGTGCACTTCGTGTGCACTTGAAAAAGGGCAGAGGGCGCAAGTCGGCCTAATTGATTACCCCTGCTCTATTTTTTCTTTTTTCATAGCTATTTTCCATGAAAGGTGTGTAGAATGTCTTACTATAGCTATTGAATCAGCTGTTTAAATTCTACAAGTACTGTAAAAGAGCTTCATCAGTATACATTTAATTTACATTTTTATATATTTATATGAAAGTAAAAAAAGAAATGCTTTTAAAGGAGTTAAATTGCACTTTCGATTCAGATAAAATATGTTAATATGAAGAACTAAATTTGTTATTAATATTAGAGAGCAATACAGCCCAAGAATATAAGTAAAAATATATACATAACTACGAAGATGTAGATAGACATATATAATGATTTATATATAATGATATAAAATAAGTATTTGTAATTGATATAATATGCTGCAATTATTTATTTGCATTTAAAACTTTCAAATGCAACGAGGGGAAAATACTAGCATTTCCAGTTCTTTTTTTCCAAAGAAGGCATTTATTAGCATTGCTATTTTTCATGAAAGGAGTGTAGAATATAAAGCACAATAAATTAACTTTGTTTTTTATTCCGATTTTCCACTCTGCTTATTCCGATAAACTTTCCCTAGTTTTGATGTAGTTTTCATATGTTCGTGAAAAGTTTTTCCCACTGTATGACGTGGAAACTTTCAAAAAGGCAATTAAAAGAAAAGTTAGAGAGATTTTAGTAATGTACAGAGTACGTTGAAGCAACTTAGTAAAATTTAACAAAAGTCTCCTATAATATACAAAAACTAGAATCTAGGACGACCGCTGCGGATTCAAGTTTATTGTTCGTGATTTGGCGAAACACAGACTTTTGGAAGCCACTTATGATAAACACATTTCCTTTAAAACATATTTTCTATCAGTATCGTCCACTTTTGATCTTTATCTTTATCAATGGCATATTTTTTATTTTAGCATAAAATAAAAGCTATGCCATTCGCGCTTTCAAATTACAGCATTAGAAAGAAGATATGATAATAAATAGTTTAACAAAAGATATTAATTATTAATAGAAAATGTTTTCTTCGTAACTGCATATGAAAAAAAAAATGTTTTTTTTTTTATCATCCTGAATTCTTCTCCACCTCTGATATACATAAATTAGTTTTTAAAAAATATCCGAGAAAATATATAATAGTTAGTGCGTTAACTGACAATAAAAAAATATTCATATAAAAAGAGCTGGAACCGCTAGTAATTCCCCCTCATTGTATTTGAAATTTAAAAAATGCAACTAAATAAATGCGGCATATTATATCAATTATAAACACTTCTTCTATACTAGTTAATCTACAGATCAGAGACTTCAACGTCAGCTCTACAAATCATTGTTCATTAATCTCACTAATTTTTAACATTATCTGCATAATATTTGATATACTAAAATTCAAATATTTTAAGTGATTTATACGTTTATACGAATATAAAATTTTTTCGAAAGATAAATTTTAGAAGTATCGCATTAAACACAATGTTATGGAATGATAGGATAAACTACTTATTACTGTATTTTTTTTTTCGAATAACAATACATTACTTCAGGGGGCGTCCGCCCCCCTGAACCCCCCATTATCGCTTTAATTTTATATTTTCCATTTTCAGTAATTGCGCGATTTCATTTCTTGAGTATTTGCTATTTTAATTTCATTAGAATAACCATCTCTTTGTACAAAAGATTTTATCCTATCCTTAAAAGAATAGTCATATTTCAACCACTAAACATCACATGTTGCTGAAATTTAATAAAATTTTGTGTATAAAATATACTTATACAATTCCTCTTATGTGACCTATATTCAATTTACACATTAAACGATTTTATTATTTTCATTTCGAAAACCGATTTGGTAATATTTCTATAGTAGTTAAAATAAATTCTCATCTATTTCATTTAGGTATTTTGTTAAAATAATTTCGCGTCAAAATAATGCGATTCACTTGAATTTTCCTTTGTTGATGTTCTTGGAAATATAGTTGCTTAGCAACCATTTAATGAAAGAGGGGGAAAAATTGCATTGGAAATTTTTGTAAAGAATGAGAAATTAAAATGTTTCATATCTTTCAAATTAATTCATAAAATTTCCCAATAATTTATACAATTAATTTTGAAATTCTAAAAAATATATTTTTAAATTATTAAAGCGATTGGATTAAATTAAGATCTCCATTTCATAAATTTATCATCCATAATTTAGCATTTACAATTATCCCAATGCGACATTTTCTTCTCGGTGAATGTTAAAATTTAAAAAAAATCGTCTGACTTCCCATTGAAAAGCATTATGACCTAAAAAGAAATGTTCTATATCTTTCGAACGAATGAACCAAATGTCACTAAAAACTATACAGCTAATTCCGGGTACCTCGACAATATACCTACCAAAAATCAACCTAATCGGATCATTTTTGCGGCCAGACTGACAAACAGACACACAAACAAACAAACAGAGGAACCAAAATATTTTCGGGTTTCCACAGTGAGCCTGAACTGACGTTTCGGCAATTATCTATATATATATTTGTCTTACGTGGCGCGGAAATAGGGCTGAATTTCTAGCTTATTGTTGGCAACAACCGTAGTTTCCAGAGCTCAGACCAATGAAAAGACGAGATTGTGTTAGAAAGATCAGCTCGCCTTCAATATGGCGGTCAGTGTCAGAGCAGTGAAAATCAAATTGCAAATATTAAAAATAAAATAACATGTACGTAATCCAAAGCGTCTGAGATTATTCTTCATTTTAATTTATGAGTAATATTGCTAATTTCAAATGAATTCTCAACTCTTATTTAGAATTTATTTATGAATTTCACTCACATGAAAAATCGGAGAGAAGTAAAAATATAAACTGCTAGGTTGTACCTGCTGCCATCTGTTACAGAAATCTATACTCAATTAGAATAGTAAAATGTCGAACGAAATTTAAACAATCATTGATGATAAACTATCTTCCTTTTTTTAATGAATAAGCCGTGCTGTACAATATTATAGCTGTACAATATTATAGGTGCAATAAGTTTTAAACAAATTATGTTTCCAAGATCCCTTATTCATAGTATTTAAATGATTTATATGCTCATTAGTAGCTCCAACTAAATGCATTTTTAGTTGTGTTTTCAACGGAGTTCAATTACTTTTTTACATAAAAAAAATTATCAATTTCATATATGTTCAAATGATTTATGGTAGTACTTAGTGATGTGGGGAGGAAAATTTTCCAAAATGGAAAAATTTCCTGAAAATTTTCCACTATGTTTTTCCGGAAAATTTTAAATGTCAAACATGCAATTTTTTAATAAATTTTTTATAGGACATATTTGAACTTTCCATATTTTCTTTTATTGGTCAATTTCTGTACCATTTAAACAAAAACTACAGGTTATAATTCCAACTTTGTAATCCACATGAATAAAATTAGTTTCATTTTGATTTACTTAAGATTTTAATTCACAACTCATAACAAGTCAATTCACCCTATTTCATAAAAAAAGCACTCACAGAAAATGAATCACCCATTTCCCTTGTTATTTGGTAAACAAAGTAATGTGGTAGTGGCAGAAGTTAGAAGTTGGCACCACAGATTCTTTGATGAACATAATGTGTGCAACACTTGAGCCCATATTCTTAAAAGCATTGAATACAAATTCTTCTTGTCATACTGGAGAATACATAGCAGAAATTTTGAGAACAGAGATTGAAAGAGTAGGTCCTTCCAAAGTAATAGCCCTTATAAATGACAATGCAAGGAACATGAAATTAGCTTAGCAAATGTTACAGGAAAAATATCCTTGCTTTCTTAATATTTGGCTGCCTTCCTCATGGGTTAAAACTTTTGGCAAAGGATATATGTTTGAATTCAATTCGAATAATATTGTCAAAATGCAAGATAATTGTCAAATTGTTTACGAATCACCATGTCGCCAATCAAACATTGAAGGCAATACAGAAAGAAAAACGAGGGGCAAAAAGTTCTCTTATTTTGTCAGCAGAAACTAGACGGGTTCAGCAACGAGATGTTTTGACAGCTTGCTGTGTACAAAGGAAATGCTCACAATGTGCAGCTATAGATAACACAATACCACTGCCTCCAAATGTACGAAAGCAGATACTGGATAATGATATATTTTGGGTGAAAGTTCAGACTGCAGACGACCTGCCTTTACCCATTTCAGCAGCAATACAGAAGTTAGAAGGTGATGCACCAGCTATTTCAGAAGTTGGTTATATTTAAAAAACGTGATGAGAAAATAATCGAGCACTTGCCTTTTTCACCCCTGACCAAAGAAGAAGAAAAGTGTGTTAACTCATTTTTAAGTATCATATACGATTTTTGTTTTCACTCAGTGTACTGAGCTGCGAATCTTTTAAATCTATGATACTGTGGACAGAATTTGTCAGAAGATAATTGAATGACAGTTATTGAAACTGCAATCGAAGTTGCTAAAAACATTCCTGTTATAAATTAAGTTGCAGTAATGTCAGATATAGCAAAATATCGGACAAAACAAAAACTCTGGAGTAGAGACATTTGGAAAGCTGCCAGTAAAATATCTCCAACGACTTGGTGGAACGGTTATTAAAGTACAAGAAAAGGATCTACGGTTGCAGTCAGAACTTTGAATATTCCCCCAACAGCTGCTTCATGTTAATGCAATTAGAAGGCATTTAGCAACATAAAAACAAAATAGAGAAATAGATTGACATATAATGCACTGCGAAGCTGGTATCTGTTTCACAAAATCTTCATTTGATAAGTGATGACCATGTTACGCTTTCAAATTCTGATTCTGAGCTTGTTCTATTAAAGGAACACACAGACAAAGAATCTTCACTTACGTTAGTAGCAGCAATTCTCATTTAGGTCACCTATGCTGTCTAGTTCTGAGAGTGACCCAGAAAGTTTGGACATCAATTTCATGGAATCTTTGTGTTTCCACAGTTAGTAAAGTGTTTATAGAAAAAATTGTGATAAAAATCATATTATATTTGATTTTTTTTTCAACAAATTCTTCAATGTATAAACTTTGGTCATTTGTTTTGAATTTTAACACATTTTTATAGCAATTCAGCTTTTTCATGAAATGTGTCAGCATCATTAATAAAAAAAATCATTTTATTTGTTATTCAGAACTATGCAGTTATTTTAGAACATATTGTTTTCATTTCAGATATTCATAGATCAATTTAGCAAATAAAACCTTTTGTCCAATGTGGTATTTTTTTAATTATTTACTGAAACATATATGCATAATAGTTATTAAAGAATTATTATATTTTAACTTTTCAGCTTTATGCATGAATAAAAACTAAAACTTATAAATCATGATTTATATACTTTGTTAATTATTTAATTTTGCTTATAGTTTTTTGTTGTAAGGAGAAAGCTTAAAAAGGCATCACATCCAGAGTTAATGAACACACAGTCCAGTTTTGTTTACTTGTAGTCTCTAGTGAAGGAGAGGTTAATTTTACAATACTTTATTAATGTAGTGGCTTAGAAAATTTTCCGGAAATTTTTCGGAAAAATTCACAGAAAATTTTCTGTTTCAAAAATATCCGGAAAACCCACAACTCTAGTAGTACTTATTCCGGCTAGAATTACTACAAAAATAAAAAGGGGCGAGCGAGCGTAGCGGTCTCAATGTGAACTGCTTTGCAATTCACGGGGGGTTGGCGAGCGTTAGCGAGTAGGGGGCTGAGCCCCCTAGTTGTATATAAACGTCTATCTACATTTTCGTACATTTATGTACATTTTTACTCATATTCTTGGACATTATTTCTCTTTTCCATGAACAAATTTAGTTCTTCATTTTAATATCGTTTATTTGATACGAAAGTGAAATTTAACTCCTTTGAAAGCATTTCTTTTTACTTTAACATAAAAGTATAAAAATGTAAATTAAATAAATACTGATGAAGTTCTTTTACAAGTGCTTCTAATATTTAAACAGCTGATTCAATATCTTTCAAATAAAGGGAACTGATATACGTGATCTGAATATAGAAGGAAAAGAATATAAATTCGTATTTCGTCGAAAAGATTTTAAGATATTGTTATGGAAAACATGAAATTCATCATACAGAATTAGAATTTCAAACGGTATCTTTAATATTTCAATAAGTCCAAAATGAAAGAAAAAGCATCATACGTAATATAAATTACGTAAATACTCATGAAGAACTTTTCTAGTGTCTCTATTTTTTAATCAGCTGGTTCCTTTCCTTTCAAATAAAGCGAAATGTGTTCTGCGTGATATGAGAGTAGAAGTAGAAGTACAATAATAAAGTTATATTTCTTATTGAAAATAATTTAATGTATTGTAAAGCAAAATACTTGGGGATGAGGGAGGAGCACAGTGACTCTATACATTCAAATTAAAATATTTTTGTAATGTTACAGGAATTGTTCTAAAGACCATTATTTTCAATCGACAATGTCTGATACCGCATCTTAAAAAAAAACAATTCCGTACATAAACAAGAAAGAAAAATCATGCGTCAAGCGTAGATTATGAAACATTTTCCAACACATTCAGAATACTGTAACCGAACTTCGCCGTTTAATAAGGTAAAAGATGATGTTTAAGTAAACAATTTAGAAAACGCCTAACACATGCGAAAACTCAATATTAGCAATTACCATCTATAGTCGGAAAATATCCAAATATTTTGTGCAACCTTGTATATGACCTATAGATTTGGATATATACTACACAGTATGCAAAAATTTACTTCAGTTAAACACATAACACAACTGCAAATTCTCCTTCAGTAATTTTCGTTAATAAGCGGAAATGCGCTTATATTAAAGCATACTACAAGTGAAAAAGCACTTGCAGCAATTATTGCTCTACAGACAGTAGTGTGTGCCCTCTTGTGTGCCCTTGTAAATGAACGATAAATGCTATGCACAAAATATGCTATAGTAAGTATCTTGTAGTGCACCTCAGTGATGTACCTGAATTTCAATATGCTTGAAATAGTTTAATGTATTTAAAATGCACTGCAAACAATTGAGGGGGTCGGGGCAACAAAGTGCCAAGTTTTAAAATGTGGCTTAGCACTTTCTTGCCCCAACCACCTCAATTTTACCCATCAACCATAATATAACGGAATTGTTTTAAGTGCCCGTGTAAATTAACTATAAATGCTACACACTTCATTTTGAATATGGAACATACCATGGTAAACCTCAACAACAAATATCAATTACATGGCAATCCAATTGTATTTACGCGAATTAGAGCAGGGACAGACAGCCGGCCAGACAAACCGAACGCATAAATGCTTTTCAACTATGTTGGAAAATGTTAAAATGTGCTATGAGTATCCATTACATTTCTGACTATTAAATATGTAGATTACACAACGTTTGCTCTGCAAATAGCATTTCAGTTTTTAATTAATTTTATTTAAGATTTGAAATGTTCAACTATCAGTTCAAATAACAATTTCATTTCTTTCATATTAATAATAATGAAAGTAATATGTGAAGTAGCTTGGGCAGTTATAGCTCTTAAAGATTCTATAAAAAAATGGATTATATCCACTGATTATTTAATATTGCTTATTTTCTGTGAAATCATTTTGTTAAATAAAGAAGCTCCGTCCCTCACTCAACCACCCGTTGGGTCATTATAGCCTTAATATAACTTATTTATAGCCTAAAATTTGGCATATTAAATCTTATATCTAAAATAATTAAAATATTGATTTTGTGATGCTGACATTAATAAGCTTGAATGATTACTTAATTATTCTTTAAAATGTTTTAATAATTATTGATCTAACAGTTGAATTTATCTAAAAATGACTACTTAAGCCCCACCCATTATTTTTTATTTACTACGCCACTGGCAAAAGCTGAATTCAACGGATAAACTTAGAATTTTAAACAATTATTCTCAAAATTTTCCAAGTTTAAAAGTAAAAATGGTATGATATGTAATACAAAAACATAAGTTAAAAAATACTGATAAAGAGCTTTTCTAGTGCCTCTACAAGTTAAAGAGCTGGACCATTTCTGTTCACATGAAAAGAACTGATCTGCAAGATCTGAAAGAAGAAGATATATGTAGCTGCCATTTTTCTTTGAAATATTTTTGTATACTAGGGGGCTCAGCCCCCTACTCGCTAACGCTCGTCAACTCCCGTGAATTGCGAAGCAATTCACATTGAGACCGCTACGCGGTCCCAGTTCCCTTTCCTCGCTTCGCTCGCTCGCCCCTTTTTATTTTTGCCGCAATTCTCTCTGAAATAGGTACTGCCATAAATCATTTTAACATTTGAAATTGACAATTTTTTTAATGTAAAAAAGTAATTGAAAACTTCGTTGAAAACACAATTAAAAATGCATTTAGTTGGTGCTACCAATGGGCATAAATCATTTAAATGGTATGATAAAAATTATCCTGGAAACACAATTAGTTTAAAGTGCATTTCAAGTATAATATTGTACAGCACGGCTTAAATTCATTTAAAAAAACACTACGTGATAGGTAGATAGTTTATATATATCACCAATCATTGTTTAAATTTCGTTCGACATTTTACTGTTCTAATTGATTATAGCTATTTGCAAAATAAATTATTTTTTACTTCATCAAGACAGCAACAGGTGGCAGCAGGTTCAATCTAGACAGTTGATATTTTTATTCTCTCCGATTTTCGTGTGAGTGAAATTCGTAAATAAATTCTAAATGAGAGTTGAAAATTCATTTGAAATTATCGATATTACTCATAATTAAAATGAGGAATCATCTCAACCACTTTGGATTACGCACATGTTATTTTATTTTTATAAATTGTTAGTTGGAGTTTCACTGCTCTCACACTGGCCGCCATATTGGAAGCAGAGCTGATCTTACACAATCTAGTTCTTGACTGTTCATTGGTCTGAGTTCTGGAAACTACGGTTGTTGCCAAACGATAAGCTAGAAATTCAGCCTTATTTCCACGCCACGTAAGAGAAATATATATATATAGATTGTTAAAAACATGTGTACCAACGTAGTTTTCTTCGGTTTATCTGGCTGTGCGTTCGTAGTAGTCTACTCTAATAAAAATACGTGAATTGCCATGTATGATGTACTTCATTATATGCTAGCGAGATTCACTACGATATTCTCGGTATTGAAAATGAAGTGTTTAGCATTAACAGTTCATTTACAGGAATACTTAACTGATCCGTTACATTATGGTCTAGGTGGAAAATAGTTTGCAAAGTATTTTAGTGATGTTACCCAATTTAAAATACATTGAAATTGATATACATCACTGTGGTGCACTACAAGATGCTTATTGCGCAAACTTCTGGAAGATCGGTTTCAGTTGTCGTTCGCGTTTTTACGTTTAACTAAATTTTTGCATATTACTTGGTGTTTTATGAATTCTATAGACAATATACAGGGCTGCGCAAAAAAATTCGAATACATTTTCGTATATTGACGGAAATTGAAAAAGCTGAATTTTCAGCTGTGTTATTAATTTCCTACCTGAGCTAAATTTCAGAATACTATGTGGCATATTACAAATCTATCGCACATAAACAAGTCTTCAGAAAAGAATTCATATACTTTTCTGCCTGTAGATGGTAATTGCTACAATTGTGTTTTTAAATGTTTCATGCGTTTTCCAAATTTTTTGCTTAGATATCATCTTTCACCTTATTAAATGATGAAGTTTTACTACAGTATTCTGAATGTGTTCGAAAATGTTTCATAATGTATGCTTGGTGCATGATTTTCCTTTTTTGTTTAAATATTAATTTGATGAGAATTTAACCCTGTTTGCTTTCACGTTTCCCTTATCGAGATTAGATATCCTACTTCTTTTCTAAAATCAGAGAGCTATTTATTAATTTATCAAAAATAGATTTTTTTGTTATTACTTGTTATTCAACTCTCACGTGAAAGGAGTCACGTATAATAGTTTGCTTATAATAAAA
This sequence comes from Maratus michaelseni, assembly GCA_963931845.1. Lineage (NCBI taxonomy): Eukaryota > Metazoa > Arthropoda > Arachnida > Araneae > Salticidae > Maratus > Maratus michaelseni. The sequence continues at coordinate 36,658,693 of OZ007595.1, read as the reverse complement.
ATTTTAAAAAGTTTGCCTATCATGTTTGTGACGAGAAGACAAGATTTTGCTCGAGATAACCAAAGTGGGAATGGAAAGGAAAAACAGGGTGAAAAACGCCTTGAAAAGTTTAAAAAAATCGATTTAGATATTTTAAAACTGAATTTTAAAGGTATTTCTTAGTGTCTTTTATTTGCCTGTCACCAAAATTCATATTACTTTCCTGTTCCTTAACCAACTTGTCGTCGATTTTCCATAATCAATATTCTTATGGTTTTCAATAATCAATATGTATATGTTTTTCCATAATTTATTTACATTGGTTTTCTATAATTGAATTGCATTGATTTTCCATAATCGAAATCCTTATGGTTTTCTATATTCTAATTATTATTGAATTTTCATAATAGAGTTGTCATTCATTTTGAAAAATTGCAGCGCCAATAATTTTCCATATTCGAGGTGCTACTTTTTAACGATAGGAAAGAATAATTTTTCGCAACACTTTTGCGTGAGAAATAATTATGTTACTAAAATTTTGAAATGATTCATTGCCACCAGAATTTACAAAGAAATCCAATTGAAAATAAATTTTTTTCAAGTGTATGTACAAGCATTAAAAAAAAAATCTGCAGTTGGTGATTAAAAATAAGTGAAATTATTCTTCTCACCCCATCTTTAAAAGAATTACTTAAGATCACTGTTTTTTCTTTGAACACCGCACGAGCGATGTCACGAGTAACAGAAATAGTTACATAAATGGGAATTTTACATAAATTTTATTTTAAATATGCCTTTTTCCACGATACAATTAAAAAAAAAGTATCTTGTGATGCTTATGTTGGATTACAAATCACCCTACAGCCCCAATATCACCAAAATCAAAGATATTCATCACACGTGGCTTTGTTATTATTATGCTCATCTTGACTCTCTCATCATTTCTCATTATCGCTCATTTGGAATACACTGTAAAAAAAAATCACAGTATTTTTACAGCAAAAAATGCTGGCAATATGGGTGCCAGCATATTTTGCTGTGAATTTACAGCAGTTTTGTTTTTCATGGATAAACAGCACTTTTGTAAATTCACAGCATTTTTTGCGGTTAATTTTACAGCAGTTCAGTTTTCTTTATTTTACAGCAGATTTGTTAGTTTTACAGCATTTTTTGCTGTTAATTTTAATGCAATTTTAACAGAATCACTGTAAAACTTTTAGCATTTGTTGTTGATATTTTTACCCCCCCCCCTCTCCGTGTATTGTTTTTTTTTTCTTATTTTAACCTGAGACATATTTCAAAGACTTTGGGCACTAAGTATTACCTTTTTGTTTACTTATATCATTATTTTAATATCATTATTATATAATAGATTCTGTTATACATATATACGATACAAATTTCGGTTTTTGGTCAAGTATATCACCCACAAGGAAGATTTTACTTTATCTAGCTTTTAATTAATTATTCAGTGTTTCTTTACAGGACTTTGTTTATCCGTTGGTTTGTATTTGAAAATACCTACTAATGTAAATCATGTATATATTTGTTTCCCTCCAACAAATTTACGGTTTTTTTTGTATCTATTTAAATATTTTTGTTTATTCAATGTAGCCATTATTTCCTACACCCCTCAACACGGATATACAAAACTTTCTGATATTTAAACTATCATACATATATAATTAATAACAAGACTTTATTGTACGCAACTTGCTAATAAGGAAACTTTATATTGATAAAAAACTTATTTTATGCTAAGATAATTTTATAAGTCTACATTTATTTCCATAAATATCAGGTCTGATTGAAAAATGAACACGGGGAGAAAAAAAAAACACTTATGAGTTCAAGAAACGTAGAATAAAATAATAATAATAAAAATCTGTTCACATAAAAACTTTAAAATTAAGCGTAAAAAATAAATAGATAATGAACAAAAACATTAAACGAGTTGCTGCAAATTACTGCTGCGACAGTAAACAAACAGGGAATATTTTAGGAATTGATAAAATAGTGCATCCAGATTACTCATAATAAATGATTTGAAAATGGAAAATAAATCACTGTTCGAAATATCGGCTAAATATATTAAATAAATAAAAATATTTAAATTACCGTCGAAAGTGAACAGAAAACTGTAGCTGGTAAAATATTTATAGGATTTAAAAAGTATATTCGAATGCCAACGTATAAACTGGATTTTTGAAAAATATATAATAGCGTAATAAGGCATAGCTAAAAACAGGGATCTTGTTTTTTAAAAAAAGTGCTTGCATAAAGTTTCCCTGTGATACTTAGACGCAAATTATACGTAATAATAACAAAGTTCTAGGAGAACATACTGAGGTAAAGTAAAAAAACAACATAACTAAGCAAAATCATCTATTTTTACGATTTAAAACAAAATATTTATTCTAGACAAATGACTTGAAAGTTACTGCCATGCTATACACGTGGTTTAAAAACAAAATTAGTATCGTATAAATATATAACAGAATTTATATGATATTATTAAAACAATAATATAAGAAAACAAAGATAAAACTTACTTTTACTCTTTAAAATATGTTTGTTATAATCCAATATCAGGTGTAATTGTTACAACTTTATAGGCTCGCATCTAATGGCGGCCATTTCTCGTAGCATCGAAGCGTCACTTCATTACTGGACTGCACCTGCCACTGACCTAAATGTGTTTATTCCCTCGTTTGAGATAATGATCAACAACGCCAACAGATGTCGCTATCTATACAGCTGTAATCACTGTAAATTAACGAAAGTGCTGTGTTTGATTGCTAGGTGAAATATTAACAGCATTTTTTGCAGTTTTTTCTTCCGTTTTTTTTACAGTGTACTACCGTCAAATAAAAGAGGAGGACGTGTAAAAATATCAAAGGAAGTGTAAAAGAATATGGCTGTTCCAACATTTTACTGGATCCTAGTATGTCGTGGCAATGACTCTAGAATAAAATTCATTTTAACGAAATTATTAAGGTAATTAGTAAACAATTACAACCACGAGTTTTAATAAGAGGAATCACAGCAGCAATAAAAATATTGGTCTAATTAAAATAATTTTGATTATATTGTGTGCAAAATAGTTTTCATTATATCGTATGTTTTTTTAGAAAGGAAAATGTTTTATTATGAACTGAGGTATATTTTTTAGATTTCGTGATACAATTGAAGATCTTAATAATGATTCTAAAGCATTCATAAAGTTAGAATGAAATGTAATATTCAGTAGATCTTTAATGTGTAGAATGCCTTTACAAGAGAAAATCAATCAGATTCGTCCTTATCTATATATCAGTTGAACCCATAATTTTGCTGAATGAACAGAGCTTCTTATAATCGCCTAGATGAGTACACCTGTATAGTACTCATCTAGACCCTCATCATCATTTAGTAAGGTAAAGCTAAGATAGTCTGCGCACAATTCAAAATAATAGCAATAAAAAATCTAAATATTAATTTTTTGCTAAACTATCCATGAATAATTTTTACTTAATTTGTTTTTTATGCATTTCCATTGCTATTTTGTTGTTATGTTGCAATTTAATAGAACAATCGTAATAAAACCATGAAAGTTATTTTGCGCAATCTCTCCTTACAGGGTTGTGCGATTGCGCACATGGGTAGGAGAGATTGTTACTAATAGTAACTACAATTAAATTGTTAACAATAATAATTACACTTAAATGACATTGCTGTAAGGTTTTTGTGAACAAATTTTATTGTATTGGGAGTGAATATTTCAACTTAATGCTTAAAGAATCAAAAAAAGGAAATAATTTTAAAAACTATTAAAAAATTTTAATTAAAGCAAAAAAATTAAAGAATCAGAAAAATCAAGTCCAAATAAGATTACAAAACAATATTAAGTTACTTGATAACACGCTTAACTTAAAATATGTCCATTTTCTTTTTTCTTTTTTTTAATGCAAATTTACCAATAAGCTGCGTAATCTCTCCTAGCATGAAAACTAATGGGAACAGTGCGCCATCTCTCCTAAGTAGCAGATGCGCAAACTCTCCAATTTCGGTAGAACAGATTGCGCGGCCTTTTATTTAAACATGGCCGCTACTAAAACGAACCGTTGATGTTCACATTGTTAGTGTAGATTAGTAGCTTATGAGAAATCGTTTAAGTTTAAAATATTTTGTACTATTGGCATTGTATAGAAATTCTGATGAATAGCTATGAAAATTCAAGCACTTACTTTGGGAAAACAAAACAAAATAGCAATACTTTATCTTGACGCTCAAAGCAATCAACGTGCACTTTCAAGTAGACACTCCACTACTGTTGTCGTACAACTACCTGGAGTCGTTGCATTCTCACTCTACTCCTTCCTCCCAAACCTCTATGTGCGCAATCTCTCCAACCGCGCCATCTCTCCTGGCTTTACCTTACACATAAAATTTTATGAAGACATCGCTAATACCACGGCAAACTTTCTCCTTAAAAAGGACAGCTGCAAGAAATATTTTTAGGACTCAGGTAGATGCAACTTAGGTAATAATACATTTCTTTAAGAAATATTTTCAAAAATAGAAGGATTTCTAAAAGTGCGAGTTTTACTGTGTGTTTTTCTTTTAGATATTGTCCCGGACGCAATATTTTTGGACTCCAATTTTCTTTTTTAAGAAATTAAACAACAAGAAAGAAAAATCATGCACCACGGCATAGACTATGAAACACGTTCCAACACTATCAGAATACTATTAAGAAATTTCTTTTTTGTTCATACAATAAAATGGGATACCTAAATAAACACTGAAAAATAAAAAAAAAGAAACACACAACGCAGTAAAAAATTTTTTTCAACAATTGCTGTCCATAGCCAGTAATGTGTGCGAACTCTTTCGTGTAACTTTGTATACGATCTACACATCTCCTAATACACTAAAAATTAGTTAATTTTTTAAATGTTACACACATCTGAAAGAAGAACATCCAGTTGTGGCTCATAGTCAGTCCTGAAACCGAATTCTTTTGAATGTCTCTGCAAATAAACGATAAATTCTACGTGCACTATAATCTATAGAAAACATGCTGTAGTGCACCTCAGTAATGTATATCAATTTTATTAAAATAGTGTAACATCATTAAAATACAGTGCAAACGATTTTCCCCATATTTAATAATGCAATAAAATATGTTTGTGCGGCCCTGTAAACGAACTTTAATTGCTACATACTCTATACTCTACATAAAAAAAATCATCCACTTTAGTGACGCACATAAATTTCATTATGTTTAATACAGTGTAATATCATTAAAATATAGTGAAAACGATTTTCCCCCATTTACGATAATGTAGCAGAATACTTTTAAGTGTCCCTTTAAAATATTATAAGTGCTACACACTTCATTTTCAATACCGAACATGCCATTTTAAACCTCAATAACGTATATAAATTTTATAGCAATCTGAATATATTTGAGCGGGTTATACCACGGGCAGACAGACAGACGTCCAGACAAACCGAAGTCATAAACACTTTTAACTATGTTGGAAATTGTTATAAAATCCTCCCAGTTTCGTCTACAAACGTGGGACCAGAGTACATTGTACCAGTGCCTTATGGCTGACTGGCACAATGGTATTTGTGGACGTACGGTTCACGATTCAAAGATTTATGACTTGTTGGAGACCATATATATATAACTATCTCTGTGCTATGGAAACACCTTAGTCCTTTTTCGTTCGTTTTTAAGTTACGAGAAAGGTGTTTATCTTATTCGCCCATATTCTTTTCTTTATCTCGTATTCTTTCTCGTATTATCTCGTATATTCTTTACTTTAACCTCTCTCTATATTTTCTGCCGTTTGTTGAATCTATGTTTTTTTTTTCTGACTCATTACCGTTGTATAAAAGGACAAAATATCTAGAGAGTTTTCACTTACATAGACTACACTTAAAAAAAAAAAAAAAAAAAAAAAAAAAAAAAAAAAAAATCAAAGTGGAAACACATAGACCCGGGACGCGGAACCCACGACATGCGTATCATAAGTGACACGCGGTAGATTATTTTAGGTACGGCATAGATTGAGGTTCTAAATCAAAATATAATGAAATTGAGGAGGTCGGGGCAAGAAAGTGCCAAGCTACATTTTTGGTGAAATAAATCTAACACTGTAATCTGTTGCTTAATATTGTAAATTATTATATCCTACACATCATTTGTTTCTAATGTCACTTGGTGGCAACATATGTCACAGGTTTCGTTTTTGCCCCAGATGTTTATGCCCCCAATGAAGATAGCTAAATTACAAAAAACGTAATAGTAATATCATTAAAGTAATGCCACATTGTTACTCAGAATATCTCAAATGTTACTAAGACAATGCAGTGCTTAGGCTATATATAAAAGTTTGGTCTATATATCTTGATTTGAGTATTGGATCAAATTTTTAAATTGAAATGTCTCAGAAGTTCAAAAATGTGGGTTGGTACTCTCTTGCCCCGATAACTTCAATTGCACAAAATGCATGAATTTATGCTAGCTGAATTTATCTGAATTCGATTGATTTGATTGGTTGTCATTGCGATACAGATTGAAAAAACTTAAATGCAACGTATTGAATGCCAATGTAGCTGAATATATTAATGTTAATATTAAAAAAAGTTTCAGATTAAGTAAGAATTAGGTAATTATCGGAACACAAGCATTATAAGGTATTATAAGGAAAATTGTCGATGATGACAACTTGGAATTCAATTCTAGATACGAAGAAATGTTTAAAGAAATTCGCCATTTTGAACTTTGAAATGAACATGAAAAGCTCACGTAGAACCCTATTATCAGAGGACTCCAATTTAACTTTCATTCTATTAAAACTAACTAAGTACGAAGCCGATATCAAGTATTTGGCATCTAAGATGCAACAACAGAAATAGCATTTAAAAAATTACTTTTTAAAGTGTAACACCGAATGTTAATCTTTTTTTTTTAGTTGCGTTCGTAATTATATAAATACGTAGCACCTATTGTCGTCGTCTGGTCCGTCCGTCTGTCTGTCTGTCAATCCCTCCGCATATAACAACGCAAAAACTACCCAACCGAATGATTTGAAATTTAAGATGTATTATCTTTGCAGAATTTTGTCAGGACTTTTCAAATTTATGAAAATCGAATCAAAACTTTAGAAAACATTAATTTATTACATTTATTAAGAAATTTGATTTTTTTTTTTAATCGGTGCTTTCTTGTTATAGGAGCTTCCGAGGTTGAATCGTCAAGCGACCGACATACTTATTTTATGACAGAAATTAATCTGCAGACGATATAATTCATTTCACAGAATTAAAAATCATCACGATCTCAATATTTATATAACTAGCTATAGTACGAACGCACCTCATTTGTCACGTCTGAGGTACAATTTCCAACTTGTTTAATCCTACAAACAGAATTTTAAGTAATTTTTATTCATTATTATTTTGTCCAATAAATGTTTTGGGCCAATAAGTATTGTGGCACGCCGTGATCACATAAAATATTTCTTTGGAAAAATTTGGCACGCAGATGCGAAAAGGTTCGCCGTTCCAAACATAAACATTAGCTAGTCCACCAGTTGCTATCAAGGTGAGTGACGTTCAAAACATGGCATAGCACTCTTATTTCACATACAATCTTTTATTTTAAAGATATATATAGCTATAAATTAATTCGTTATTTTCATTTAAAAAGAAAAAAAATATCGCAGTTTGACTCTTGTTAGGTGCGTTCGTAATTATATAAATACGTAGCACCTATAGTCGTCGTTTGGTCCGTCCGTCTGTCCGTCCGTCTGTCTGTCTGTCCGTCCGTCTGTCTGTCTGTCCGCATATAACAACGCAAAAACTACCCAACCAAATGGTTTGCAATTTAAAATATATTATCTTTGCAGAATTTTGTCGAGACATTTCAAATTTTATTAAAATCGAATCAAAACTTTAGGAGATATTAATAAAAATATTTATTAAGAAATTTGAATTTTTTTTTTAAATCGGTGCTTTTTTGTTAGAGGAGCTTCCGATGGATGTTTAATCGTCAAGCGACCGAGATACTTATTTTATGACAGAAATTAATCTGCAGACGATATAATTCATTTCACAGAATTAAAAATCATCAAGATCTGAATATTTATATAACTAGCTGATACATATATATCTGAATATTTATATAACTAGTTAAGATATTTGTATGAACAGTGTCATAAAATATATACTTAACTAGCTGTTTAACCCGTTCCACGCACGGGATATCATGAATTTAATTCTAAAACGTGCGTACGAACGCACCTCGTTTGTAACGTTTGACGTACAATTTCCAACTTGTTAATAACTGTAGCTTGACACGTACACGCTCGAAGTGAATAAATTTCTGTCTTGCTATTATGTGATGTACGTCACTTCAATATTAAGAACAGGGTTTGAGAATATAAATTCAGTTTCTGTTTTCACAGAAACTTCCTTAGTTTAGAAATAGAATACTTATTAATGTATCACATTAAATATTTCATTTTTAATAAATTTTAATTAAATAGCTTACGGACATTATTATTATTAATCATTGTCTGTTTCGACTAATTAGCTACCATGAACAATGGGCATCTGATAAAAAATTGCCATTAAAATGCTTTATTTCTGAATATATTTTCTTTAATTATTAAAACTGTTGTGCATTTCAGGAAATGTTTTATGTTTTTCTCTCTTTTTAAATATAAAAATGTAAAAATTATATGTTTTCAAAATAAAAGTATGTTTATATCGACTTTTACAAGTAAAACCAAATGACGCATAAGAAAATTTAGTCTTTTGAAAAAATTAATTTATCACCGGAAATTTCGTAAAATTTAATTATGTTTAAAATTTTCCAAAGTTCTCAGTGGGTTTTTATCATTTTAAACTGAAATTATTTTGAAAATTAAAGTAATAATAATAATAATCATTCACTTAAATAAAATGGTGCATTTGTTTGGTGCATCATTGTAGCGTTAAAATTCAACAGTCACCTTTTCTCTTCGCCAAATCTCGTTTTTTTGCGCCAAATACTAGAAAGTATTTTTTTTTTTTACAGATGTTTTACAGGAATTCCACAGCTAAATTTGAGTGATCTTTTATAACGCACATGGTTAGTTCCATTAGCCTTTTTTTTTCAAAATATTTTGAGTATGCGGTTTAAGGGTACCTGCCCTGTTAGTATCGAAACTTGACTTAAAAAATTATTCGAATTCTCATTGTAAAAAAAAAAACAAAAAAAAAACAAACAATAAAATATCTTTTATTATAGACTTGTTTTAAAGCTATATTTTAAAGAGCCAATTTTAAAATTTTTATTCAAATAATTAACTTTTACACAACACAAAGAAAATCTATGTACCCACAACATTCTTTAGCTTTGTGACTTTAAATGAAAGGTTTAGAAAAATTGCGTTACATGTTAAAAGTAATTATTTAGTTGTAAAAATTTAGCCATGAATCATTTGCTCTGTTAGAGTGTAATGAATAGTATTTAGGTTCCTAAGTATGAACGCTAAATAACTCAAGCTCTTTTTTCATATATAAATGGATATGCACATATAAATAACTGATAGCTTATAAATTACTTGTGCCAGCCGATACACTTTTAGAGTCAAAATGTTCAATCATTTTTAATCGTGCATAACGTATATGACAGCAAATTCTTCATGCATGATAAGTTATTCAGTATATTTTCTTAAAAATATCCTGCCAACGTCTTTGGTATTCAATTACGTTTATATTTCCATTCATCACTTTGCGGGAAAATGTTCAATATATACAAAGAGAAAAATTGTGTAACATTCCTATATACATATATAATATTAAAATGTTATTATTTTATACACAGTTAAATATTTCTGTAAAAACACAGAAAAGAAACAGAGGATTCTCGTTAAATTTACACTAGTTCTCAATTAACCCTCCTCAACGAGCGTACTTTACAGGATTTTTAATATTACAGTTTTATATTATATTATACAAAACACTTTTTTTTTGTTAAAAACTCATGGCATGAGAAAATCGTAAAAGTTGACAGGTATAGTTATAATTTACTTACAATTTGAAGAAGAAATTTTTATTTTTATTTTCAAGCAAAACTGCAAAGACTGGAATATTTTTATGCACTTAATTTTACAGAGTCTTCGGTTTCTTAAAGATAGAAATAAATAGAGTATACGGTAAAATTATCGGACAAATTCTCCGTTTTTTAGCAATATCCCAATTTTTCAATTTCCCTATACACTTGCATCAGACGGAAAATAAATTATTACTAGTATATTACTATTTATTTATTTCACAGAGAAATTTATAACAGCGTATGTTCGAAAACAATTAGTCGAGAGTAACACTGTACCACTTGTCCATGGCTGTCCGCTATCAATTGTTATAAATTAACGTAATCTTTCAGTATGAAAACCTGTTTTACCCAAACAAGTTCTAAGTGATGCCCTTTGAATCAAAAATCATTTCCAAATTGTCATAATATTCAAATTTAAATAAAGAGAGAAATACGAGAACGCTCTTAACTGTTGCTTGAGGAATTTACCAGATGAATAAGGACGAAGTTTACTCCGTTTGAGGAAATTTACGTTTCCTCATATTCCGTTATACGTCTTAAAGTGTTTCGTAAACTCTCAAAATCTATACATCGTAAAAGCAATATAACTTACAACAGCTGTTTTCGGTTAAGAATCTCCAATTTCGAATGTGATAGATGAAAGCTATCTTCATTTTTATAAAACTTCTTATTTACAGGACGACAAGAAATAACGAGAGATACGCATTATTGCCATAATAACAAAGAGGAAGGAGAAAAAAAATTGCCATCATCATCATATTATTTACGGATAAAAAACTAGCTTGAAAAAGAAAAATTCCATAACGAAGAAAACAACAATTCGCATATCCTATAAAAATAACATTCTCTATAAAATATACAAGGAATAATTCGGACAGACGTTTTAAGTAAAAATTATTTTAATAACCATATAAATCAAAATCAAATAGCTTGTAGATAACGTGTAAATCTGTGACATACAGGAAAACTAAGAGTTTCCAAAGTGACCGCTTTTTGCTTTTATTTAGAAGTGAAATATCAGAAAAAAAGAAAGAAAGAAAAAATCTTCCTGGAGCCGCAACTTATTTCCTAAAGTTTTCGTACATTCCCCCCTGTAGATATTTTTTTTCAGAGACTCCAAACTTCTGTGCATTTTTTCTAGAATGAGCACACAGAAAAAATGTCATCTCAACTATAACCTATATAGTTGAGTTCGATTTCGAAGTTTGGACCTTCAGTCCATTCCCCGTGTAGAGATTTAAAAAAAAATTGTTTATTTTTTCTAAAATAAGCACACAGAAAAAATATCATCTCAACTATAACCTATATAGTCGATATTTGGAGACTATAGGTGTCATTCTTAAGCTCACCAAACTTCTGACATATATGACTCAAACCTTTGCTGCGTTCTTCTTGTTTCTACGTGCTCAAGAAGAATGTTGATGGAAAATCAATTTTTCAGTTCCTAAGTGCTCTTGGGACCAGAGAAGCAGTACGCTCCTCAAGATCTTTTAACGGCATGTTTGATGGTTGATATTGATACCTTTGTCAACAAACATAAACGGTGTTTCGCCTATTGAATAAATGACAGCAATCGTCTCGGGCTTTTGCCGTCTTTGGATAATAGCCGGTAAGAGTGTCCTTCGACTAAATTCGATTGTTGTGTCGATTATGGCCTAGTTCGACTGTGGAAATTTTGAAACATCTTTTTTGTCGCTGCTCATGAATGTCCGCTTTATTGGTGCTATCCATTTCTTAGGCCCATTTTTATTTGACATCGCTAGTCCCTGGAACTGTTTTAGTTTGTAAGGCTATTCCAGGAGCTCTTTCCAGTTTGTCGAAACGTCTTCCGATCCGTGACTTGTCTTTTGGAAACGTTGGGAATGCGGCCAGTCTTATTTACAATTACTTTGCGTTTTTTGGAAATGTTCATGGTTTGAATACAGGTTTGCCAATTTGGCCTTCTTTTTAATACGGAAATTTCGCATTCACACCATAAATTCCCTATAATTTTCTTTTCTTCATTTAATGACATACATTTCGTGATTTCTTAAAGTGAAAATTCTTCTTCCAGAATTCCTGGTATGAACTTGAAATTTTTTAATTAAAAAAAGGCCAGACTGGCAACCCTGTTTGCATTTTATCTCAGTTTGACCTCCCCCTAATATAATAAAGCTAAGAACACTTTCACGGTATCTGATACAGTATAACTTGGAACTTTCAGCGAACACGAACGAACTTTCACTTTCACCTGCCTTCAGCAATGCAGAATAAAAAATCACTTAAAAACTCCTTCACTAAAACTGTTATTATGTCTACGTGAGAAAGAAACCTTGGACCTCGCTGTTGCTGATTGTTTAAGCTTTGCAATAATACTCTTGTGGTAAATTGCGATTCTCGCTTTACATGCTGATTCATTTGGTCATGATTTGTTTTGCTGAAGATTTGACCTTTATTGACGTAATTGATGTTTCAAGGGGTACACGATTTAAGATTATTATTATTATTTTAATTTAATCACTACAGTGTATTGTCACGTTCTTTTTCTCGATAAATTCTTGTAACTTCAATATGTATTTTTATTTTTCTTACCAAAAAGTATAATTAGAATGGCAAAGGAATATTTCCCCTTTCAATAAAAACTCATAAAATATTTATCGAAGACGATAAACTTCACAGTTTAAAAAATTGCTAAATGTTTTATAAAATCATTTTACAATCTATTTCTATGAGAACTATAATTCAGTATAAAACATGGTTTTAAAGTAAGAAAGGCAATTTTCTATCCACATGTTTCACATCAAAATTTGATACTCTTGAGAATTGCATACTTCTTGTAAGGTACTTTTTAAAGAAAATCAATCATGTTACGTAGCTGGATGTTTCAATTATGTTGAAATGCGATATGCGAATCGCCACCTATCTATTTTGAGGGTGATATAAATGTTTTCTTAATATCATTTCTGCATATTAAGATAAAAAAAGGCAAAATTCAAATAATAAATTATTTAATTAATGGGATAGAGAAAACCTCTCAAAACTACAACGATTGCCAACATAATGGATGAAACTTTATTTATATTGTACCAATTCGGCGGAATATTTGTAATTATTTGGTAGGTAACTGGTTAATTACCGAAATAAAGAACAGGTTCTTATTACCTATGAAGATTATATTTTATTCACAAAGAAAATATATGAGAATAAACAGTCCATAGGATAATAATTGAATTTGTATGTTTGAGTTTGTTGAGCATGGACAGATATTAAAAAAGTGACAGCTGGAATCTAAGTTGAAAATCATCTTTAAAACAGTTTGCTCAGCACGACACCGACTCGGTGACTCAAAAATAGCTAACAGTCTTAGAACTATTGAAAATGTTTCGAATATAGATTCGAATGACCGGTAGTTTACAACAAAACTACCAAGGAACAAAGGGGTTCCTTATAATCTGCTCTTTCAAGGAAATCACTAGAGCTTTACACATCGCATTTACTTCGCTTCGCTATCGCCGATTCTCGGGATGAAAATTTTCAGAGAGACCTCTTCTCTCTGTCTCCAAACAGCAACTAAATTACCGACTCCCTGATTGTTCTTCCAACCCCCTCACAGCTCGCGAGCGTGGCAGGAAACGAGGGTTTATTAACATCGTAAGTGGTTTTAATGTTTTAAAACCTCGTTTTTAGGTGCTTTTGTAATTATATAAATACGCAACACCTATAGTCGTCGTCTGGTCCGTCGACTGTCCGTCCTTACACATATAACAGCGCAAAAACTACCCAACCGAATGGTTTGGAATTTTGTCGAGTCATTTAAAATTTTATGAAAATCGAATCAAAATTTAAAAAGATATTAATAAAAGTTTTCTTTACTCTATTAAATTCTATCATACGTAATATATATAATAAAAGTACAAGTCATGCGACTGAGGAAACCAAATATGGGCACTTCTTTTTTTATATGCCCAGAGGCCATTTTTAATCAAAATTATTTTTTCGAGTAAACTTGCATAAAAGTTACATTTTTAGAAAGATCGTTCATAAAAATTGTTTTCTTGAGAGATGAGTTACATTAAAAAATGTATAGATTCTGAGATAACTTCAGTGGAAATTAGATTAACAGCGGAATATCTCAATCCATTAAAGTAAATAAACACAAGATATTTGTTCATCGTGAGTCATATAAATACTAAACCGTGGAGGTAATCATTCGCAAAGCAAGATCTCCATGGTAAATTTTGCACCGTTTTGTTGTATCGAAAACAAAATTCGCATCTGTAAACGTGGTATACGTAATTAGAAAAAGAAGCATGCTAATTTTGCTCATAACAGACGATATAATTCACTTCACTGAAATAATAATGAAGATTTTTTTGCATTGTAATACTATTTATATTACGTATGCACCTCATTTATCACGTTTAACGTACAATTTCTAACTTGTTGTATTTGTAACTATTCAGAAACAATTAAATTATGTAATCAATGTATTTACGTTATGTTATTTTTGAAAATGTTTTCCTAATTGTGGAGCCCCTGAATATTTTTTTTCATTAAGTTCTTTTAAGATAAATAGTTTTTTTTTTTTCAATAAGTTCTTTTCAGATGAATCGTTTTTATTTTTTTTCCATCGAAAAGTATGAGTACGATGTCAATGAGATTCTTAATTTTTCAATGCAGTCTCATAAAATATTTAATGAAGAAGATAAACTTCAAATATTTCAAAGTGAGAAAAATATTCTATGTGCTATAAAATCAATTTTAATTCTGCTACAAATAGAACTATAATAGAGTAGAAAAAATAGTTTTAAAATGGAGAAAGACAATTTTCTACTCACGATAACACATTTTACAGTGAAATTCGTAGCTCGTGGGATTCGCCTAGTTTTTATAAGACACCATTATAAAGAAAATCAATCATTTTGCAGAGCTATATATTTCAATTACCGAATTTTTCCCTGTATGCCGTACGGTTTTATTAAAAAATTAATTTGAAAAATCGGTGAACGACATGTGGACGAGAAATTTCAGCGTCGTCGCTACAGTGTAAAACAAGTTGGAAATTGTACGTTAAACGTGACAAATGAGGTGCGTTCGTACTATAACTAGTTTTACAATGTAAAAAAATCTTCGTTATTATTTCAGTGAAATGAATTGTATCGTCTGTTATAAGAGAAATGAGCATGCCTTTTTTTTATTATTACGTATGCCATGTTTACGGATGCGGAATTTTGTTTTCGACATCAGACAGCGTTTCAAAATGCACCAAGGAGATTTTGCTTTCGAATGATTACCTCCATGATTTTATATTTCTGTGATTTCCTATGAACGAATATCTTGTGTTTATTTACTTTAATGGATTGAGATATTCGGCTGTTAACCTAATTTTCATTGAAGTTATCACAGAATCTATGCATTTTTTAATGTAACTCATGTCTCAAGTAAACAATTTTTTGAACCATCTTTCTGAAAATGGAACTTTTACGCAATTTTATGCAAAAAAAAAAAAAGAATAAAAATGGCCGTTTGTCAATTGGAAAAAGAAGTGGTTAACTCGTATTTGCTTTCCTCGGTCACATGATTTGCACTTTTATTATATAGATTACGTATGATAGGATTTAATAGAATAAAGAAAACTTATATTAATATCTTTGTACGTTTTGATTCGATTTTCATAAAATTTGAAATGACTCGACAAAATCCTTCAACGATTATATATATTAAATTTCAAACCATTCGGTTGAGTAGTTTTTGCACTGTTATATACGAACAGACAGACGGACCAGACGACGACTATAGGTGCTGCGTATCTATATAATTACAAACGCACCTAAACAGACAAATGTTTCTTACTCTACGAAAATATAATATAAACTCGAACGAATAGAAAGAATGACCTCTTCCGAGTTACCCACGATTCCGAAATGCGTTCTTTATCTTCAGAAATCAATATATTTTAGAGATTTAAAGAAGCATTTATAAAAACGAAGTTCCTTTTGCTGCCACTTCTATTCGAAAACGTTTCCGAGTAGGTTTTATAGTGTAGTAATCAGTTTTCTCAAACAGGAGTATCGGTTCTTGGATTCTATCCACCTTGTTGTATTATACTTTATAATTCATGGTACAATCATATCTTAGGGAAACCGATTGTTTAATGCGATATATCTTTTATGTTTTTTTTTCTCTGTTTTATGGAGAAAGTTTATTTTGAATGGCTCGTGTAAGTACAGATAATTACAGACCAATAATTGAATTTTCATCTGCATTCTTATTGACGCATGTGTCAATTATATCTCTTAAAACTAATATATCAACTGAAATCCAGGGGATTTACATTATTGTCATAAAATATTCTGTTTGTTCGTGAGCGATTTAAAATTATTTATTATAATTGACTTAAAATGAAATTCTGTGGTGTATCTACTTTTAATTAATGTTTCTGCATTTTAGCGAAAAACCAATTATCCGGAATAATGGGATTTAAACACCGTCCCTGATAAACGGAAATCCGGATAATTGGGGAAATCATCCGAAACGGTTATATTGTGCAATAAAAATTTAGCTGAAATATAGTTTTTGAGTAATAAAATGTTAAGCCTATTATACATTGAAAATAAGATAACTTCTACTACAAACAATAAAGAAACTACAGCATAGTACTTACATATTGCAATAAGAGATGTTAGTTAATCATGTCCAGAAAAGAAGTTGTTTTGTTGTAGAATGCAGGGTTTGAAAAAATTGTATGCCCGGCATGCATCCCACATTTTATCTAATGACAGGCCATTAAACAAAGCCAATATTTATATTTGGGAATAGTAATACAGTAAAACCGCATCAACTCGGACTAATTGGAACCGGAGCCAGTCCGGGTTATCGAAAATCTGGGTTAACCGGAGGTCGTCTAAAAAAGAAATTAAAATAAAACATACTTACAGAAAATCAACTATTTATTGCACAAACCATTGCACATTATGAAATCCAAGCTTTGTGTTACAGAATTGGAAAACATCTAGTCTGAATTTAAAAAGGTCGTAATTTTCTGCTGTTGTAGTTTTGAATATCGCTTGTGAGCGCCACTATCACGCAGCCGTTTGAGTACAAGAAGATAATTTGTCGTTGTATCTGTTTATCCCTCAAAATAGATCCTCAATTGATCTAGCTATGGAAGCCTCAGCATGGCTCATAGTAGGTTAAGTATTATCATCAGTCCCAATTTTATCTGTACAATCAGTTTCAGATTATTTAGATGAGCAGGATGCGACTATCTCTTCATCAGTCAGTGCAGCATAACCTCCGTCATTGTCAAATTTCAACCAATAGCTAACGTCACTAACATCAACGTCGGTGTAGCCATCAACTTTTTGAAACACGTCCACAAAATCATAAGAAAGATCTTTACAAAATAGATTGGGAATGACCAATAAATGCTGTTTTGGAAATTCGAAACTGGAGCAGACTTAGTCTTAGTTTTTTGGAGATCCGAGTTAGCGAGGTTCCACTGTACTCAAAATACGGGAAACGTGGCAGGTATGCATACTAGGCATGTAGATTTTTCGTATCCTGGTAAACAGCAATTTGAGTGCTGTCAGATTCCGCAAATGCTTTCGAAAAGAATCTATATATAATTTACCTCCGGCCTCAATATTCAGTTACAATATTCTACTCTTTATATCTTTCCATTCAAAAATTCATTTATAATTTTTAATATAAAAAAGAGAATTCTGAGGATTTTTCTTAGAATATGAAAATAAAGAAATACACTATATCTGAAACAATCTTTGATATCCATCCGGATATTTGGAGGTCTGAAAGACTTCAGTTTGCATACTTCGAGTTTTACTGTATGCTTAAGACTAAACGTATAATTTATTTTAATGTATTGTCGTCGTACCGAAACTTTGCAATTTATACCTATATTATAAAGCAAAAATATGTCCGTGAGTTACGCTGACGTCATATCGGCGGTGGCAACACCTGACAAATAAATTTATCTTTTAATGCAATATTTTTAACTTCTAAGCATCTCACAATTTAAATTTTTGTACCGTCCAAGACGGAAAAATGCTCTTTTTAATGCTCATAAATGTTCTTTCTAAAGTTTAAAAACTTTATCTTGTGTCAATCATATCTATTAAAACTAATATATTAACTGAAATCCAGGGACAATACAGTATTGTCGTAATATTTTTGTTTGTTCGTGAGCGATTAAAAATGATTTTTTCTAACTGACTTAAAATGAAATACTATGGTTTCTATACTTTTAATTAATGTTTCTGCATTATAGCAAAAAATCAACTATCCGGAATAATGGGTTTTAAACGCAGCCCGGATATGAAGAAATCCGGATAACTGGGAAAATCACCAGAAACGGTTATGTTGTGCAATCAAAATTTAACTGAAATAGTTTTTGTGTAATAAAATCTTAAGCCTATTCTACATTGTACATAAGATAACTTTTACTACAAACATTGAATAAAATACAGCATAGTACTTGCATATTATAATAAGAGATGTTAGTTAAATGTGTCCCACACCCACAAAAGAAGCTGTTTTGTTGTAGAATGCAGCATTTGAAAAATTTGCACGCTCGGCGTGCATCTCACATTTTATCTAATGGCAGGTCATTAAACAAAGCGAATATTTATATTTGGGAATAGTATTACTCAAAATACGGGAAACTTGGCAAATATGCATACTAAGTATGTAGATTTTTCGTGTCCTGGAAAACAGTGATTTAAGTGCTGTCAGGCTTCGTAAATGCTTTCAAAAAGAATCTTTATATAATTTACCTCCGGCCTCAATATTCAGTTACAATATTATACTCTAAATATATTTCCATTCAAATATTCATTTATAATTTTTAACATAAAAGTAAATTCTGAGGATTTTTCTTAGAATATGAAAGCAAAGAAATACACTATCTCTGAAACTGGAGAAATGCCGACATTGTATTTTCCAAATATAGACAACGAAAATTCCAACTAAACATAAATTTTAATGATGGTTTAAATAGTGATCTAATAAAATTTATATTTTTACAATACCGTTACCTATCGTAAAAATACTTGTTAGAAGTACCAATTAAGAATTCGATCATATTAAACAATTTTTTAAAGAAGATTTTTTTTAGAAAATTTGTTAATTACAAAACTAATTATTAATTATTTATTAATATTAATATTGATATTATTTATTGATATTATTATTACTAATTATTAATATTATTTATTATTATTATTATTATTATTATTATTATTATTATTATTATTGTTATTATTATTATTATTATTATTATTATTATTTTAATTATTGTTTTTATTTTTATTATTATTATTTTATTATTATTATTTTTATTTATATTATTATTATTTTATTATTATTATTTGTTATTATCATTATTATTATAATTATTATTATATTATTAGACTGATATATTGTTATTATTATCATTTTATATTATTTTTATTAATTATTTTTACAAAATTTATTATTTTAAAATTTTGTATTAGAAAAGTTTATTTTTTGAAAATATAATATTTATTAAAAAAGGAGATTAATTTATTAGAAGATTTATTAATAATTTAAATATTGACTTCGAAAAATTTAATTAAACATAAATTTTAATGTTGGTTTAAACAGGAATTTCTAGAAAGTTATATTTTTAGAAACTATTATGTATATTTCGTATTTCAATATGTTTTATTTCATTATGATATTTTTTTTTTCTCTGATATCCATCCGGATATTTGGAGGTCTGAAAGATTTGAGTTTACATAGTTCGAGTTTTGCTGTACAGTCAAGACAAACGCATAACTTATTTTAATGTATTGTCGTCGTACCGAAACTTTGCAATTTATACCTATATTATAAAGCAAAAACATGTCCGTGAGTAACGCTGACGTCATATCGACGGTGGCAACACCTGACAAATAAATTTATCTTTTAATGCAATATTTTAAACTTCTAAATATCTCACAATTTAAGTTTTTGAAGCGTCCAAGACGAAAAAAAATGCTATTTTTAATGCTCATAAATGTTCTTTCTAAAGTTTAAAATCTTTATCTTAAATTACTGATTTTTAAAATAATTTTCAAGCATGAATTTATTTTCGCGTGCAGCCTAATCACTAAAGATGAAACCGATTGCGCTTAAGACGATAAATAATTATTATAAACAACATAAACAGAATATTAGTCATTTGCTTCCGGCTAATATTTCATAATGAAATTAAACCTTGAAACTCTAAAAATGGCATTTTCAAAACTG
Source organism: Maratus michaelseni (assembly GCA_963931845.1). NCBI lineage: Eukaryota > Metazoa > Arthropoda > Arachnida > Araneae > Salticidae > Maratus > Maratus michaelseni. Next base: position 36,638,367 of record OZ007595.1, on the reverse strand, counting down.
AGCAAAAAATACTCAAATCTGGGTATGTCGCATACTCAAAATGGCTCCGAATAAAATTACTCAAGTTTGAAAAATGTATGTACCCATTTCTGAAAACATGCACACACTCAAGAATAAAACATCACGTGTTCCTATTTGAGTATGTCCATGTTTCAAAAATGAGTATGAACTGACTTCTATGTGCTCATTTTTGAGTATGTCCATGTTTCAAAAATGAGTATGACTGATCTTAATCATTTTTGAATCTGTCCATGTTTCAAAAATGAGTATGAACTTACCTCTAGGTGCTCTGTTTTGAGTATGTCCATGTTTCAATAGTCTGAGTATTTCTGGTATTTCAGAATTGAAAATATTGGGTTGTCCTATTTGAAACAAAAAGCTTCAAAACAAAATGAAAACATCGATTTACTCAGATTTGAAAGTGTCATATACATCAATAAATAAATAAAATGATATAAATAAAATAATGTATGAATAAAATAATAAAACAATATATGTAAAACACAAATTTAATAGATATGTAATCAAACTACGTACTTAAACTACTGAAACAATCAAAATAAAAAAAGGCAGCTGTAAGTAACAAAATCTTTGGCGATTTCTTCGGCTATTATATCCTGGCATGCAGCTAATACGAAAGTATCACTTAAAATAAATTTCAAAACTTTATTTGAATAGATTACTGATATTTTTCGCATAAAATGCTTTTTGGCGTTTTTGGTGGGTATTCTATAAATACATTAAATATAAAAAATCCATTAGAGTTTTCCATTTAAACAAAAAATTGTTTACACCTATGTTCTGTATCCGGGGATGACCGGGATGGATCCATTAGTTAAATTATTTATTTGCATGCAATAGATTTCAATAATTTATTCATTTACCATTCTGACTCAAAAGATTCGTTATGATGAAGTTAATTTGTTTTGAAAGGAATAATTCCAAATTATTTGCATAAGTATTCCATTGTATCATACAAATTTTACATATATTTTTATCAGCTATTCTCAAGTTTCTGCATGCTCATGTAAAATTTCTCTCTTAGTAAATTGCAACGTTAACTTCTTTTGACGTAAAATTTGAAATTTGACATGTTTACTTAGAAATAAATTTTATTATCCATTTGTAAATACTGGATGAATTTTGCACTTTACAAATTGATATATCTATATCTAATAGTTACATGAAATGCATTTTGCGTTAAACAGAATGTATCTCATTTGAGTCAAATATTCTATGGGATTCTTAGAAAGAATAATGTTTGTTTTTCTGATTATTAATTTTGTTTTACATTATATATTTAAAGGTCACGCTTTCTCTTGAATAAATAGAAGCAACATATGTAAAGTAGAATATATGTAGAAACAAAACACACTCATATTTTGAAAAAATATTTTAATTCTAAACATTAAATATTTTAAAAAGGAAAGTTTAAAAGAAATCAAATCTGCCTTATATGGGTAGGCTTAATAATACATCGGAAACTTCAGACAAAGTCTGAAAATGTAGATTTAATATCACCGATGCATGCAGAAATGTTACATTATAAGTCAGACGCACATTTATTAATAAACACATTTAAGGCTCCTCTTCAGTAAACTTCCCGATTCCCCTCCCTAATGTTATTCCTATGGGCGTAGGATGCATTCGTATTTTTAAAATATCTCCTCAGAAAATTAATATTTTTAACTTCTGTTTTCTTTGTATTGTTCTTAAAGAATGTCTCTTTTTTTCTTAGTTATCAAAATATTTCTAAATTATGTGTTTAATTTACATTTTTTTGTTTTAAAATCTTAGCGAAACTGAATAAGATTTTAACGTTTCATATAAAATTAAGTATATATTTTAGAAAAAAATTGACAACTAAGAAAAAAAGAGACATTCTTTAAGAATAGTACAAAGAAAACAGAAGTTAAAAATATTAATTTTCCGAGGAGATATTATAAAAATAGGAATGCATTCTACGCCCATAGGAATAACATTAGCGAGGAGAATCGGGAAGTTTACTGAAGAGGAGCCTTAATTCACATTTATTAACACATTTAAGCAAGGCACAGATTTAAGATAAACAAACATGATATGTCTAATTACTTTACTTATATATATATATATATATATATATAAATCAGCCACTTAAAAATTACATTAACATTATTTAAAAGGCAGTAAAATTCTGTCGTAATAGTAATGTTTTCAAGATGAAGAAAAAACATAACTTTATGGATCTTTAAAAAAATAATTATCCACTACGCTGGTGTAGAAGGATTTTCTCTGATGTTTCTAATCCAGTTGCAATATCCCCCCCCCTTCCTTTTCAACGTGAAGTTACAAAGGATTAAGTATCCATACTTTATTATAGAAATATTTCAGAAAAGATTTCGCAGTTGCTTAAAGCTGTCAATATTAACACCGCTTTTATATCGCAAAATACACTACATGTTTTTTTCAGTAGTTTTAAACAGAAGTATCCAAAAACACTAGAAAAAGCAGTTGTTTAGAGCATACCCTGCCGCAATTGTAATTCAGTCTATGCAGACGAAACAGGCTGAAATTTAGATATAATATTAAAAGAACACAAACATGCCTTTAAAACAGGTACTTTAAACTCAAAAGTTGTTGCTTATGCCTTAGAAACCTATCATATCCCAGACTTTGCGAACGCTAATGTAATTAAATCAAAGGGCAACAGGTACACAAGTAGCGTGTTCCTTGAGGGGTGGTATACGAAGTTGACAGATTCACCTCTGAAAGAAGCGAGTCTTATTCCATGTGTGTATACAGCTACACTGAGAAAAATGACACTTTCAAATCTGAGTAAATCGATGTTTTCATTTTGTTATGAAACTTTTTGTTTCAAATAGGATGACCGAATGCTTTCAATTCTGAAATACCAGAAATACTCAGAATATTGAAACATGGACATACTCAAAACGGAGCACATAGAGGTCAGTTCATACTCATTTTTGAAACATGGACATACTCAAAAAGGATTAGAATCAGTTCAAACTCATTTTTGAAACATGGACATACTCAAAAATGAGCACATAGAAGTCAGTTCATACTCATTTTTGGACATGGGACAAACATGGGCATACTCAAATAGGAGCACATGATGTTTTATTCTTGAGTGTGTGCATGTTTTCAGAAATGAGTATATACATGTTTCAAACTTGGGTCATTTTGACTATGCAACATACCCAGATATGAGTATTGTTTGCGCAGTTTTGAAAATGTCGCTTTTAGAGTGTATGATTTGATATTTTAGAATTTCACTTTGATTGATTACAGCTTTTTTTTAGTAAAAAATCTTTATCATCGTTTTTCCTGTCCGTTGTGTGTGTATGGATCAGGAATTCAGAAGGTAAGCTCGAAACGTCTTTTTTTAGTAATTTTTTATCTGTATTTTAACTGTTTTTAAGTGTCTGAAATATTTTGTTTTTATGTATAAGGCACAGACTATTTAAAAAAGAAAATGAAGTTCTGTGCGCCCAATGTGAATACCATCGAAATACCTGCAGTTGTCGAAACATGCCATAGTGGACACACTGATCATAGATAATTTGATTTCTTATTGGAAGAAACTGTACTTTGCTTACACGTTTTAGTTTTATTAGTGAAATGCGTCAGTCTCATAATGCTGCACTTCTGGATGCAGTTAGTGGTGTATGTAAGATTGTGACTGGATATAAAAAATTACATTTCAGAGCTTCCAATAAAGTTATTTTTATAGCTAAGGCAACATTATTTCATACTAAGTACTGGATCCTCTGTAATGTTGTAATTGACTTTTTCTTATATCTCGTATAACTATGTATTTTCTTATGTTACTTTATACACTATTTTCAAGATAGGAACGCTAAGTCCGCAGTTTTTCGTCAGGAAGCGCTGTAAGCTGTCCCATCATGTAGCGCATTGCCACTTTAGTATACCTAAACACCATGTTCGTGACTATAGCAGTCACCGTTTTGAAGTTAATAAGAGTGGACAGAACTTTAATGGCATCCTCTATCAATAATTTAAATTGCGTACATAAAACATTATGGATAAGAATTATAAAGCATTTCTTTAAACTCTGCATAGAAATATGTGAATTCTTTTAGAATAAATAAACCGTTGATTGGACGTAGAAAATAAAAACTGATAAACATGTTCATTTATATTAATAACATCAAAGATGCAATTTCGAAGTTGTCTATCCAATAGCAACTGAGATATAACGCTCTTCTCAAAAAGCATAGAATAGCAGTATCTCGTGTTAACTGATTGAAATCAAAATTGAATCATCATAGTTTTCATAGCAGCATCTTAAATATTATGTTTGGCGAAGTTTAATGCTAATATATGCTGATATAATTACAGCTATCACTCATATAGCATCGTTACATGTATTGGAAGATATATACAGGGTGTCTCAAAAGGTCGTTTACAAACTTAACATGCTGGTCTGTCATATCATGATAAACAAGATTTACATAGGAACTTGAAACGAAAATGCAAACTGCGACCGCTAGAGGGCGATTTTCATGTCTCCGATAATACCAGCCCAAACGTTTACGGCGAAACGTTGTTGACGTGCATGGGCATGTGTACACCTTGGGTTTTCATGCACCCATATGTGCATGTTGTGCAGGTTCAGGTACCGTCCTGTGTAAAACAGGATTCATCCAAAAACAAAATCCACGATGGAAAATCCGGCTGAGCGACCCGCTGTTGCAAATACCAGCGTGCGAATGCAACGCGTTGGGGATAATCGTCAACGCACAATACCTGTACTCTTTGTAAATGATAGGGATGTTGCGTCTCTTCATGCAGTATGCGCATAATGCTGGAACGATGTACACCCAAGACGCGTTCGCTTGCTCATAGACTTGTTTGCCGGTTTCTGTCAAATCCCAGTAGCACGGTTTCATCTACGACAGGTGTGCGTGTAGTGCGTTCTCGACCGATGTGGCTACGTACTTGGAAAGCTCCTGCTGCACGCAATCTGCGGTGCAATTGTCCAAACAAAACATGACTTGGCTGAGGTCTGCTTGGGAAGCGCTCAAGGTACATCCGTACCACGGCTCGTACATTTCCATCCCCGGCGTCATACACATAATGCATATCGGCCAATTTTGCGTTACTAAACCGATTCATCCTTTTCCTGCAACGTCTTGCCTGAAATGATCACGCTTCCCACTCTCCCGTAAGCCTGCGCTCATCGCCCTCTAGCAGTCGCAGTTTGCATTTTCGAACACAAGTTTCTATGTAAATCTTGTTTATCATGATATGACAAACCAGCATGTTAAGTTTGTAAACGACCTTTTGAGACACCCTGTATATACAATAATCTAATCAGCAACAATTTATATAATGGTACAACTAATAGAACTTCGCGCATTAGTTCTTGAGTTACCACGCCTCAAAAATTTGTGTAACATACAGAAAGACGTTGGTCCAAAAACAGCCAAATCGTGTTCAAAACATCCAAAAAGTAGTAAATTCTTTGAAAAAAATTAAATTGGAAATTGGCTTGAATAGAATGCTTCTTTCTTATAAACATAGAAAAACATTATTATTTTCCCCTATGCAGCTTTCTATTTTTCCGTTTATTTTCAAAACAATGTGAGTAAAAATTTATAGGGTCTCAAGAAAATGCATTACAAACTTTAAAGGGAGAGAGAGTTCATCGATATGAACCGTATTCACGTAGGAAAGTACATGTAAAACAATCCGTAAAAGGAAGAAGTTACACAGAAACACGTCAGGGACATAAGATATACTCAAGCAGTGTAAAGCGGCTAAATACACGAAAATCGGGGATATAGTGAGATACATTTCAGCTGCTTTCTAAAAGTATCTGGATGATAAGAGATTTCAACATAAATTATCGGTTTTTATTAAGATGGTTCTCCAATTCTGTGCTTAACAATGCGAAAATTTCTGACTCATTTTTAAAAATAAATGAATAAAATTGGCAGGCCTGATTGTTGAAGCAATATAGAATCGAATGGTGTTTTCTATTTTTTTATATATATAAATAAAGTACTTATCAAGTTATAAGCGATTATTGTCAGGAGACAACACGTTTTTTTACCTTTATCGCGCTCTCGCGTCCGGATATTCGGTCCAAAACGCCAACTTTGAAAGTATTTCTTGACAGATATTCTGTATTTTACAAAAATAGGAAAATACCATTTAATTACATAGTTTCTGAATAAGAACACCTGCCAATTGCATGCGTTTCCAAAAATAAAATAAATAAATTTAGAAAGGTGTCAGAAAGTAGCTCCTTTGTATTTGAGAACAGGTTTAACTGATTTAAAACAAAATAGTGTGTAATTAAGGTATGTGAACGTACAGCTTTCAAAAGCATAAATCAATTTTAATATATATATATATATACAGGGTGTTCCGTTAAAGGGGTCCAATATTAATAGGGGTAATAGAGGAGATCACACGGAGCATAAATCAGTATATAATGCCTGGCCGGATCTCAATAATTTTCAAGTTACAGCAAATAGAATGAAAAATCGGAAATTTGTAAAAAAACCCTCATTGCTAAACTATCGATAATGCTACATAAAAACGAAGCACATATTTAGAAAGAGCAGAAAAAATCCTACGAAATGACATAAGTTGTTTTAGAATATTGAGAATTAATGGCGAGTTACAAGCTCTGAAACAGTGAAAAAATACAAAATCAAATATTTAGCAAAATAGTTAATCGTTAATTCCAAAAATGCAACTCTACCTACATCAAGGAAAATGTTATAAAATTTGGTCCATTCCGAAAGCTTTCGAAGAAGCTGACAATAAACCATATCAGTTTAATTGTATGGGAGAAATCAAGCACTTCCCTAGTTACAACTCTGTACTGTTGCACGCTCGGAAAGAGCGAAACTCCATCCATGACGATTGTAAACACCCCGTTTTAATATCTTTCAATTATACATTTCTGATCAACCTCTATCAATACCCTTTCATTATTCAGTCTGGTCAAGTGAATGACATATTGTGCAGCTCTCGCCTTGTCTTAAAGCAAACTCCGTGACTGCTGCGTTTCCTCCATGAACTTTCAGGATGATGAAGAAGAAGTACTTTTTATGCAAATTTTCTATGTGTATAGGAAGAAAAGTGTAATAAAACAGCAGTCATCAGTGGGCGTTATGTTAAAGGGAGGCTGTTGTAAGTGGGATTGTAGTAAGTTGATGTATAATAATTATGCCGGAATACTCTAACGAAGAATATGCGGACATGCATCTGATGTACGGGCAAGCTCATGGAAATGCATGTCTAGCACAGCGCATGTACCGTGAGCAATTTCCAAGGAGACGTTGCCCAAGTTCGAAACTCTTCATAAAAATCGATAGACGATTACGGGAGACTGGATCGTTTAATACAGCAAGCATTGATGCAGGGAAACCTCGACATGTACGAACACCTGCAATGGAAGAAGATGTACTGAATATTTTTAAAGATAACCCCTCCACGAGTACACGAGCTGCTGCGTCTGAAGTCGGTGTTTCTCACCAAAGTGTGTGGCGTGTTCTGCGTGCAGAAAACATGCACCCCTTTCATGTGCAGCGGGTACAACTGTTATCAGTAACAGATTGTGCTCAGCGGACAGAATTCGTACGCTGGTTGCTTAATGTAACAGAAAATAATCCACAATTTCTGGAAAATATTTTATTTACTGATGAAGCAACATTTACGAGAGAGGGCGTGGTAAACACGCACAATATGCACACATGGTCATATACAAATCCGCACACTGTTTTCCCGTCGAACGCACAACAAAAGTTCAGTGTGAACATATGGGCAGGTGTCCTCGGCGATTATCTCATAGGACCATATTTATTCCCAGATGTACTCAATGGCAGTACGTACTTGGTTTTCCTACGGGATATCTTACCGCAGTTACTGCAAAATGTGCCAGCAACATTGCGCCACAATATGTGGTTTATGCACGATGGCGCACCGGCACATTTTTTCATAGGTGTTCTCAATCACCTCAATTCAACATATCCTGGGAAATGGATTGGACGCAGTGGACCTGTTGCTTGGCCTGCACGCTCTCCAGACCTCAATCCGTTAGACTTTTTTGTTTGGGGACACCTTAAATCGCTGGTGTATGAAACGCCTGTGGATACACCGGAGGATTTACTAGCGCGAATCGTTGTCGCTGCAGGAGACATTCCCAACTCCGTCGGAGTTTTTCGGCGTGTTCGCCAATCTTTACGACGTCGCTGTCGGCTGTGCGATTCTGTTAATGGGCGCAACTTCGAACACCTATTATAATAATGTCCGTTCGTCTGCCTTCCGACATTGAACTGTGCAGCGCAGGCCAGAAGACTATGCTTCACATATGTCATAAAGTACGTGAAATGTAATTCTTTATTTGTCATTTTTCTTTTATTTTCAACACTTTTTGGCACAGTATTTTGTAAGTCACAGACTGTGGTGTACTCAAATTGTAAATTACAAAGTTTGTATGAATTAATTTAAAATTTAGTGTCTTTTTTAAATTTATAATTAATAAAATTATTATGCTATTTGTTATTATTATTTCCTATCATAAATTATGATGCACATATACATACAATAATTGTCCATGTAAAACATGTACTGAAACTTCTTGCATAGTTACAAATCGCAATATTTTTAATTATTTCCGAATTTTCACCACCAGTTTAATTTTAAGGAATTTAACTTAAGCTTTATATCAATAAAAGACCACTTTAAAATGTAGACTATTATTGTAAAGTTATTTTGGTTCATTCAACTCTTGAATAATTAAAAATGTTGTATCTCAGAAGAAGCATGATCGAAAATGTATAGTTGAGAGTAATTAAAAAGGCGGTGTTTCCAATCGTGATGGGCGGAGTTTAACCTTTGCTAGCGTCGAAGAAAGCGGAGTTGTAACTAAGAAACTGATTAATTTCTCTCACACAATTAAACCGATATGGTTCATTGTAAGCTTTTTCGAAAGTTTTCGGAATACACCAAATTTTACTACATTTTCCTTGTTGTAGCTAGAGTTGTCTTTTTGGAATTAACGATTAACTATTTTGATGTATATTGGATTTCGTACTTTTTTCACTGTTTCAGGGCTTGTAACTCGTCAATAAATATTGCTATTTTAATACAATTGATGTCATTTTGTAGGTTTTTTTCTGCTCTTTCTAAATATGTGCTTCGTTTTTATGTAGCATTATCGATAGTTTAGCAATGAGGGTTCTTTTACAATTTTCCGAATTTTTATTCTATTTGCTGTAACTTGAAAACTATTGAGATCCGACCAGGCTTTATATACTGATTTATGCTCCATGTGATCTCCTCTATTACCCCTATTAATATTGGACCCCTTTAACGGAACACCCTGTATATATATATTAATGGGCTTGTTCTAAGTGCTCTTGAAAGGCGAAATAAAACATTGATAATAAATGATAATAAACAAATAAACAAATAAAAATGACAATTTGTTAAAAATCCATTATCATCTAGCTACTTTTAGACAGCAACTGAAATTCAGCTCACTATATCGCCGATATTTTTCTGAATTTCCATGATGTTCGACTGTTCATTTTATATGCGTTGCACTATATAGTTGACTACTAAAATTTGCAACCGCGTTTTTTTATCGTTCGCGCATGTACAGTTTAAAATTATTTAATAAAATACTCATATTTTATTAAATACGAGTATTTAATATATTTATGTTTTAATTTTAGTATCTTGCCGCGATTTTATTTTGTGAAGCTTCCTGAAAGTTGCGTTAAGTTGAGTTGAAAAAGTCCTGTACGCTGCACACAATTAGTCGGATATGCTAATCCCAAAAACTTTCTTTTATCTCATGCACGTTTATACTTCAAAATTCGGTATCACATCGCCAATAAAATCAATATTTTTCATCATTCTGTTGTACGTCAACTGCTTACGAATTGTCGGGTTACCTGGATGTGAAGCACCCTTCGTTGCACGAGCAGTCGATGTACAATCCGACTACGAAAAGTTTTCCTGACCTGTACCGGTATGAAACTATAGCTTCCTTATTCTTCAGTTTTGAGATTTTAGAAATTTTACTGAAAAACACTAAACTAAAACGCGTGGAACCCGACTGCAGCAAATTTATTCCCAGTTCTCGTCAATATTGAATATGAATTAGAATTTCGCCAAATTAATAAGCTATAGCCAAGTTGGTTTCCTTTATGGCAACTTATTTTTGTCGCCAGATTTGGCGATATTTCGCCAAGTATCACTAAGCTTGGAGAGAATTTGACGCTGGCGAATACTAATATATAGTGCTAAACATGTAAGAGTTGGAACGAAGATTACAGCAATGAAAAAAAATTTGCTAGAAAGCATGTTCAATAAAATTTATAAATTAAAGTCTTTTATGGAGAAATCCTGCTGTCTTGTTTCAAGATGTCAGCCACTCTAAAATTTCAAACTGTTATATCTCAGCCATTTTTTATGATAGAGGGAAAACAAAAATTGCTCCGGAATCCTTAGATCTAGACCGAGCATTTAACGGAAAAAAACTTTTAGGCTTTCGAATTTTTTTGTGCATTTTTTTTAATTTGAAATATTTAAGTGGATATCAAAGCGTCCCCTGCCGGTAGAATATCCCTAAATTCAACTGGGACCTGCAGGCCATAGTCGAAAACATATAAATAAGTTTTAGTTCAATTGTATTCATAACATCATACACTTTTCGATGATGCAATAATGAAAATGGAACGAAAATTGCTATTACTGCACCCCTTTTCGGCGGAATATTCCAAAATTTAAGTGGGACCTGTTGACCATAGCCAAAAACAAATGAAATTTGGTTAAATTCTATGCATAACTTCATAGCTTTTCCATGATACAAAGAGGACAAACACACGGACGCACGGACAGACAGACATCTTGTAAAAACATGTTTTTCGGAACCTCTCACCCATAAAACGTGTAAATTCGACAAAAACGGGAAGTCGAAAAAAATTTAGATTACAATGCTTTCTTCTATTATAGATAGAAGAAAGTAAAAAGCATGCAAAAAGTTCTAGATTTTATTTTACAAAAACTTTTTCCTCTCCATGAATATACGTACTGTTTTTGCACAAATGAGCACAAATGTTATACAGAATACATGTAGCAGCTATAGATCATTTCGAGCATTTTATTTTACAGCATGATCGACAATGTATTTTTAACACTTTCCAACCTAGTTGAAAAGTGTTGACTTCGGTTTGTCTGCCGTCTGCCGTCTGTCCGTGCTCTAACTCCCGTAAATATGCTCGGATTGCCCTTCAATTTTTATATGTTATTGTCGTCAACTATAGCATGTTCCCTATTTCAACTGAAGTGTGTAGCACTTATAGTTTTTTTACAGGGACATTCAAAATAATTCCGTTACATTACGGTCTATGGGGAAAAATCATTTGCGGCTTATTTTAATGATGTTACACAGTTTCAAACACATTGTAATTGATATATATCACTAAGGTGCATTACAAGAAGCTTAATATGGAATAGGGTGTGCATAGCACTTATAGTTACTTTACAGGGACAGTCAAAAGAATTCCGTTACATTACGTCTATGGAGAAAAATCGTCTGCGGTTTATTTAAATAATGTTTCACTATTTTAAACGCATTTAAATTTATATATATCACTAAGGTGCATCACAAGAGGCTTACTACAGAATATTGTGTGTATAGCAGTCATCGTTCATTTACAGGTACACACAAAATAATTCTCTACGGTCTGTTAACAATAATTCCTGGAAGTGCGTTTTAAATTGCTGAACGCGATTTTAAATTTAACTCACTTTTTGTCTATTACTTGGTGTGTATAAATTCTGTAGATCATATACAGGGCAGTACAAAAGTTCGCGAACACATTTCCGTTTATTGACAGAAACTCCAGAAAGAGAAATTTAAACTGTGCTACGCGTTTCCTAACTGAACTAAAATTTAGCATCCTATGTAGTATATATACAAATCTATAGAACATATACAGGGCTGAATAAAAGTATTCGGATATTTTTCCGAATATTGTATATGTTGGAAATTCCTGAAATTACGTTTTTAAATATGTTATGCGTTTTCAAAATGGCTCACTTAGATGTTATCTTTCAGCTTATTAAACGGTAATGATTTGTAAAATTATTTTGGCAGCGTTGGAAAGTGTTACATAATCTATGCTTGACGCATGATTTTTCGTTCTTGTTTTTATTGAATTGTCTGTTCGTCCTCTGTTTGTCCTCGTGACGAAGTCTTCACAACTAGAAATATGAGGTCAAACATGTTGTTTACATCCATGCTGTTCTAAAAGAATTTCCCAAGCATTTCTTTATATATTCGACTAAACATCTAAATTCGAATGTATCCGATGTCTTTTTACCATATAGTGTATGAAAGAATGCTTTTCGAACTGGTGCTGAATTATGTTGTTGCGAAAGACATGTGATCTTTTATTAGCCGTTTTCCAACTTAAGAAACCTAATTCCCTGTTTGCGTAAACAAATAATATAAACTATAGTCCTGTGAATATAGGTGTCTATGAAAATAATAGAATGCGTCTTGCAATATACACATTATTCTGTATTATCTACATCCCCCAAAAGTTTGTATGTGGGGTTTTGAAATATTCTGTACATGGTATTTCAAAAGGAATATAAAGGATATTTTTAAACAAAAGACATAATCTTCTCATTAGTAAAATAATAGAGGTGGGCCATGTACATCAGTCTTATTTTGACATTTTGATTTTTCATTTAATTTAAATATGTAAATAATGAAATACAAAGCTATTTGCTAATTACTTAGGATGGCGGCTATCATTGTTTTTCTTTTAATTAAAAAAATAGTAATCTTAGAACCAAGGTACAACACCCTTGTTGTATCTTGGCCTAAGCCATATAGTACACTCTAAAAAAAATCCGTGAAAATACAAAAGATTTTCCGTAAAATTTTACGGAGAAGTTTCATTTTTCCAAAATTACAGTACAATTTCCGTAAATGGCATTAGTTCCGTTAAAGAGATTTCATTCCGTAAATATGCAGAAAGTTTTCCGTAAATTTAATGAATTTCTTTCAAAACAGTACAATGTCCGTATTTCTTCCAAAACAGTGCAATTTCCGTAAATGACGTTTAAAGGTTGAGTACAGAATTCGCCTTTTTTGAAATGCTAATTAAGATTGTTGTATTTACTAGAGTTCTTCTAGAATACAGGCCTAGCCCGGCTCGACCCGCTGGCCCGTTCTAACCGAGGCCATGTCAATTTATTGTGAAAATAATAGTAATATTTATATTTTTTAATGAAATATTTAGAAACTTATTTTATTTTTATAAATTACAGATTTTTTTTTTAATCTACTTATTTTTTTCTTGATAGTATTTAAAAAAAATTTTTTTTTTCACTAATTTGTTTTTAATTTATCTTTTTTAATGTGATGCAATATTGTGTTATTTAAAGGTTTCATGACATAATATCTCTGCAAATTATAGCTATGCAAATTGGTATTAAACTGAACTGATTTGGCTTATAAATTTATGAATTACACTAAAATTTATTATTTTATAAATTATAATTTACAAAGTTTACAATTTTTTCCTTAAATTTTTAAAGTTAGTTAATATTTTTCCTTTACTTTTATAAAAATCAAGTTTTTAATTTTATAACGTTTTTAATTTATTTAGTTAGTTCATATTTTTATAAATTAAACTAATTTAATTTAAATTAAATCAGTTAGTCCATATTTAAACTTACCTATCCCAAGGTCATTAATTTCAAATTTCTCTCTCTGTCTGTCTTTTTTTTTTTTTTTTTTTTAATATTTTTAAAATTATTCAGTTTAACAAGACCGTAGCTCTCAGCATAGCTGAAATATAATGATTTAATTTATTATAAAATTGTTTGTTTGCATAAGTTTTTTTAAATAACAGATTAAAAAAAATAATATTGGCATGTAATAAACAATTCTGATTAGGTTAATTGTTGTTTTTATTGGGATTGAAAATTAGATAATCATGCAAATAATTTAAAAAAAGCATATGTTCGAAAAAAGAAAATGTTGGTACCAGTGTTGAATTCAGGGGGTGGCCCGGAGGGGACATTATCCGAACATTGAAATGCCCCCCCCCCCGGAAGATTTGAGATTTTATACTTTTAATGGTAAAAAAGTGCAATCCCCCCCCCCCTGGAACTCTATAATGTCCCCTCCGGAGCCACATAAATCTCTCCCGGAGAAAAATGTTTGAATTTCACACCGGTTGGTACTGTTACAAAAAGAAGCAATTATTCCTCTTAAAGCAGTGTTTTATGCATATAATACATAATGAATTAAAATTTATCTGTTATAAGGCACCAAATAATACAGCAAATTATTGAAAATTATGAAAAGAAAATACATTAAAAACATTGGAAAAATCCATCTACAGATCTACTAATCCATCTACTAATCCATCTAACCTCAAGTTTTTTGCATCATAAAAAGTGATTCAAATAAGTAGCAGCATTTGAGCGAACATCGCAACTGGTCATAGCGCGGTGGTTTAAGTCATCAGGTTAGTACACGGGACATTGCGGGTTCGATTCCCGCTCGCTGCAGGGTTTGGGTAATTTCTATAAACTCACTTAGGAATGAAGAAGATAAGCAGAAATGTATCTGCCCGTTATAAGGTTGTCCTCGCGAAGCAACTTTTTTTTTTCTGGTCCTATAAAGGTTATTTTAACGACATAAAAATTTCTAAAAAATACGGAAGATATCTGTTAAAAAACGGATATTTAAAAACGGAAATTTCAGATTTCACGGAAAATTTCCTGGAATTTACGGATTTTTTTTCCGTTAAAATACGGAAATAGTACTGGCGTCTCGATTGCCAGTACAATTTCCGTTTTTTTCAGGATTTTTTTTTTACAGTGTACCATGGACCATGCATCATTTTACTATGAAAAAAAAATAACAAAACTTTTTTATAACGTATTTGAAATAATTTTTTAAAGTATATTTAATAGCAGATTTGTCATAGATTTAAAGTTGTTTTAAAGTAATACAAAACAGAAGGTGTAATCACAGGAAGGATGGGGGAATACTTCCAACCACAATAGACATAAATTGCATTTTAACTGTTTTATTGTATGTTATATATATTTTTTATATATGTATGTTTTATCATGATGCAAAATCACCAGAAAACAGTTGCATAAATGTTAAGATTATTTTTCAAAATCTGATAATATACCAGGAAATACATCTATATCATATACATAATCATATACATAAAGAATTTTTCTGTTTCTTTCGGTAGAGTAGATTCTGGCAAAATGCTAACGATTTGTTCGTGACTGACTGAAAAACACAATTTTCCTCAACTATGAATTCTATTCCAATTCAATTAAAACATTTTGCGGACAAAATAATCTCTTCAAATTAAAGTATAATTATTGCTTAAAGTGATAAAAACATAACACAAAAATACCTTTTAATATAGATTTTTAAATTAGGTATTATTATTATTATTATTATTATTATTATTATTTTAAACGAAACTCAAAGCTATCAACTTTGCAATATTTTCCTGGATTCTTTGAAAGATTAAAATATAAACTTAAAAAATTTAACATCTGCCTTATCACAAAACCTTCCACAAAATTAAAAAACATAGTGTGTAGAAAATAGATCCAATAGAACCTGATCAACTTTCCGGTGTTTATGCAATCCCATTCACTAAGGCAGGTGGAACAGTACAATACTATATAGGAATGACAAACAGAAAAGTTAAAACAAGAATAAAAGAACATATGGCAGATATCATATATGACAGAAGAACCACTGCTTTAGCGACAACTTTGAATAGAGCCGTTGCAGATTGATTTCAAGAATAGTAAAATAATTTTTCAATCAACAATTTATTTTCCCTCCATTATCCGTGAATAAATAGAAATATATTTGCGAAACGATAACATTTGCAACGAATCGACTTCTTTTGAATTACCTAAAATTTGGCACACGATACTTTACAGATTGAAAAAGCAATAAAAATATAAATAAATAATAATTTTCAAGTTTTCCAGTTTGACCAATTTAAGCACCTGCTCGCCTTGGACATGTGATCTCGTGATTTATGTTTACCATTTTCAAAAACTTTGCGAGAATATTTTATTTATCACTTTGATCTGAGGTTGTCGCCGTTAGAGCGAAGTAAATATATGTAATCTATATTAAAAGGTATTTTTAAACGTTTTGTGTTATGTTTTTATCACTTTAACCCCCTGGGACGAGCGACACGTATACGTGACACATAAGATTCTCAGAATCCTCGATTATTCCCACCAGTTATTTTTTAGTGTAAGCTTTGCCATATTTAATGGTAGCATTTCTGAGATTCAACTAGGCGAAAATTTCTGTTTTAAAAAACCGGTGGTAAAAGATTAAAAATTCCGTAAAGGACGCTCGTCGCGAAGGGGTTAAGCAATAATAAGTGCAGAATACACAAATCCACGAAATTAAATCCCAACTTAGAAATCTGCCACATAAAACTTCCCTAGGACATGTGACAGCACACAAGGGGATGTTCGCAATGAATCTATGGAGATGCTAGCAAAGAAAACAACGAGAAAAACATCCATAGACATCTCGCTTTCTCGCCCTACTCCTATATCAAAAGATCTCTTAAAACGCGCATGTTGAAGCAGTGGCAAGACCACTGGGACTACTCAGAGAAAGGTAGATATACTTATGACATAGCCCCGGTGGTATCTTGCAATCTTCTTACTTTAACTCTCTCGACCACTGCCTTCCTAACGGGACACGGCCTTTTCGGGTCATATCTAAACAAGTTTAAAAGGGCCCGCACTCTTACTTGTGAGTGTGGCGCAGAGATATCAGCCTCACACTTTTATTATAATTGCCCCCTTACAGCTCGCTGGTACGTCCGTTGCCCCTCTTCTCCCCCTAGTAGTTGTCTGGATAATATCCTCTCCCTCCCAGCACATTTAAACAAACTGAAAAATATCTTTATGTTCTTAATGGATCTATCTAACTTAACCCACTCCTGAGCTATGGACTTCATTCCTGGTATGAACATCATTCATTTCATGAAGCACCATCTTCACTGTCCAGTGTCACGTTGGAGGTATGTCTCCGGCAGTGAACTACCTGTTATGTAAATTAAGATAGTTTCACCTTGTGACAGGTCGACTACTTTCGTCACGTGAGTAGGCGATGTTTTGAATGCGATCGTAATTTTTGTCCACTAACCGTCCATGTGCGTAAAAGTTTATCAATGGTCTCTTTCTCTTTTCTCTAACCTTCGATGGATGTGTGAATCTCGGAAATTGTGAGTCGCTGTTTTCCTTAGATATTTATGCAAATTATTGTAGCTGGTCAATCGATACTGTGGATATATAAGCTGCGAGTTTTCGTTTACAGTTGTATTTGGCATCAGTACTTAGTAGCAATATGGAGGAGCTAGCATCTACTATTTGGTATCTTACCTCGGAGCCTCCTTTACTGCGGTTAACGCCGGATTAGCCTGTTTAAGTTTTACTTGCCTGTTGAACTGGTGTAAAGCTTGTATCAGAGCTTACCTGATTTAAAAGTGGAATTCTCTTATCTTGAATTGCACCCTAATTCTCCGCTGTCGACGGACGGCGAATGATATATTTTCCGTATATATTCCATTTCACTTATTGGATATTTCTTTATTTTTACGCCGCTTCAAGTCGAAGGCAAAACTATTTTTTGAGTTAGGCAAAACGAGTAGTTCTCGCTCGACCTCCCTGCCCGATTTAGACTGAATAAACTGGTTTTAACTTAAACTTCAGCTTTTGTTCTCTCTTGCTCTACCGAACGGCCTGGTACTCAGCAGAATGGCCGTTACAACCTTAGCATGTCTATTTCCACCCCGTCCACTGTCGCGTTTTCTAGCGTGTTCAGCTCTGGCTGTAATATGTATTCCTTTTTATAAGACCTAAATAAAGGAACCGGGAGAGAGATCTATGCTCTACAGATCTGGTTTCCAGTCTGAGAAGTCCCTCTTAGCATTCAAAATCCAATAGATAGAGCTAAAAACTTTGTAGGTCCAAGGTCATATATGTTCAAAGTACAACACTTTCCCCTACGCTAAAAGATTATAAAAATTCTAAAATCTGAGGTGATTTTAAAAAAACTTCGAAAATAGCCATTTGGCAAAGCTTAATATCAAGCTTTATAAAAAACTTATTCTGATTATATATGAATATATGGCATAAAACACAAAAAAATCCAATTTCAAAATATCACAATAAGAAAGAAAATCATCGATTTTCAAAATGTATTAAAAGAAAAAGATAACTTGGAATAAAGAATCAAGTATATAAAAGAAATTGAAGCTTAAATTTCTTAAATCCTATAAGTTGATTTACAAACAGTTGTTTATCGTCTGTCGAATGTTCGATTTTTACTAGTAATATTATATGACAAAAATATTGCATTTATAGCTTATTCCATTCACTACCCAGAAAATGTGATTCTTTTATTTAGGATGTGACATGGTTAGTACAGTCTTAACTGTAAACGAAAACATTTATTTTGGAAAATAAATAATGTCAATTGCTTTTGTATAAGTAGTATATAATACAGAAGATATTTTATGAAAGTATTGTAAGATATTTGGTCTCAAGGTTACATTTATGATATTACTTTTGCCTGAAGAAAATACTTTTAGATAAAATTAGTTACAAATGTTTTTCTGTAGTAAAAACTATGTAATAACTGAATCACAAATTGTTAAGCTTAGTCGAAGTTGGAAGATAATATAATCCTTATTTTCTCTGCTTGATGTGAGTATATATGTATGTATGTTTGTGAACATTCTGCGAGATATACCGATTTTTATATCTGATAAACATTTAAAAATTACATGATTACAACTGTTTGAATTATACTTTTTATCACATTATGGAAAATAACAAAAATATAAACTTTTGTTTTATGCAGACACGTGTGGTTTAAAGTGTGCCTATGCCTATAAAATGAAATAAAGATATGTTTCCCTATTTTTATCGCAGCTAATAATTAGATAAAAAATTAGACTTAAAAAATTGACCTAAAAATTAGACTATAAAAATATGTAGGCTTTTTTCCTTTTTCAGTAACTATTTTTTAATTTGTATAAAAGTTCAAACTTTGTGACTATTTCAGCCAAGTTCTCTTCTAAATAAATACAATTGTGGTAAATGCTTATATGATAAAATATGACCCAATCATAAAATTTTACCAAAATTATTCTATGAGAACACCAACTTTATTAGCCGGTTTTAAATTTCTTTTGATTGCATTCTTACAATTTATTTGATTAACAAAATGGATAAGCTATGTTGAAAGGTAACTGTCATACACAGGACTTGACAAATGCGGTCGCCAGGTTGCCAATGGCGACCAACTTTTTTTGTCTGGCGACTAAGTTTTTTAATCTGATATTTTTTGTTATTTATTTACTTATTTATCTGTACAAAAATTGAACAAAGAAATGAGCACAAACGACATTTTGTCTCTCCAACATCCCTACTCGTGCGGGCAGCAAGCGCAGTGATATCTTTCTTCTCTGGTACTTTTAATGGAAAAGCTAAGTTTTAAAAGTGCATTTTTACCATCATTAGAATAATTTGTATGTAAATTATTATTAAAAAATCATTTATAATTTATTTGTATAAATATTGTAATAATGGTTTTAAGGCACACCATATTAATAAACTGATCATGGATATCGCCAATAATAAGAAACCAGAAAAGAAAAGTGATTCGCAAAAATACAAACTTTATGCTCTTCAATATTATCCAAGCTTTTTTGAAAAATTAAAATGCAGCCTTAAACGTTTCAATATCTACTTAACAGCCACCCCCCCCCCCCCACACACACACACTTCAGAAATTAAAGAATATCATTTGGAGTAAAATTGACCCAATTAATTCTGAGAATTATTCAGGAGTATGTGAAATAACTTTTATTAAGGAAGACGGATCTAAGAATTACTATATCGGCATGACCAGCAGGAAACTTAGTTACAGAAAAAAAGAGCATATAGCTGATATTAAGTATAATAGAAAAACCACAGCCCTTACAAGATTATATCAAGAAGAAACCATTCAAATAAATTTCAATGAAAGTAAAATAATATTTCCCTCCAGTCTATACTATCCATCCATAATAAGAGAAACCATAGAGATACTAACACGCTAAAATACAATATGTAACGATGCAGCATCTGTTAATTTTGACTCGAGTTACTCCATGGTTACATATAAGAAAATAAACAACCAAGTAAATATATATATATATATATATATATATATATAACGTGCGTAATTTAAAAAAGTACATGAAAATTAAATGATAGCATTTTAAATAATAACATCAAAGACCGTGCAATTATAGAATATTCTTGAAAATGGCTCGGAGTGAGCCGAAACATTTCACACAACCTAATAAAAGTTATTTTACTGTGTATTATGTTGTTAATTTACACCTTTTAGCATTTAAAAGAAATACACTTTCAAACAAAGTTGAAAAGTGTTTATGAATTCGGTGTGTCTGTCTGTCCTGGCTCTAACTTGCATAAATATACTCGGATTGTTATGCAATTGGCATATGTTATTGAGGTTTACTATGGCATGTTCGGTATTGAAAATGAAGTACGTATAATTTATAGTCCGTGTACTGGAGCACTCAAAAAGAATGCCGTTACAGTATGGTCTATGGGGAAAAATCTTTTGCAGTACATTTTAGTTATGTTACTCTATTTCAAATATATTGAAATTGACATACATCGCTGAAGTGCACTACAAGATTCTTACTACCATATATGGTACATGTAGCACTTATAATTAGTTTACAGGGAAACGCAAAAGAAATCCCTTATATTATGGTCTATGGGAAAAGTTGTTTGCGGTGCATTTTAATCAGGTTATACTATTGCAAACATAATGAAATTGATATCAATTTGTGAGGTGCACTAAAACATGACTTTCTGTAGAATATGAAGTGTAAAGCATTTCTCATTCATTTAACAACACTACACAAAAGTATTCGGTTACATAATAGATAACGGAGAAAATCTATTTGCAGAGTATTTTAATTACGTTACACTATTTCACATATAATGAAATTGATGTACATTACTGAGGTTTACTACAAGATAATATGAAATTTGTAATATGTAATATTTAATATGGAAATATAACTCTTGTAAATAAGATTTGCGTAGCATTCATCGTTCATTTACAGGGACACACAAAAGATTTCGGATAAAGTACTCTTTCCGAAGTATTGTCTATAAGCGATAAAGGCTGGAAGTGCGCTTTCAGTTAGCTAAGCGTTTAGCTAAATTTTGAATACTATGTGGTATGTATAAATGCTATAGACCATATACAGGGCTACACACAAAAATTCGTAAGCATGTATCACCGTAAATTGTTTAAGGCTTTCTTTTTAATCGAGTTATGCATTTTGAACGTGAAATATATTTAGTACACAAAGAGATGTTTGTTGAAAATAAATAAAATCATATACAGGACCACGCAAAGAACTGGATACATGGCCGCTTACGTATGTTAATTTCTGGAAGATTGATTTCAGTAGTTTACAGCGTGTTTTTGCCTGAATTAGAATTTAGCTGAATATGTGGTGTGTATAAAAATCTTAATGCACTATACAGGATACAGGGCTGTACAAAAGAATTCAAATATGTTTACGTCTATTGGTAAAAACTGCTGAAGTTGAATTTTCAACTCTGTTATATGTTTTCTTACTAAACTAAATTATAACATACTATATAACGTATATATATAAACCTATAGATTATATAGAGGGTTGCACAAAAGAATTATAGTACTTTCTGGCTATGGCCTGTAATTGCTGGATTCGGGTTTTCAAATGTGTTTTGCGTTTTCTAAAATGTTTACTTAGGTATCTTATTTACCTTAATTACCCTTTTTATCCTGACGGTACTTATAAGTACCACTTTAACCCCTTCGCGACGAACGTCTTTTACAGAATTTTTAATCTGCTACCACCGGTTTTTCAAATGAGAAATTTTCACCTAATTGAATCGCAAAAATGCTATGATTAGATAAGGAAAACTTTGCAAAAATAAATGACTGGTGGGAATAATCGAGGATTCTGAGCATCTAAAAAGTAGCTGGAAAATTAATTCAGGATATAAAGGGTTAAACAGCGAAAGTTTGTTAAAGTATTCTGGAAGTTTTGGAAACTGTTTCATAATCTATGCTTAATGCATGATCTTACTTTCTTGCTTTATTTGATCTGTATATTACGTAACAGAAATTACACACGGTAAAAAATTGCTGCAGTAAAATTACTGCAGCAGAGATTCCAGTCAATGTCCGTAAGAAAACGGGTTTTGTTCCTAGATAAACGAGCTTTGTCCTTACATAAACGGTTTTTGCCCTAAAAACATGAATTTTACAGGAATTGATCGTTTACCTTGAAAAGGGGGCATTTCCCATAAAATTACGGCAGAAATTCACGGAGAATACCCGTGAATTTACAATTTTTTTTTACAGTGCAGTAGTATTCAAAACACGATTGCAGAAACATGATAAAAATATGTATTAAAAACAACCGACATTTTATACTGGATGAGAAAAAAAAATTAAAGGATAAAGAAACTGCGAAGGATTTACGAGAAACAGCAGTGTGGAAAGAGTTATTTTTGCGGAAAATTAAAATGTCAAGAGAGAAAGGTTGATTGTTATTTTATTCTTAATGGGTAAACTAGCTGGCTTCGCCCGCTAGCGGGCCCCTAATTTACATCGGTGCCTCGAATATTTTGAAATCTCCTTTAAAAAAAAAAAAAACATCGAAACGAACGACACGACCCTCTGGCTCGCATCCACCTCAAACCGAACGAACCTCCGAACCGGGTCCCCGCTGCCTTCGGCACCGTATACCGGTCGTGCTACGCACGCACCAGATAATCTCTTAATTTACACATTGAATAGTACAAACCTCTAACAGAACGAATCTCCGACCCTAAAAAAATTGACTGAACTGACCATTGACTTTCTGAACTAAAATACCATAAATTTAGGACATCATAAACTTAGTGTACTTCGAAAATATTTTATATTTAACTTTCAATTTACAAAAAATTGTTACTTTTTACATTATTTATAACCTTTTATATTTTATTATTGTTATGTAATTATATTCATTGTTTCAAATGTAATAAACAGGCGCCTCCTGCGGTGGGGGTTGGAACGGATGAGTGCTATCGGTGTCGGGTAGCGTTTATTTTTCCCCTCGTGGACTTATTGTTCCTATACCTCACGGGTGGCTGTCTACGAGTGGGTGATTTCGGTCCCCGCTGCCTTCGGCACCGTATACCGGTCGTGGTACGCACGCACCGGATAATCCCTTAAATTGCACATCGAATAGTATAAACTTCTAACTGAACGAACCTCCGGCTCGGATCCCCGCTGCCTGCGGCACCGTATAGCAGTCGTGCTGCGCTCGCTGCAGTATACATTACTTCCACATTCCACCACCAGGTGGCGCAATCTGTTTATACGACCATAACTGAAATCGTTAAGGCTTTCGATGTCGAGTGAGCCATAGACGTCGTCTTCGTGCCCATAGAACCGGAGATAGGAAAGCGCCCCCTGGTGGTGAAAAAACGAACTAAAATAGGTAAGCTCTATCGATGTCGAGTCGAATGAGCCATACCCCGACGTGATCCTTCCCATAGAAACAGAGGTAGGAAAGCGCCCCCTGGTGGTGAAACTCGAAACAAAAATCGATAAGCTCTAGTATCCTCTATCGATGTTGAGTCGAATGAGTCATACCCCGTCGTGATCCGGGCCATAGAAACAGAGTTAAGAAAACGCTGCCTGGTGGTGAAAAAACGAACTAAAATCGATAAGCTCTAGCATCCTCTATCGATGTCGAGTCGATTGAGCCAAACCTCGTCGTGATGTGTCCCATAGAACCCGATTTGGCTGAAAAATCCTTAAATTATACCTTCCACCACCAGGGGGCGCAATCTGTTCTATACGAACATGACCGAAATCTGTAAAGCTATCGAAATCCAGTCGAAAGAGCCGAACCCCGTCGTAATCGGGACCATAGACCCGATTTCTGGAAGCGCCCCTTGTGGTGAAACTTGGGACTAAAATAGGTAAGCGCTATCGATATCGAATCGAATGAAACCAAACCGCGTTGTGATTGGACTCGTAGAACTCGAGATATTATGAAGTCAAAATATAAAATCTGATATTATTATTCGAAAAAAGTGGTATAAACTCAGAAACTTTAAGAAATGTTATAGAGGTCCTTATTACTTTAATGAAGAATCAGTTTAGTGGAAATCCGTATTCCGTAACATAATATGATTAAGCGGTCACAGACCTTTCCAACGATGTATCACATGAGGGGTGTGTTTAAAATTTAGAAAAGTACCTTCCATGGAGGGTTGGGGGGGGGTCAAGGCGCTCCCCTCTCCCCATATTTTTCGACGCAGCCTCATTTTTAAAATTTATGTGATGTGTTATAAAATATCTTCAAGTTTCAAACAGATCACCTTATTATATTTCTTTTAATCTGGGGATAGAGTGGCCTTAATATCTGGCATTGAATTTTAAGCTGTCTGATAATTAAATAAAAAAATTATTTGTAAATTCCTTTCTAATTATCGGAGGAAAACCAAATTTATATATTTAGAATCCTCATAAAATTTTTACATGGATGCATAAATTTAAAATCGATAAATCCAATAATAATAATTTAAAAAAAAAACAGGGCCCAAAATCTCTTAGTATAAAGAAAATGCGGTTTTTTATCAAAATGTTTCATTGTCTGAAATATCACATCACGTGTCAATTTTTTAGAAATGAATTGCTTTGTTAAAGGGTTTTTAATTGATATTTCGCTTCCTAATTATCGGTGAAAAACCAAAATTACATATTTAGAATCCTTGATCAAAAATACATGTGGATGCATACATTTTAAATCGATAAATGCAATAATTAAAAAATAATAATAATAACGATGCCTGAAAGCCCTAGTGCCTTTATCCTGTCTTTCGGAAATAAAATATTTGCCAGACGATCTGTCACCGAGGAGAAAAATATCCGCGGTATCGAAATTAAAACTATTTTTTTTTCACACATAATTAAAACTTTTTAAATTGATATCTTCAGGAAATATTTTTCGATTTTTACGAAAATTACTTTTTTGGACTGGGCATTTCATATTACAAAGGGATACATAATTTTCAAGTCCTTAAATTCAATATTTTTAATAATTTTATATAGCCTATAACAGGGGTTCTCAAACTATGGTACGCGTACCAGTACTGGTACTTAACGCTCTGGTTACTGGTACGCGAAATTGCGATGCTGGTACGTACAATGAAATGCCAGCATAATAGTATAAAATCAAAAATGGCATGAATTTATCAATTTGGAAATTTTCGAATGAAAATTAGAGGCTGTAAATGCTTTTTTTGTTGTTGTTGTCCGCACACGCTGCTTGTGATACAGCAAGTTTTCCAGAATTAAACACATGTAATTATTACAGTTATATGGCGAAAAAATTAAGATTTGTAAATAACGACCTAATTTAAAAATTAATCAATGAAACAGTTTCAATTAGCAGAAACTGTTTTAAACATGTTTTTTAAATTGTAGTATTATCTGAAGGTAAAGTCTGAATCCGTGAAAGTAGGAGGAGATTGTTGGAATAGGAGGAGTTAAAACAATTTTTTGTACTGGTTATTTCATGTTGAAGTTTTATTTTAAACATAATTCATCATTTATTTAAGTCTGTCAATTGAAAATTTTTTCTTGTTCTATACCAAATGTGTAAGTTTCTTTCTATTTAATGGAAATAAGTTTTTAATACAGTAAAGTAATTTAACCCTTTCAGGGGCCTTGTTAGGGGAAACGTACCTTGAAGTACTTTCAGTACTAAAATGTTGAAATAAATGACTGGCACCGGAATTTATGAAAACATTTATTTGGAAATAACAAAAAGGCTATATTTCACATACATATTAAATGGGAAAGATTTTAGGAAAATTCTGGTGCCATTGTGGCGTTTGGGAATTAAACTTAAGTGGTTTCATAAGCATACCACTGCCCCTGAAAGGTTTAAAATGGGGATTTGAAATCGAACAAAGTATAGGAAGTTTCACTTTTCCATTTTTTCCTATATTAGCATTACGTTCGATACTTGGCGGTACGCGGAAGTATGGACTTCTATTTAGTGGTACACTCTAAATAAGAAAGAGTGACTATTCACTCCGGAGGAGTGGATATTCACTCTATCGCAGAGTCAAAATTTGCCCAACCTCTTTAGAGTGACTATTCACTCTAGGCGAAAGTGAAATTGTTCACTCTCCGAAAGAGTGAATACTCACTCCCGAGAAGTGAATATTCACTCTAAACAGGGGTGGATACTCACTCTTTCAGAGGAGTGACTATCCACTCTTGCAAAAAGAGTGGGTTTTTTCACTCTGATAGGAGTGAATAGTCACTCTTTCATAGGAGTGGCTATCCACTCCTTCATAGGAGTGACTATTCACTCTTGCAAAATGAGTGGATTTCTCACTCCTGACAGGAGTGAATAGCCACTCTTTCATAGGAGTGACTGTTCACCTTTTATGGAGTGATTTTTTTTTTTTGTTTCTTTTATGGGCATTTTAAAAGAATCATATATTTTAGAGCATGCAATGAAAATAGACACAAGCGTGGTAAAGATTGGAATAAAATACTTTATTGGCAATATTTATTTAATTCATAGTTTGTAACGGTAATTGAACTCTTCAGGAAAAATTCAATTAGAGTTACATAATGAATTAAATTAGATTACTGACAGAAATAAACTAAAATATTTTATTCCAAGCTTATCACTATTATGTTAGCTTTCATTGCATTCCTTATAAAGATATGATAGTTTTAAAATGCCCATAAGGGCAAGTAATTAACCAAAATCTTAATCAGTTAATATTCTTTCTTTCTTTTTTCAAATACCCATTAAGTTGTATTTAGTATTTTAATAATTCCTGTGATGTACGTTATTATTATTATTTTTTGGTTCATGTGTAATTCAAAATTTAAATCTTTAGATCTCTGTATTAATTGCTAATGAATTTAAATCTAATCAAACATTATTGTTTACTGTATTTTAGTTTTTTTTTAAGTTTTATTAATAACTATTTAATAGATGGATATTCTATGACTAAATATGTCTGATTTCACTAATTTTTGTTTTAAATATAAACTCTTATATTTTGACCGCACTTTTCAGTAAATTAGCGCTATTTTGCAAAGTCTTGTTATTCTAAAATCATACATATTATTTCTGTTGTCAGCATCCCTTTCTCTATGAATTTACAAAACACACTGTAAAATGAAATGTCTGAAATTCAGACACTTAAGCGTGTGAAACGGATGGTTTAAAAAACAGAAACTTTAAAGTATCTTAAAATTTTAAAACACTTAATAGTGTCTGAATTTCAGACACTTGAAACGTCTGAATCGTGGCCATTTTTGTGCTCTGATTTGTCAGCAATAGGCAGTCATTTCTGATCTAACTTTTTTTAAGCATTAAATGCAGCCACATTGAATCCTCAATAAATGAGAAAATATTTGACTATAAAGCAGGGCTGGGGATTTTTCCAGAAGCAGAACTTGATGGCATGGGCAAACTTGGTGAGGACCCCCCCTCCCCCGATTTTAGGGGCTCCCAAATTTGGTATGGAATTTTCGTAAAGATGATATTTTAAATCTCTTTCGACATTGCACTGATTATAACCAATATTTCGAACTTTTCACGGAAAAAAATAAAACCCAATTTGGGTCGAAAGATTCTTAGGTATGTGCCCAAATTGGGCCATGTCTTTTTTGGTTACCACTGTGTATCCATTTTGGGCACTGTTAAATACCCATTTTCAAAAAAAAAAATTAAATGGGTATTTAACAGTGCCCAAAATGGATACACAGTGGTAACCAAAACAAGCATGGCCCAATTTGGGCACATACCTAAGAATCTTTCGACCGAAATTGGGTTTTATTTTTTTCTGTGTTAGAATAGGATAAGTTTAAAAACAAAAAACATATTTATCTAAATACAATAAAATCTCTCAATAGTGTACACCGTAGCATCGCAGAATTTGTCTGTTATTCGGAGAAAGCGGACTCTTCGGAATAACAGACAAATTCCGTCGTTCTGGGGTGTCCGCTATTGAGAGGTTTTACTGTATTTCGATGAATATATTTTAAACTTATCTTGCTCTAACAATTCAAAATATTGATTATAATCAGTGCAACTTCGAAACAGATATAAAATATCAGCTTTACGAAAATTGCACACTAAATTTCAGAATCCCTAAAATCAGAGGGGCCAGAGCTACAACCCAGTTTACCCATACCCATGCTATAATCAAGTCTTGCTTCTGGAAGAAATCCAATCCTGCGTTATAGCCAAATATGTGTATGTATTCTAAAACATAGAAAGTGTTTTATTTTTTGTCATAGTATAGAAAATGTGCATCAAAAGAATTCCAGATCCAGTGGTTTACCACCCCCCCCCCCTCTTCACATACTACCGCAAAAAATTAAATACATTCATTCGATTACCTCAAATATATATGAACATATAAATACATGTTTAGATAAATCCTCTGTCTTTAACCTCATCCTTTTCTATAAGTATAAAATTTTGAATATATAATTAAACAATCTAGAGTAAATGAAAAAAAAAAAAAAAAAAAAAGAAAGAAAGATAAAATTATCGAACCAGTAAATTTAAATCTCGAATTTTATTACAACAATGGAAACTCCTTAGTAAAAATATTTGGCCCTATCATGGACCAAAAATTAATCTTATCCACCCATGCCCCCCCCCCCTCCTCCGCCCTATTTTTTCCTTTTTTTTGTTTTTTACTCGGGATATTATTCAGAGTTATATATATATATATATATATATATATATGGTTAAATTTTACTTAAAGTTATATATATATATATATATATATATATATATTTTTTTTTTTTTTTTTTTTTTTTTTTCCCAGTTCATATTGGATTAAGTAAACCCATTTTTAATCTTTGTATATTTTCAAAATAGCTCTGTGTCTTGAAATTTGATTATGTTATTGAGATTCAACACGAAAAAAATATCTAAATATAGTTTTTGTATTTTAAACAAGTTTTCATAAGGCAATATTTAAAAAATATTTTCGGCTTGCAATTGAATACAATAGGGCAATTTTGAATTTTTTAAATAGAGGTTTATTTCTCGTAAGTAAAACTGAAAATGTATGCATAAAATATTGAGAATTTCATGATAAACTTCATTCTGATACTTTTATGTTTCTTATTCATGTTCTATGTTCACCATCTGAAGCAAAAATGTTCATAACATTTCCCATACATAAATTTAATGTTGTTAACACGAAAACATCAACTTTGAAAATATAATCTGAAAAAGAATTAAATGATATGTCACCACCAAAAGTGGAAATTCATACGAAAATTATATCAATAACATCAGTAACTGGAAATCGCTAGAGATAATTTATATTTCCATGTGACCAATTTATTTTATACATCAGATAACAATCACCAGAGCTATTAATCTACTATTATAAATAAATAAATATATTATTTAATAACATACATGACTTTTAGTTTCAAAAATTCTTTCGCCTTAAATAAACATTTTAACTGGACTATTTGTTATTTCTTTGTTTTTCATGTAAATGCATATAAACTAAAAAAAAGCAGCTTTATGTGCAAAATACAAGTAAATAAATCTGTAGAAATAAAGAAGTAAGTATATAAAATTCTAGCTTTTACTATTTTTCATTTTAAATTTGTAGTCAGTTTTTTACTAAAGATAATGAAGAAATAAATATTAAAATTTAGTTATTAATATCTCAAGTTTTGCAAAACCGAAAGCTAAGTTTTTGAGCAATAAATCAAAGTAAATAATGATATATTTATTTACTTATTTTAAAGCAAATTAAATTACTAAAAAAAATTGTGCAAAAATTAACTTTAAGAAAACAAAGTTTTAAAAACTTATTTTATTAATAATAATCACAAAGTCACAATATATATATTTTTAACTGTCATTTATGTAGATTAGAGGATATATGTATGATATGCAATACAATTAAAATTTCAATCAAAATAATGCTATTATGTGGAACTTAATATATTTTAAAGATATATTATTATTATTATTTATGTTTGCCATTTCAGATTCGGCAAAAATCAGTTTTGTCCCTCGGAAGACAAAAAATATATCTAAAAAGATATTTTTCCCAGAAAATTGTTCATCTATAATTATAAAATATAAAAATTAGGTCACAACAATTCTTTGTTCATTTTAGAATTTTTTTCAATATTAAATATTGAGTGAATTACATAGCGAACTAACAATTAAAAAGTTCTAAACACAGCAATTCTTCTTCATCAAAAAAATTCACAATTTTTCGTTTTTTTCTTTTTCTTAAAATAGCTATTTTAAATTAAGCACTTTTCTTAATATAATATTACTGCCCTTTTCACAGTAAGATTAACAGCGTACAATCACATAAGGAAAAAAAAATCCTTTTTTTTTTTTTTTTTTTTTTTTTTTTTTTTGGGGAGGGGGGCTATGGGGTGCACAAAAATATAATACGAGCAATATTGGCTAATTTGTGTATGGATACATGAGCAATAAAATCAATATTACGATTTAATCAGTAATAAGATTCGTTACAATAAAAAATCTTTTATATATAAAGCAGGGACCTAGAGAAGTATTAAACAAAATTCTTTAGTTTTAAAATGATAAGAATTTAGTTCAAAAACACAAATAAATACACAAATCTTTTAAAATTATAAAAAAAATTTATTACACATACAAATATTATAAATGCACATTATTCTTTTAAAAATAATTTAAATAATAAATAAATGATGTTACATAAATAATAATATTGAAGTAAAAATTTCATTTGAAAATGAAAATTATATTATCGTAAATAATATCACAAGAGGATCCTTACCTGATAAAGCAGTAATAAAATCCACAATCTTTTATTTATTTTGGATAATACACAAATAACCGGAAGTGCACAAATTAGTGCCCATTTAAAAAAATATTCATAAGATACACTAACGTTGATGTAATATTATTTTTTGAAATCTTCTAATGATTATCAAAATTTTAAAAAATATATCGATCAAAATCTTGTTAATAATATTATAATATCATATTCATATGATCCATGTTATTCACGAAATTAATTTCACATATATCAGGAGCAAGCACTCCATATTTCACAAAGCTCGATGAAGTAGATTCGCCAGAAGAAAAAAAAAATCCACAATCATTACATATTCATATGATCCGTATTATTCACGCAATTAATTTCACATATATCAGGAGCAAGCACGCCATATTTCACAAAGCCTGATCACAAACCTGAAGTAGATTCGTCATTAGAGAAAAATGAAGAAGAAACATAAATCCACAAAAATGTAATAATCGTATCTTGCACCTTTTGAAATCACGATATGTTCATTAAACAAATCGTTTAAGAAACATTTAAAATCGAAAACAACATTAGCCCGCCAACGGTTTCAGCCATCTGCGGACAAACACACGTGTCTCTAGCAAAGAAATAGATGTGTAAGCATTTCTACTGATGAATTACGCATCACGCAAATAGCAACTCGTTAAAATTTTTATCAGCTTCGAAACCTTTTTATTTCCTTTCTTTAGAACTTTTTGTGAAGCATTACATTTACCAATTATCTGATTATTATTATTAGAATTGTTATACGTTCGCTTATAAAAGTTTGGAACCCCGGTTCTGTTTAAAATATCAGCTAAAAATTATTATTTTAAAAATATGATATTAAATTGTTTTAAAAAATGATAAAACTCATTATTCCCCACTAAATTTATAATAATTAAACACCAAGATAATAAGAGACTGAGATTTTTTTCGTTATGGGAGGGTGACTCTGTCCCTCTGATTCCACCATAGTAGTCATTTATTTTTTATTTATAAGTTTATTTTTTTCCCTGTTATTATCTGAAATGAAAGCTATGGGGGAATGAAACTTTCTAACGGAAAAAAGAATAAACTATTTCAATTCTACGATATGTAGAAAAAAACTGATAGAAACTAATTTTTGAATATTTGATGTGTTTCTTAATTGTTAAATTTTTGTATTGTCTTTTTTATATCGGTATGCTTAAAAATTGTTCTGCCACAAGATTCTTAGTTTGTTTCATATTTATATTCTGCATTTAAAAAAGTTGACTAGACTGTGGAACCACAGGCACAGCTGTTCCAAAATAATGCCCCTCCCTACGTTTCTTTCTGCCGACTCTCATATCTCTTAGTATTTTAAGCTATATATCTCAGTATTTTCAAAGATTTTGGAAGAAGGGAGGCAACCCTTCACTGCACTCATCCTTCGTACACCCACGAGTGTGTAAGTAATTTTTGGAGAATTTTATGTTTTGTGGAAAGTGAATTCTTTAACTGCTTAATACTCCGAAAATAACCAAGTAAGCGAACTTGTACAATTTAAACACACGTTCTATGCTCTAATCAAGTTACTCCTTTTAATATAAAGTAATACAAAATTAGTGGATGGGAAAGTATTTTAAACACCTTTCATCTGTTTGAAAAGTCTCTGATGGTGCTGGCATACATAAAGATACAATTGTATCACAGTCATTACGCTTATGTTACAATTATATCACATTCAGACATTTAAATGCCTAAATTTCTAAATGTCTTAATTTCAGACATATCATCATTTTTCAGACATGTTTCTCAGTTCGTTTATACCATGATCATATTAAGACACTTAAGTGTCTTAAATTCAGACATCTGTGATGTCTGAAATTTTACATTCAGACACTTAAGTGTCGGAATTGCTTTTTAGACACATATCTGTCTGAATTTAAGACGCTTCTATTTGCAGTGCACACAACAACAAATGGGGTAGCCTCTTTCGAAAGGTTTTTGAAGCAGCTTCATCTGACATGGTACTACCCCCACATTTCGTTAAAACATGGTTTTTGATTAAATATTTCTATTAATTAAAAATTAAATCGGCATTGTTTTTATAAATCAAATGCAAGATTTTTCCTCAAATTAGTGTTGCCACAAAAATAAAATAACCGCATTATATAGTGCTGAACAATGATTAAAAAAAAATAAATAGTAGTACAAAAAAGATAAAACATCAATTCTCCACATAGGTTTATTTTATATTTATGGTTAAAAAGCAAAATTGATATTGAAATGCTTAAAAGAAAAAAAAAAGACACCATCGATCGGTCGAAGCAGTGGTATTTCACGTGTATAATAAAAGGTATGCTTTGTTATATTAAATTTTATTTTAAGTGCATTCAATTTTTTTTCATGTTTTCCAAGAAGCGGATGGATATCTTGTGAATTGGCGAAGTTATGAATTTTTTTTCCTTAAACTCCTATCCCCCCCCCCCCTTTGAGGCCATTTTTAATGATATCAAAAATCTGTCATACATAAATTTTCGGTCCTTTTCCTAGAAGTAATAATAACTTTAAACGGATTTGATACGCATTATAATTAAGAAGTTATGGGTTTTTCTGTTTTCACAACCCGCCGCCCCCCCCCCCACACACACACACATTTCAATTTTGCCCAATAACGAACTTGACCGAGATTTTATGTCCCTTGATTATATGCATCAGTTTGGAAGAGATTTGTGCAGAATTATTGAAGTTATTGTGTCCATAAAAAATTATATAGCTATACAGACAGATAGATAGATAGATAAAGTTTTGAACTGGCGGGTGGTTTGGGGTTCTAGGGGTCATGATTGGTGTAGATCTGCAAAAATTTTCAGAAATTCCAACATAGGGGAGAATGTAATAGGTAGTATTTCTTACGAAATCTACCTAAAAAGAAAAAGAAAAAATGATAATTTCGTTTTTCTCAATAAATAAATATGGACAAAATTATATAATGCCAGGCTTTCACTCTTCAACGGAGTGAAATATTTCACTCTTGTCAAAGGAGTGAGACAGTCACTCTCGACAACGGAGTGACATATTTCACTCCTTTCTAGGGAGTGGAAAATTCCACTCTTTAAGGAGTGTATTTTTATAAAATTCACTCCAAAAAGAGTGAAAATGTCTCTCACTCTTCCAAAGAGTCAACTTCTCACTCCTCCCAAATTTAGAGTGTACGTCGGTTTAAAAGTTTGAGAACCCCTGTCCTATAATAACCCCACTTAAACTGGTTTCATATCACTGGTTTGATTTTTCATCCTTCTAGACAGCTAGACGTCCCAATGTCTGGCTCTGAAAGAAGCAAGTTAAAAGGAATAATTTTTATGCAATCAAATTAAAGAAATAATAATTAATATCTTTGGTTCTAATGGATGGATTTCCTTAATTTTTACAATCTTTTAATGTGGAGAGAGAGATGATTCACGTGGTGTTATTTTCAAAGCTGTAGGTGAATTAGATCTTATAATTTGCATGCCCATTTTAAAACCCTACTTCGGTATTTTTAGCCCCAGACAATTTGTCTCTTTCTTGCTTGGAAATAATTTTTATCAAACGCAGCTGCAAATTGGATAAAAATCGTTCTTTTCGCGCAATTTTTAATGAGTTTTTAATGTTTTTAATTAATATCTTTTCTAATTACCGGCGGATTTTTTCGAAACCTGAAAGAATGGCATTTTCGAATTTTCCTGCGTATTTTGATAACTTTAGTGCCTTTCTACTCCGTCTGTGAGAAAAGTTTTTAGAGTTACAGACAAAAACAATAGGCAGACAGAGAGGCGTCGTTTTTGAACATTAATAATATAGTGGACTGGTATATCATTCAAGGTTCATTCAAGGATTTCATAGCGGAGAGAATATTAGGCAAACCAAAGTTCACTTAAATTCAACAAGGCAGAACAGTCGTCAAAATAACAGGTGTAAAATGGGAAATTCAAGTTGTAGAAGAGTATTAACTTGAAATAATGCATGTAAATGTCACTATGGATATACAAACAGAAATAATTTTAAAATGAACACGTAAAACTTTTAATAATGCGTTTTGAATGCTACCTTAATTTCCGATTCCTACTCCACAGATGAAATAAACACCTGTTACACCTGTTAAACAACTTTTATTTAATAAAACATAACCTGATTCCTATACAGTTACTTAACGTTATTACATATTTAACTTCATTTTTAAAGTAAAATACTGGTGCAGTATTTGTTTGCTTGCTTCGTATATTATATGCCGAAGATTATGCTAGATATTATCTGGATTGTCTAATGTAAAAAAATAGAGGACAACTGCTACGATTGTTTCACAACAGTATTTCTGAATAGAAATCTTCGTTTTCAGATCACAAATCAGTTGACAATTATGGCAAAGATATTATCGGCTCCTAGACTCGATTAATTCCGTGTCCCCTATTATTTCACGCAAGTAAAACTAGTTTTGTATGTTTATTTTTCCTATTTAATATCTATGTGCATAATCGCGTATTATTAAGTGTTTTTACAGTGAAATATGATGATGCTCACATTCTAAATAGATTTGTACAGCAAATCTCAAATTGCTGAACTGATAATCATGTCGCTAAAATGTTAGCTGTATAATTTTTAGGAAAACTTATATTTATAAATGCCATTATCTATTTATGCCCGGGGTCTAGGTTGCAACTTACCTTACCCTTTGAGAAAAAACAGTCCAAGATATATTTTACTACATATATTGCAAATTTTATAAAGAGATCATGTGTTCAGTGATCTTTTATAGAAAAATATTTCAAAAATTATTGTTACCAGAAAAAGTATTTAGTAAAAGATTACTGAATTTTCAAATTCTACTTGCATTTGTAAACTTACAAAAACATTATTCCAATCGTGATACAATCTTGTCCCGTTGGACGGATTGGTCCTTGCATATAAAAATAGATATCGGGGGAAGTAGTTCTTTCACAGTGGCTTTTACTAAAGAATCTCGTCAGTTGACTTTTTATTTGGCCTTTTCAGTTTGTTTTTGCCACACTTTATTTTATACACTATATTTCCAGTGATGATTGGTCACTTGCGATTTTAGACGTTTAGTTAAATATCTGGAAAGATACATGAGGAATTATCCTGAAACTTCAGGAGTGTAAACAACATGATAGACGTCATATATTTCCCCGAATATTTTTTCCCGAAACCCCATAAGGGGCCGTCAACAAATTGAAGAAAAGCGAATATATTTTGGATAACCCTGTAAAAACTAATATTGCAAAAGCATTCAAACTGTAGATTATGATTCAGTGGCTTATTGTAATAATTTGGGTTCATTTTTATGAAGATAGCATGTATACTCGAAGAGAAATTCAGGTTTTTATAAAAACAGTCCCAAATTTTATCAAGTTTTTTGCTTATAATTTGTAGAGTTTTTAATATAAAAACAAGTTATTTTCAGAAAATATGACAAACCAAATCGTACACAATGCCCTGCAATCAGAATTAAAAAATAATAAAAATTGTATGAAAAATGAGCAAGTTTACTAAATATTGTTTCACTGCGCATGCGCGAATTCAATCAAAATATACTGTGCATAATATATTAGCTAAATGTATAGTCCAACTTTTATGAAAGTCTCAAAAACATAGCTTGAAAGTTCTGATAGTAATCGTCGATAGTATAAGCCCAAAAGGAAGCAAAAAGATGAGGGGTTGTATCAAATATAGAATGAGAGACACTTCATTCTTATTATGTCAACTTTCATAAGCTAGTATATTTGGATACAACGCCTCATCTTTTTGCTTCCTTTTGGGAACAGCGAAATTCGAGCTTATTCTATCGACGATTACTATCAGAATTTTCAAGCTATGTTTTTGAGAGACTTTCATAAAAGTTGGTCTATACATTTAGCTAATATATTATGCACAGTATATTTTGATTGAATTCGCGCATACGCAGTGAAACAATATTTAGTAAACCTGTTCATTTTTCATACAATTATTATTATTTTTTATTTCTGATTACAGGGCATTGTGTACGATTTTGTTTGTCATATTTTCTGAAAATAACTTGTTTTTATAATAAAAACTCTGCAAATTATAAGCAAAAAACTTGGTAAAATTTGGGACTGTTTTTATAAAAACCTGAATTTCTCGTCGAGTATACATGCTATCTTCATACAAATGAACCCAAATTATTACAATAATTCACTTAATCATAATGTACAGTTTGAATGCTTTTGCAATATTAGTTTCTACAGGGTTATCCAAAATATATTCGTTTTTCTTCAATTTGTTGACGGCCCCTTATGGGGTTTCGGGAAAAAATCTTCACGGAAATATATGACGTTTATTATGTTGTTTACACTCCTGAAGTTACAGGATAATTCCTTAAGTATCTTTCCAGATATTTAACAAAACGTCTAAAATCGCAAGTGACCGGTCATCATTGGAAATATAGTGTATTATCGGCTCCTAGACTCGATTAATTCTGTGTCCCCTATTATTTTACGCAAATAAAACTAGTTTTGTAAGTTTATTTTTCCTATTTAATATCTATGTGCATAATCGCGTATTATTAAGTATTTTTACAGTGAAATATGATGATGCTCACATTCTAAATAGATTTGTACAACAAATCTCAAATTTCGGAACTGATAATCATGTCGCTAAAATGTTACCTGTACAGTTTTTAGGAAAACTTTTATTTATAAATGCCATTATCTATTTATGCCCTGGGTCTAGGTTGCAACTTACATTACCCTTTGAGAAAAGAGAGTCCAAGATATGTTTTACTACATATATTGCAAATTTTATAAAGAGATCATGTGTTCAGTGATCTTTTATAGAAAAATAGTTCAAAAATTATTGTTACCAGAAAAAGTATTTAGTAAAAGATTAATGAATTTTCACATTCTAGTTGCAATTGTAAATTTCCTGTAATTCAGTACTATTCATGATACAATCTTGTCCCATTGGACGGATTGGTCCTTCCTTATAAAAAAAGATATCGGGTGAGGTCGTTCTTTCACAGTGGCTTTTACTAAAGAATCTAGTCAGGTTGACTTTTTATTTGGCTTTTTCAGTTTGTTTTTGCCACACTTGATTTTATATATCCCCTCAAATAGTATAGTGGAATAGTAGGTATAAATATGCATTAACATTTAATGTTATAAGTATTGACTTTTGGTTTTTTATATATAAAAATATGCTAGAAGTTTCTAAATATCTATAATCGTTTACCAATCTATAGCACGGCAAACCACCTTTAATATATAAAATATCAAATAAAAAACTGAAAAATATTTCGAAACATGTGTTCCTTGTATTATAATAATAGTTGCAGGCAAAGCCTAGTATTTCACGCATAAAAAAAGTAAAGATTTAACTGTTTATGATTGCATTTATTGAATTATTAAAAACAACGCATATATTTCCATAAATAATTGTAATTTAAGTCGGCATTTTTGTATAATATAATGTTTTTAACATAAGAATTTACACCTTTTTTTGGCTATGAAAGATTAAATAAAATATTCGATGTATTATTTTTGCAAGATACATTATTTATCACAATAATATCATATCTACTAAAAGATTATATACAGTTTTCATTTTCTGATGATGACAAAAATCATTAAAAAACATATATAGAAGTAGATCGTTTTTTTTTCAGATGTGTAAAAACATAGCTATAGTTTAGGAAGCATTTAATTAGCAACTGCCTTCGTGAGGGAATTAATAGAAGAAAGTAGTTACCCCGGCGAATATAAAACTGATTCTCCAATGAAATATGTCTTTCGATGGAAAGTTCTAAAGGAATGCACGATGTGGGATGAAACATAGCCACGCCCACACATGTTAAGAGGTGTAGAACATATAACAAAATTTTCTGAAACATTGACACAGATTTAAATATGAATAGTTAATATATAAAGACAACCGAGTTTTCTAAAAATATGGTAAATTAATAAAAAATGTCATTGTTATGGTAATTTTTATTAGTTTACCAAATTTTTATAATATTTTTTATAATTATTGAAATAAAAGTAATATTATATATTACTAACGAAGAATTTGGATGGGCGAATGTAGAAATTTTAGAAGCAAAATAAACTGCGTTAACAACAATTTTAAGAGTAGAAATACATAGGTTCTAAAATTCTATGGGCTCCATTCAGCGTTAACAACAATTTTAATTGTAGAAATACATATCTTCTAAAATTCTATGGGCTCCATTCAGCTCAGTGGTCAACATACTATCCACAAAATGAGGAGCTCAGGCCGATGTTCGTGAGGTCTAAGCTACGGTGATCTGGGCAGAGTGACTGTATTAGTGTTTCTTTGTACGAAAACGATAATTCGGGTCACTTTCTTTTCAAAAGTCCTCCCCGAAGTCATTCCACATATAGCAATAAGGTCAACTGTGGGCAATGGCTTACTAAAAATACCCATTTTGTATTCTAAAATCCCAGAGAAACAAATATAGTTTTAAACGTAAAATATGAGGATAAAAAATATTAATAGATAAAGAGAAAAATGTTTAATTATTGACGTAGAAAAAAATGTATAATATTGGAAGCAAAAAACAAAATTTGGCAAAAAGGTTTTCAGCTAGTAGATATAGAATCTGATTCAAGTTTATTGTCAGTCATTTTATTAAAAATGGAGTAAGTAGTCAGACTTACTAAAGATTCTAGCTATTAACTCTTTCCATTGCTTAGGAGCACATATGGCAAACCTTTTCGCATTCTCGTGTCAAATTTTTCCAAAAATATGTTTTACCTGCTCTTGACGTGCCCACAAACAAAACATTTAATGGATCAAATAGTAAAATAGTAATGAATAAAAAATGACGGAAAATTTCGTTTTTTTTTGGGGGGGGAGGGGGGGGGTTAAAAAAATATGGATAGTATTTTACACATTAAAGTAATTTAAAAAATTCTATTTCTGTTTTTGCAGATGCCAAACAAATTTATATCAGCTTCGTACTTATTTATTTTTCAGAGAAAGCAAGCTTAATTGGAGTCATGTGACAAGAATTTTTCATATTATTTAGATCAGAAAATAATGACACGGAGAAAAAAAAGGCCAATTAGCAAGTGCCAGCTTCTTTAACACTAGAACGGCGGTGAGGGGTCAATTTGATCCCTACCAAATGAAAAAATTATCGATTCGAACCGGATATTTCTTCATAAAATAAGTTAAATATAAACCGCAAAAAAATAAGTTAAATAAATAAGTTAAAAGTCTTAGATAAAAATTCTGGTGTGAAATATTTTTATGAAACTTGAGTAAAATTTCCCGCCGTTCTAGTGTTAACCCTTCTTTGCATGAGTTTTTCTTTTACAATTGTGTTTTTTTATACATATATTAAATATTGGACACCAGAAATTTTAAGATAGATTTTTAACTTTGTTCAGCAACATAGTTTACGGGAAATTTACAGGATTAATATTTCTATATAAATATAGTGGTGGCGAAGAAGTTGAATTTACATGACTATGCAATTAAAGGTTAAACAGTTATTAGTGTGTAGAATTGGATTCTAAGTTGTCATAATTTTACCATCGATATTTTTGCTTCTAATGCCTTATAATCTTTCCTTTGCAATAATCTGCTAATTCTTTCTAAAAATGAATGTTTTTTTTAAATCTAATATTGAGCTAGACTGGAATTCATTAAGTTTCTTTTCATTATCCTCAATATGTATGACAGCGACAAACAATCGAACTAATCGATTTCTGACAAATTCAGCTTGTCTAAATGAATGCATTTTGGGCAATTTCACTATATTTTGATTTAGAACATGAATCTATGTCATACCGAAAATAATCTGCCGCATGCCATTGGTTAGAAAGCACTGGCTTAGTGCAGCATGTAAACCTACGAAATTATCATATTGCATCTCTCTCATCAATAAATGTGTTGTTTATAGTTTATACATTCTCTCTTAATTTCGCCAAGCCAACTTTTTCTGTGATATTTATCGCATTTTTATGTTATTTATTGGTATTTGGTGTTCATTCTATGTTTTATCCAAGGCTGATGATTTATATAACACATGGACCGTGGACAAATGGTCATCAGGAAACAAGATACAATAGACGCAAATCCGGTTGGCTTGTGGTAAATGTCTTTGAAATCTAAAGCAGTGTTTCTCAATCTCAATGTGGATGCGTACCTCTTAGGAGTACATGAACAATTTCTAAGGAGTACACAGCTAGTCTATTACCAACATACGTCTCGAAACAACTAATGAATTAGTGAAAAAAGGTTTTTCATCATTGACTGTTTTAAAAACACAACAAATGCTGAAGATAATTTTCAATCCAATCGAAAAAAAAAAATATTTCAATCACTATAACACAAATTTATGTGATTGCCAGTACTATTTTCGTATTTTCTAGGAAGAGTTTTCTCCAGTGAAAGGATTTCTTGAATGTGCCAGAAAGTAACTATAGATTTAAGAATATCCTTCACAGATAATAGTTGTAAAAGTCTAGTTTATTTGTCATTTTCGCTAAGGTTTTAAGTATTTTAATATTTTAAAACTTTAAATCTAAAAGGATTTCCTTATTTTGTCAGAACAATTTCCGTATTTCTATGGAATGTTTTCTTTTGCAGTGTATTAATAAAACTAAATCTCACAATTTTAGAGAAACCGAAAATTTAGAATTTTCTGTGTGTGAAGCGTTCTTACTCTCAAAATCATGTTCGTAATATTTTTTTATTCATTCACGAAATCACTTTTATGGGAAAAAAATCCGTTTATTGTATTGGCAATCAGCGGAATATTTTTACAATGTACATATGGAATGGTTTACAAAAGTATCCGTCACATTTAAAAAAGTCCTTCCGGCCTGTACCGGGAGGAAAAGGTAACTTTCATAGTACACGTTTTTGAACTTATTGAACTTATTTTACTGAAACACCCGAAGCTAACTTGCTTGGGACCCGGTTATAGAATATTCAATCCCGGTTTTCGTTAATACTGAATTTGAATGCGCATTTCAGCATGAGAGTTACAGCATCACAAATCAGATTGTTTCAAAGTGTGAGCCAACCTAAAAATTCAAACTGCCATATCTCTGCCATTTTTTAAGATAAAGCCAAAACAATATATCTTCCAGAATCCTTGTATCACGATCTAGTACTTAATGGAAATTTATAATTTCCTTTAATTTATTTTTTCCTACATTTCTGACATTAAGTTTAACCGTCCATCCACAGCTTTATCGAGATTAAATCAGCGACAGATTATAAATATTGATTTTCAAAACGCAAAAATTATAGTTCCTGCAAATAATGAGTTTACAGCTAAAATCAAAGAGTCTTTGGAGATTTTATGTAAAGAAAATAGAGTCTGTAATGATTGATTATCTTATAATGTACCTAAAATCTGGTTTAATATTTTGAAATTATCAAGAACCCCAGTGCCGAAACTAATGGACTTTTCCTGATACTCCCCTACAGAATAATAGACTGGCCTCTTTTAAAACTCCGTTACATATTAGCACAGTGAAAGCGACATTCGTACACTCAGCTCAGTCAACAGTTCCCCAATGAAGATGATCGCGTTAGTGATCGAAAGTGATGTAAATGATTGTATTTTAACGTTTTTAACATCTTTTGCCACCTTTTAAGCATGTTTTAATGTATATTTTATTAATATTGGTTTAATTGGTTTTACGTTAATGACATATTTACTGTCGATATTGGCGAAATATCGGTGAAATATAAACACTTCAACCTCAATATTTAGACAAGATATAATTTAATATTGCTTCAGTATTGTTTTGCTACACTACGAATATGTTAGCCAATGCATCCTTATTTTTAGGCTTTTGGAAATGATATAACGAAAGCAATTGACAGATTTTAAGACTTAATATTCTCAATGAAAAATACCCCCCTTTTTCAGATAAATTGAAAAAGAAAGCCTTTTTTTTTTCTTTCATGTGAAAATCATATTTTTACGTGCTTTAAAATCCAGTTTAGAAAAATATCTTTTCAAATTAGGGTGAAATCCCCAGTTATTGACACCTAACCAGTAACTGAAACTTGAGTAAAAATCTAACTCAAATAAGCATTTTGTTGGAAAATTCTGCAAAGTAATGACATCTAGTGGTAAATTAGACACTTATTTTTATTTCGGAGTCAATTTACTCACCACTAGAGGGCCAAGAACATATTCAATGAGGAAGAAACTTTTGAGAATACAAAAAGTGCCATTTTGATGTAACCATCTTATTTCTAAAATTAAGGAAGTGTTTTTCTAATATACTTGTAATCAGAACCCGATCAAGCTGAAGTTGGGTCCAGGGCCAGTTAAAAAGTTGCCCCTCCCCCTACCTCCTCATTCCCGGCGACACATTCAGAAAAAAAAGTAGGTTTATTTGATAAGTTGACAAAGTTGTTTGGGTGAAAGTTTCAAGTTTACAAAAAAAATTTAACTTACTAGAATAATCATGAAAGTGAATTACCGTCCACTTTCTCAAATAAGCATTTGTATAATTCACAAACATCTATCATCCACAGTTTATGTTGCAGAATAAATGAGGACGTCTTTTTCAAAACTCGCCTTATCCAAAATCATAAAAATTGTGTTTTCTCTAACAGTCTAATGATCATTTTAACCCTTTATGAACTGAATTATGAATTCATCAAAATTTTATCTTCTAAAGCATTTTTCGTGAATTGTTGAAACTACATTAGAAAATTTCCATTATCATTTAATAAATTTTAGAGGGATTTTAGACTGATTGAAGGATTTAGGAGGATTAATTAAATTTGAATTTATAGTGATTTTGTGCAATATTTATAACCCCATTCAAATATTTTATTTTAAATATTTTTCTTATGAAATGTACAAATTAATGTAACTATGTAATTAGGAAATGTACAAATATAATGTTCTTACAATAGAAA
Organism: Maratus michaelseni; assembly: GCA_963931845.1. Classification (NCBI taxonomy): domain Eukaryota; kingdom Metazoa; phylum Arthropoda; class Arachnida; order Araneae; family Salticidae; genus Maratus; species Maratus michaelseni. Next base: position 36,594,423 of record OZ007595.1, on the reverse strand, counting down.
TATAGAAATATTTCCGAATTGAAAATCCACCCCCCCCCCCCCCCTCTCCCCCAACGCCAAGAAAACTGAAAAGATGCAAAGGCAAAAGAAATCATCCTTTTAAAAATATTTTTGTTTTGTGTATCCCATAACGCTTTTGGAACAAGATAAATTAATGCATCTAATACTCATTCTAAACTGCATTACTACTAATCGATGCATTAAATGAATTTTATAACAAGTTATTTTACTGGTACTTATAAGTACCGTCAGCAGATAAAGGGTTAAACTATAATTCTGACATTGTAAAATCCTCGTTTATATTGAAACCAATGGACACAGTATGGACACAGTATGGACACAGTAGTTTGGGAGTTATCAAGCGTGAGTAAAGTCCATGTTCGGTTCTTGGTCATTCACTTTTTGAAGTAAAAGTGCCTAGGTTAAAAGCTTCTAAAAATTTTATTGAGTCATTCAGAATATTTAAATTTTACGTTTAATATTTTATAAAAGGAAAAAAAAATCATCCACATAATTTGTGGGCCCCTGAAATTGGTGGGCCCAGAGCCGAACCCCCGGAGGCCCGTGCATTAATCAGGCCCTGCTTGTAATGCAACCATCCTAAACTTTTTTCTTAAAGTTATACTTGTAGAAATTAGTTTAAAAATGCATATGATATATTAGGGTCATGATTTAGGGTTTATAGTTATTTAATTTAACTTAATGGTGGGGGTGACAGTTACAGGTTTTTAGAATTTCATTTCACCAGTTTCTGACAGAGGTGTTAGTTATTGGTTATATTAAAGAATGTTGAAATCTATTATTTGAAATGTACAAAAATGCGTAATAATAAATTAAATTTTTCTTGTAGCAGATACCATTAAAATTTGAGTTGTTTTACCAGTGTCTGATACCAGATGTCAGTTATTGGATCATAAATGTCAGTTATTGAATATCTGCGTTACTAATAATGCAGTACTAAATATTACTGCTATATACTCTGCTTTACTAATAATGCAGTACTAAATATTACTGCTGTATACTCTGTATTACTAATAATGCAGTACAGCTTATTAAATCCCACTCTTTATAATAAATATTAATGTATTTTGTTTTTATAATAAAGTATAAAGTTTTTTAAAAAAAACATTTTAATATTTTAAAATAAAGTGTCAGTCACTGGTTCACTTTGTGTCAGTTACTGGTGTTGCAAAATAGGGATGGTGTCAGTTTCTAGAGTTTTTGAACATATTTGTGAATAAAATAAATTTCTAATAATAAAATGTATAATTTTTCAAAATTTTACCAACAATAATATTATAATATATCTCTACTATTCACTCAAAAACAGAGGTAAGTATAAAATAAATTAAAAAATTTTTAATAGTGATTTGAACAAGAAAGAATCCTTACAGTATCAGTTACTGGGGGGGTTTCAACCTACATAAAAATAAACATTTTTGTATCCTCGATAAAAATAAAAATTCATGTAATTAATTAATGTTCTATATTATATATATATATATATATATATATATATAATATAGTGGATTCACTTATTTTATAAGTTAATATTTCTACATTATACTAAAAAAACTTTCAATTGTTTAAAATGATAATAATTTAAATCATTATAATATAATATACATTATTATTGATTTTTTTGTAAGAAACACACGTGTATTTTTAATTTCATCCTTTAACAGTAATTCTTATATTTAAACTATATAAAATTATAAATTTATAATTTTATTTCCATATTGTATATTTCAAAATATTAGTGTCTGTTATAAAATTGAATTATTATTATACATCTTACAAGAAACATGCCTGCATTTTTTTAGAGTTTCGTTCATCTCACGAAACCCTATTACTCCCGCTTCGTTGTCTGTCCGTTACAGAGTCAGTTCTCAAAAACTATGTAACTTACAGTCATGAAATTTTGTGTACTTATAGCTAAATACCTATTATGAAGCTCAAAAATCATAAAATTTGAAAAATTCATATTAATTTAATATATGGAGATAAAAATACAAAAATCTAACAGCCTTTTCCTATTAAATTTAAAATTTTTTCGATATAGCAGTTGCCAACAATTAAACATCCAAAATAAAATTATTTCTGCAATAATTAATTTTCTATTGAAAGATTTCCACGTGAAAAATGAAAATGAAATAAAAAGTTTCACCAATTGAAAAAATGTTTAATATTACGTTATATTGGTAATAAAACGGAAATTTTCAAACATTTCTAAATAATACAAGGAGTATGAGTATGTGTAAATACAGAAAGCAGCTTAATATGACAATCATTAGAGAATTAAAAAGAAAATTAATCTGACGTCTAACATTTTGAATGGCTCTATACAACATGTTTAATTTTGAAACTGATTTTTTTTTAAATATCGCATTTAGTCCACAGGACATATATTATTATGACAGAGTATAATAGCGGTCTTAGCTATCGAACCGTTTCAGATTTCCAAAAAAACGAGAAAAATAAACCGGTAAATATTTCCTTTATAAAAAACAGTTTTTTTTATTTGTTTGAAAATGAAATTTATTTAAACTAATTAAAGGAAGGATAAAGTGTTTTGAAAGGAATATTAAACGAAACTCTTTGTGCAATCTTCGATCACACTTACCCACTTGTTTTATCGTTTCTTCACCAGTTATATATACATATAATTATATTTCTGTATTATATACTTAAGTATTACCGTATATTTATAATACACATTAATAGTAAAAGTTGTTTCAATGATGCATGTATCATTGTTTTTATCATTTTAACAACAAGTCTATATTTTTTTAAATACCAGATGAATTTTTCAATTGCATTCAAAATTTAATGCTCTTAACGAAAAAAGAAAATTTATTTTCTGTATGAATATAATAAAGTTTACACAGTAAACATAGAAATAAGTTCTGAGAAAGTATACGAAAAAGTTTAACGATTAAGTTTCTTCTTTTTGTTTCAAACGTACAAAGAAGTTTTCGTGACTTTATTTTGAACTGAGAAAATAGGTTTTCGAAAATGTATTTGCAAAAATAAAACTCAATTCAATACGTTTTAAGTTAATATTTATTTTACATTTTTTATTTAAAATTTTATCTGACAAATCATTAGAAATATGTCGAAATGAAATCGTGTACAATATATTACGTCTAAACTTTCTATTTACATTTATTTTTACATTTGTCATAAAAATCAGTTGAACGAAAAAAAAAACTGTTTAATTAATCTTTTTAATACTTTCCAACATGTTGAAAAGTATTTATGAATTCTTTATGCGTCTGACCGTACCCTAACTCTTGTAAATATACTCGGAATGTCATACAATTCATATTTGTGTTATTGAAGAATATATATGTTATTGTTCACTATTGAAAATGGAGTGTGTAGCATTTATAGTTTGTTTAAGGGCATTAAAAAGATTTTTTTAAACAGTTGAATGAATAAATAGTTTCACCAATTGAAAAAAAAGATTAATATGACGTCATATTGGTAATAAGGCGGAAATTTTCAAACATTTCTAAATAACACAAGGAGTATGAGTATGTGTAAATACAGAAAGCAGCTTAATATGACGTCATTAGAGAATTAAAAAGAAAAATAATCTGACGTCTAACATTTTGAATTTCTCTTACAACATGTTTAATTTTGAAATTCATTTTTTTAATATCGCATTTTGTCCACATGACAGATATTATTATGACAAAGTATTTATACCATTACATTACGGTTAATAGAAAACATTGTTTACGGTGTATTTTAATGATGTTACACTATTTCAAACATAATGAAATTGATGTGCTTTCTATATAATATGGCGAGCAGAGCATTTATCATTTATTTACAGGGTCACTCAAAAGAATTCGATTGCATAACTGTCTATGAGAAAAATTGTTTGCAGCATATATTAATAATGTTACACTATTTCAAATATAATGCAATTTTTGTGCATTATTGAGGTGCACCACAAGCTGCTTACTGTAGAAAATGATGTGCAAACAATTATTGTTCATTTACAGGGACACACAGAACGTTTTGGTTACAGTACTATGAACCATAAAAGCCGAATGTGGCGTTGCGTGTATTAGTGCTATAGATCATATACAGGGCTACAGAAAATAATTCGCAAGTATTATTGTGTATGAGCGTGAATTGCTTAACGGTGTTTTTCAATTGAGTTATGCTTTTTCAGCTGAACTATATAACTATATATAACACAATAATGCTTACGAATTATTTTGTGTAGCCCTGTATATGATCTATAGCACTAATAAACGCAACGCCAAACTCAGCTTTTATGGTTCAGTATTTGTAAAATATAAATAAATTCACGTAGAGGGCTGCGCAAAGAACTAGATATTGCCATCTAAGAATAGTAATTTGTGAAAATATGTTTTCCGTTGTGCTGTACGTTTTGTTTTGTTTTTCTGAATTACATTTTAGCTTAATATGAGGAGTGTATAAAATCTATAGATAATATACAGAGTTGTGAAAAAATATTCGAGTGAATTTCTGTCTATTGGTGGAAATTGCTGAATCCTAATTCCCGACTGTCTTATGCGTTTTGTAGGTAAGCTAAATTTCAGCGCATAATGTAGTTTATGTACAGATCTGTAAATTATATACAGGGTTTCACAAAATAATGCAAGTGCCTTTCCGGCTATAGACGGTAATTCCTAGAATCTGGTTTCACCTTTTAAACAGTGAAGCTCCATTGCAGTATACTAGAAGTTTTGGAAAGTGTTTCATATTCTATGCTTGACGCATAATTATTTTTCATTTTGTAATTGTTTCTTAATTTCTTTTTTTAATTTATTTTGAATACAGCGTCCGTCCATATTATACAGTGAAATCTCATCTAACGCAGGGCTGCCATTGGCGACTATTTTTAATTCTATTTCTCACCACTTTCTAAAAAAAAAAAAAAAAAGAACTTTCATATCGGGTGTCCCAAAAAGGACTGATGGATTTTAAAATTCAATAACTTGCAAACGATGACAGATATTTAAAAAATTCTGGCAGGAGGGTTATGTATGATGTCGGGAGTTTTTGTACTGTAATTCTTGATTTTAGTTCGAATTTCAAACAATAGATGGCACTGACAGCGATTGGCGTTCAGTCGAGACCGAAACAGATGCCACTCATCATTGATGCACCGCCCCCTGAATACTAGATGGAGACTGTCGCAGGCGGATTTCTTTTTCAGCGTTTGAACGGTTCCTCGAGCTTCAACACCAATAATTTCTTAAAGTTTTTTTTGCCTAGTTTTTCTGAGATCAAATAAGTCAAAGAAAAATTTTAGATGTTATTGGTGATGAAGTTTGAGGGACCGTTCTAACGCTGAAAAATAATCTGCCTGCGACAGCCACCATCTAGTATTCAGGGGGCGGTGCATCAATGCTGAGTGGCGTCAATTTCGGTTTCGACTGAATGCCAATCGCTGTCAGCGCCATCTGTTGTTTGAAATTCGAACTGAAATTAAGAATCCCAGTACAAAAACTCCTGACAACATACATATCCCTCCAGCAAGAATTTTTTAAATATCTGTCACCTTTTTCAAGTTATTGAATTTTAAAATCCATCAGTCATTTTTGGGACACCCGGTATATTCCTTAACAACATGTGCATGCGAAATATACTATAAAATTTATTTTTTTTAAATGTAGTGCGAATAGGATTTAAAAATAGTTGCTAGTGTCAGTTCTGCTAACGAAACTAATTCGATATGAAATCCCATCCGTTAGCTGAAATCTTAGTTAAGCGAAATGTGATTTCTTCTTTAATTAAAATGCAATTCGGATGCATTCTGTTAGGTACGCATACAATAATACATTCGTTAGCCAAATCTATACTCTTTATCCGAGTAAAAAAACAGTGAAAATAATCTTTTTTAGCGAAAACATTGGATATCCAAAGTATCACTAATACTGAATAAAGTCTGATAAGAAAACTTTGAAATATAGCAAAACCTTAACCCGGAAAACCTTATAAAATACATAAATAACTAAAAAAAGTACCAACAAATACAAATATAAAATTTTAAACATAACTAAATATTAGAAACATTTAAGTGACTTGTGTGAACTATAGTTAAAAAAAATAATTCGAGAAATAGACAACAATAAGACGAGTAGTTTCTTCAAATCACTGTGCATGCCAAGTTCATCAGCGTAAATGAATCCATATTCTGAGTAACATAGCTTAAAGTTAGATTGCTGGATCCAAATAACATGAAAGTTATAAACGAATTTCTTTCCAGTAGAGCAATTTTTCTTTTATTTCAACTTTATAAGCTTTTTTTAATACTTTCTGACATACTTGAAAATTATTTATAAATTCGGTGTTATCTGTCTGCCGTCTGTCCATTTGTTCGTGCTCTATAACTCTAGTAACTACAATCGGATTCCAATTTTATTTTTAACTAGCTAACCCGCCCGGCGTTGCCCGGGCCCGAGATAATTACAATCTCACAGAAAGACGTTAACCCCCTCCCTCCCCATACCAGCAAATATAATGAATAATTTGTTCAAGAGAACCACCGTCACCTACATTAACGCGATCATTAAAAAAAAGAATTACATTTTTCTGATAATTAGAACATAACGAAGACGCTACGCTAAAATAGCCGGCAGATGACACCCCTTCCCGGCCTCAATTTCAAATCTATATCTTAATGAGTTACCTAAATTTTTGTTCATTAGTAAAAAATGGCAATTATTTCCTTTCATTTTCGCAAACTAAATGAAGGGATCGACCAGAGAAACAGATCTCTTTGTAGTTCAGTTTTTAATGAAAGCAGATCCCTGTCTGAAACTTTCGCGGATCGTTTTCACTGGCGCCGGCAGATTTTTGTATAAATTAAAAAAAATAGCAACCGAATTTTTCAAAAATTACAGTCAGATGCAGAATATTTTTTTACATATGCTCAGAAATTTTCAAATTAATATCTCAATTAGTTTTCTTAAAATTCGCTAATTAGTAAAATAATTTCGAATTCGTGCATTTCCGCTTCCAAATCCCATGCGCTGGTTCGTTTCTTTCGCCATTTTGATTTAAAATATGTCATTTTAGAAGCGATGGTTAATGAGGATCTAATTAATATGTTGGGTGATTATCAAAATATTAAAATTCTGAGATTCAGGTGCACATGGCCAGACCTTGGACTATCCACACCTAAATTTCCAAATTTCTAGGTGGGCTAGATTTTGCTAGCCATCGCCAACACACACACACACACACACACACACACACAGAGTGAAACTTTCTTTTATTAATATAGATATGTTATTGATGTTTACTAAATAATGTTCGGTATTGAAAATGAAACATGCATCTGTTATAGTTCGTTTACACGGGCACACAAAAGAATCCTGTTACATTATTGTCAACGGCGAAAAACTGTTTATGAATTTGGTTTACCTGTCTGCCATATTTCCATTTGTCCGTGCTCTAACTCTAGTAAATACAATAGGATTTCCATTTTTCTATATGTTAATTATGTTTACTGAATAATGTTTGGTATTGAAAATGAAACATGTAGCAGTTACAGTTCGTTTACACGGGCACACAAAAGAACCCCGTTACATTATAGTCTACGGCGAAAAATTGTTTACGGTTCATTTTATTGATGTTACGATATTTCAAGCATGATTCTCGATTTATCTATTTTATTAACACAAATCTTAGACCACGATATTTGACAAGATATTTTCTTGTTTATTTTACATATATCTTATTATTATTTCTTCTTCCATGTACAAAGTGATAGCGTTGATACAGAATATCTACAGGACGGCACACAGATACAACCGGGAGATCCACACTAAGTGTGTGCAATAGAACCGTCAAGAGTTGAACCTGACACTACCACCGTGATAAATGAACGCGCATACGCACTCAATCATGGGGATCCCCTTTTAGCACATATATTTTATTTGAGTGATAATAAGTGATTTTTCTTATATAATTCTAGATCATATGTTATTGACCAAAATGTTGTCTGAGTGAATTGTGTCGTCTGGATATCGTCCAGGTAGCTCAATTGGTAAAGCCTTAGAAATTTATGCTCGGTTCAACTCCTTAACTGGACACTTTTTCACCCAGGTGGAATTTTTTTCTCCCGTATTATTTCTTTGTTAATCAGTATGATTGTGTCAAAATAGTAAAGTCTATAAAAATCCAGTCAAAAATTATGTAAATTTTCTTTATTGAAAGCAAAACGTATTGATATTAACCCTTCGCTGCCAACCACGAGTATAGTCATGGTTTTTAAATCTAAAATTGCGAATTCGTACCGGAAATTTCGAAAGAAGAATTTTTATTTTATATAAACACAAAATTTCTGTAATTAAATAAGGTAAATATTGCTATTAGTAGTTTCTGCTATGAATTCGAACTTTCTAAATAAAATAAAATTCCGGTAATTTTAACACGGCAGTGAACGTGTTAAAGAAAAAAAAATTCTTTTCAATATGAATATAATAAAATTCTAATAGCTATAGAGACATTCATGGAGAACATCTGTGAAAGAGAAATATGAGATTTTCTTTTCTCTTTTAGATTTGGAAAATTTTCTTCGTGACTTGAATTCGAATATAACAAAATGAATTTTGAAATCAAATTTGGAAAAAGAAAATCACTCCAATGTAATCTAGAACTTGGTGAACTTTCGTAATGCATATTATTTTCATTTCGATTAAAAAGTAAAACATTTCTTTTGATTCAGATATCAAATACTAAGTTTAGTAAATCCTAAATTATTTTTAAAGTATTTGTCTAGTTTACTGTGTGTGATATATTTGATAATATGAAGAGAAATGTTAGACGTGCACAAAAATTCAATAACGACATCACATGTATGTGCTAATATGGGACATTATTAATTACATCACAATGCGAGTATGACACAATGTGACAGGAAAAAAGGGTGGGTAGCAAATTATGATCTCACATCTAAAATATGAAAGAAATTCCGTCGGCTTTGTTTAAAAGCATGAGTAGAAAAGGAAAATAATATCAAGTAACTAATATTTTCCGATAGAAAAATAAGTTTTACTGCAGTATAATATTATATTAGTACTTAGATCGATCATGCTTTTAAACAATGCCTACGTAATTGCTTTCATAATTTAGATGTGCGATCACAATTTGATGCTCACCCATTTGTTCTGTCACACTCTGTCCACACGTGTATTGTAACGTAATTAATAGATGACTCATAACTGTACATGTGGTGTTAGTTACTGAATAAAGTTACTGAATAAAATGTTCATAGCATATATGCCATCCTCTGTGTTGCCAATTTATTGAATTTCTTTTATTCAGATATTACGAATCCATACCAGAAATTCCAAATAATACTTTTTCCTTTCTCTTATGGCAAACATTCCGTGCTTAAATAAAGCTAAATTTTTAGACGGAGTTTCTGGTATGAATTCAGAATTTCTAGAATTCAAGTTTTCAAGGACATTAAAGTATTAAAGAGATTAACTTCAGGTAGAACGGAATTAATATGCAATCAAAATTACGTCATTTGGATGAAATCGAGGCTAACGAAAAAGAAAGGCTACCGCAGTGCTTTACGCGTATCTTTTTTTACAGACCGCGGGAGCCACGTGATGCTCGAATGCACCAATGCAGGTGTACGAAAAGAGCATCACGTCACTCTAGCAGTCTGTAAAAAAAGATAAGTGGAATGCACCGCGGTAGCCTGTATTTTTCGTTAGTCTCGGATGAAATCGTAATACATTTTATAAATTTTATAAATTGATATGAGTCTTTGTAAGGTTGAATTTAAATTTCTATTACTTTTATAAAAGATTTAAAAAACATAACAATTCCAATGTTCTTTTTATCAAAATTAGCTAAAAGTTACTTTGCAAAAAATGTGACGTCGCAACAAGGGAAGGGGTATCACGCAATGTGACAACCTGTGGCATAAAGAAAGGAGAAGTTCAAAAATCTATAAAATGTGTGCAACGTATATAATATATCACCTCTTATATATAGTCTGAAATTTGGAGCATCTGGTTCAGTGTTCTTTAAAAACAGATAATAATCAGTTCCATTACACTGCACACAAAATAAAGAAAGTAATTTGAAACTTTTGTTAAAATATATTTATTACACTCTCAGAAATGCTTTCTTCAAATACACGGAAAATTTACTGGCAGATTTGCTGCCAGTATATTTCCGTTATTGGAAGAATGTACGTTTCATTTTTCTCCATTACAGAAGAGAAAATATCGTTCAATTGAAGAAACTTTCGTTCAGTTCGGTAATTGGTACAGGTATTTTCAACAGCAAACTTATATTTCTTTTTAATTGCGGTGATGAACGCAGTACCAGCTATAAACAATTATGCGCCCCAAGCAAACCCCTCTATGTGCTTTAAGAGGTATGTGCTCGAGGGAGTCTCCATATTAATCAAAAGATACTCCAGTACCAGGTAAATACGAGTAGGAATTTGCAAGATATATATATATATATATATTTAAGTATTCTTTCAGCGCAAACTGGTGAAAGTAGAATTTTTCGTTTGCACGAAAATGGCCAATACACATGGATAAACGAAATTTTTCCCTCTTCTTCTCACTTTCGGGATGAATTCACGGGAAAAGCATGTTTCTCTAGGAGTATGGAAATTATTTGTTAAAAAACGAGGAATATTTTAGTATATAAAAACGAGTTTTTCTGACAGCGTAACTGTTAAAATTATTATGAGTGAATATACAAGTTGGGCTTGGAATGAGACATCCTGTATTGTTGACTAAATAAATTGGTTGCCACGCTGGGATAACTTCCACATATTGTTTGACTTTCTGTGTACTTTTTAGATGAAGGAGATAATAAACGTTTTGTATATTATTTATGATTTAACATTTATAAGGGAGAAATACTATCACCAACAGAAATTTCCCGTGCCTTTTTTTTTTCTTTTTCTTTTTCTTTTTTCTTTTTTTTTTGAAGGGTTTTATCTTAGATTCAACGACGACTACATTTAGTGGAGTACTTATTGGATTACAGATTACTCATTGGAAAGTACTGGGTTTGACTACAGTACTTTGACCAGAGTTTTGACTCCGATTCTACTGTTATTAATCCAAAAATAAACGTAACGCCATAAAACAAACTGACTAATCTTGTAACGAATTTACTAAAATTATTTATATTTTATCTCGAATTTAGTAATCATTTGCATTCTGTTTACGGCTCAGTTTATTCGAGTAAAAGAAAAATGTTTTTTTTTTGCACATTTACGTTTATTTTGCATAATTACCCAACTTATATTAGGTCAACGTTGAATAAGTTCAAGACTAATGACAAAGTTCTGATATTTAAAAATTGTTATTTTCTGCATATGTTAAATATTTAAGATATTATTTAAAAAATTACAAAATTAGAAATACATTTTATTGCACAATTAATTGATTTTGTATAAATCACGCATAAGAAATGAACGTACACACTGAAGTGCTATGGAACTAAAGATAGACAATGTTATGTGAAAATCCTGGTTCTGCTGCTTCATTTTTCCACGTGTGCAAATTATACCGTATGACACATATTAGCTGGATGTACATGCCTAAAAAAATTGTTAAAATTTGCATGATGTGTGAAATGCGCAGTCTAGACATATTTGATCAAACACAAAAAATAATTATCGCCACAGGCATTGAGCTCGATAACTTCTGTTTTATTATTCTACAGTATGAAGTGTTCAAAGTATACAGATAGCAGAAAAGAGGTAATAATTAGGGAAACGTCAAAGGAAAGGCAAGCCTTAATGAACGTGATCGTCTAAGATTAAGTACAGGGTGTTTTTTTTAAACTGACACTATTCAGAGCCGCCTGTAGCTCGTTCTAATAACTGGATTGACACAAAATGTTGTGAATGGACTAAGAAAACCATGGGAAAAAAAGATTCCAACAAAAAAAAAAATTAGTTCCAATCACCGCCGATAGGGGGAAATGTGGCGCTGTACATTGAAAAAAAAACATCAGAAACAGACAAAATTAATAATTTGGATAAAATGCCATGTTTTATTCATCATTTATGTTTTATTCATCATTTCCCTTTCGTTGATCGCAGTTGAAACATCCATTATCAGTTTTTCTGCCACCGCTTTACGTCCTCTGCCTGACCGAACTGCTAACGAGCCTGTTTCTTCGAATTTCAGAATCATTGCTTTCAATACATTAACGGATAAAGGTCCTTTGCGCAGTTTATGGCGTGTTCTAAGTAAACGAAGAGCGGCTGGTGCATTGCACTGGTTACAATAATAGAACTTCACAAAAGTAACGCGCGCTGCGGTAAGTGAGATTCATTTTGAACCTGAGCTGAAATTGTTTCTCGGTGTTTTTCGCATGCATTTATAACTTAAACTATTGGCGCTACTGTCGCTTGTGTAAGTAAAAATTTGCATTTTCATTTATTGCCCGTATTTTATACTAATTCTCAGTTGCATAACTTACCACAGCGCCACATTTCCCCCTATCGGTGGTGATTGGAACTAATTTTTTTTTTTTTTGTTGGAATCTTTTTTCCCATGGTTTTCTTAGTCCATTCACAAAATTTTGTGTCAATCCAGTTATTAGAACGAGCTACAGGTGGGTCTGAATAGTGTCAGTTTAAAAAAAAACACCCTGTATGTAAACGCTGCGCCACGGTAAAGTTCTCGCCACCACTAAATTTTAATAGTATTCTTCGCCTTGTTTAATGACAGAATTTCAGATATTTAATAAGTCGAAGAATACTATAAAAATTTAACGGTAACAATCGGCCCACTGCTTTCGTTTCTGTAAGATTCAGCCGTACGATATGCAGCTGGCGACATCAAACCTTGTCCATACTTGCCAACTTCCTGTTCTTTTTGGTTTTCTTTAATTTAAAAAAAAACTTGGAACCAGATATTTTATTTTAAGAATCAAAGGAAGTATATTTCAAATGATTAATAACTATAGAAGCAAGACAATATGAATTAAATAATTTTTCTGGTTCAAAGTATGTTTTTCAGATTTAAAAAAGAAAGAAAAATCAGGCGTCAAGCATAGATTATGTAACACTTTCCAACGCTTCCAAAATAATTTTACAATTCATACCGTTTAATAAGCTGAAAGATAACATCTAAGTAAACAATTTGGAAAACGCATAACATATTTATAAACATAATTTCAAGAATTTCCAACGTATACAATATTCGGAAAAATATCCGAATACTTTTATTCCGCCCTGTATAGGATCTATAGATTTGTATATATACTACATAGGATGCTAAATTTTAGTTTAGTTAGGAAACGCGTAGCACAGTTTAAAATTCTCCTTCTGGAGTTTCTGTCAATACACGGAAATGAGTACGCGAACTTTTGTGCTTCCCTGTATAGGATTTACAGAATGTATACACACCACGTAATAAACAAAAAGTGAGTTAAATTAAAAATCGCGTTCAGTAACTTAAAACGCACTTCCAAGAATTATTGTTAACAGACAATAGAGATTTCTTTTGCGTGTCCCTGTAAATGAACGATGACTGCTACACACACTATATTCTGTAGTAAGCCTCTTGTACTGCACCTTAGTCATATATATATAAATTTCAATGCGTTTAAAATAGTGAAACACTATTTAAATAAACCGCAGACGATTTTTCTCCATAGACGTAATGTAACTGAATTCTTTTGCTGTCCCTGTAAATTAACTAAAAGTGCTATCCACGCCCTATTCCATATTAAGCTTCTTATAATACACCTTAGTGATATATATCAATTACAATGTGTTTGCAATTGTGTAACATCATTAAAATAAACCGAAAATGATTTTTCCCCATAGACCGTCATGTAACGGAATTCTTTTGAGTGTCCCTGTAAAAAAACTATAAGTGCTACACACTTCAGTTGAAATAGGGAACGTCCTATAGATAACGACAATAACATATAAAACTTGCGAGGCAATCCGAGCCTGTTTACGGGAGTTAGAGCACGGACAGACGGCAGACGGACAGACAAACCGAAGTCATAAACACTTTTCAACTAGGTTGGAAAGTGTTAAAAAGCGAGAAGTTGGCAAATATGCTTAACTCAGTAAGATTTGATACAGTCACACAAAAACCAACATACTGACTAAGGTGTCCATACAGATAGTGAGTAGACAGACTTTGCACTGTGTGGGCTCTAGGAGCTATAGACATGTTACACATGAGAGTATCATTTCTTAATACACGCCACGGCGCTCGACGTCAAGCACGAGCCAAACAATATTGTGATTTTACCATTATAGGTTAGAAGCGAGAAGCATGGAGTATTGAGTCTCAATTACGACTGTGTCATGCTGATTGTAAATTAAGAATATGGCATCAAGCTTATGTAGCCAAAGATCCAGCATATCAGATTAAAAATTCAAATGGTCTTAGTGGCTCAGCGAATAACGGAAAGTGTTTTCCGGTTGTGTTTGGGAGCTTCGATAGTTAAACAAAGATGATCCCACACAGCATTTAAGTTTATAGATAGCAAGTCATCTGAGTGATCACTTACATCTTACGCTTTTCTGCCACGCGCATAGAAATGTAGTTGCTTTATAATAACTCTTTCTTTAAAATGTCCCGTTAGCTCACTGATGCTCCACACTGCTGGAGCTCACTGATGTACTCTGCGTCACAAATGGCCGAATATCACCAATAAATTTTAATAGTATTTGTCATCCTATTTATTGACAAAATTTCGGAAATTGTATAAGCTTAAGAGTACTATTAAAATTTAGTGGTGACAATTGGCCATTTGTGGCGCAGCGCTTTCATCCCTGCGCTAGCGATATCTCGTTTGAGGATAATTCCAATGAAATTTCGTTTCTAAACTGGTTAACAAAAAACCAATTCAATAATCATTAGTATACAGTCGAACCTCGTTAACGCGAACACTCAAGGGGAAACTTTTTTGGTTCGTGTTAAGAGTAGTTCGTGTTATCCGAACTTAAATATATTACATACAACTTGACGGGGCAATCGGAAACCGTTCGTGGTAAAAGTAATTCGCGTTAAGCGTGTTCGTGTTAATGAGGTTTGACTGTACTATGGAAAACGGTCTGCCAGTACGTCATCCTACAACAGCATCTTTAACGGATTTATGAGATATTCTAGCAGAAGTTTGGCATACCACATCGCTGAAACGCTTATATATGCTTGTTTAATAATATGCCATGTTATGTCGAAGTCGTTATCAATGTTTGGAGCACAACAAAAGAGGCTACGTATTTATATAATTACGAACGTACTTAAAAAGCTTCCTTTCGTAATTAATTTGCTTTATATAAATTATATATAGTGGTGATTTATTTAAATCATATTTAATGGTGATTTATATAAATCATACAACTGTACTAATTACGTTTTAAGACATTTAAAAGTTATACTCTCTATATATACAGGACATATAGAAATAACATTTGAACTTCATATTTCAATAAATTATGAATAATAATTTATTGAATAATAATAAATTTCTAATAAATATGAAAAGGAAATGAGTTAGCATGTTTATAAGGGCATTTATAAATTTTGTATATGTAATTTCGTAAATATTTAAAATATTCATCAAATAATGTCATTGCACTTTCTCAACCTGTTAGGAAACGCAAACTAAACATAAATATTCAAAACTCATTTATTTTCATGTTTTATCAGCTAAACAGATTGAAAAGCAAATACTGAGTGTGCAACGAACTCGTCATTCCGACCCAAGATTTCAACATAATTAATCCCAAAACTTGGTTAAAAATCAACAAAAACGTTGATTAAAATTCAATAAAGAAATGATTACGGGAAAACGGAGTTTAAATCACAACCCTTAATCTTCTAAATTCTATCTCACACAATATTTATTGCTATGACGCGATTAAATGAATGCAATCTTTGTATTATACCACTAAACATAAAATATATAGTATTTTAATTCTAGTCTTATACATGCTTGGAATCCAGATCAATTTTATTGACAGCTTCTAATAAATATTCTTACCACTCGAGATAACACATCGGCTGATAAGTTCCCGGTCTGACACACACATGGCGTTGCAATCGCCGAACCAATGCTTTTTTTAGTAAATACTAACCTTTAAAAGGTAGCAGAAAAAATGTGATGACGATTCGCCGTGTGGATAAAACATTACAGTGGTTTTAGTTGAACGACTTTGTTGATAAACAAAAAAATGGATAAACAAAAATTTCAAGAATTGTTATTTGATGGAAAAAAACACCGTTCAAACAAAAGCTTGGCTTGATAAGCGTTATCTGGACACTGCACCAGGTAAATCAACCGTTATTGACTGGTTTGCTGAATTTAAACGTGGTCGTACGGACACCAGTGATGTACCACGCAAAAAGAGGTGGTTACTCCGGAAAACATAAAAAAAGTCCACAAAATCATTTTGGGTAACCGTAAAGTGAAGTTCCAGGAGAAGCGCAAACGCTGAAGATATCCAAGGAACGTGTAGGTTTTATTTTGAATGAACATTTGTCTATGAAAAAGCTGTTGTCAAAGTAGGTGCCGCGCGTGTTGACTTTTGACCCAAAACAACAAAGAATCGATGATTCTGAGCACTGTTTGGAGCTTTTCCGTTATAAAATTATGTTATTTATTATAAAATTATTATTATTATTTATTTATTAAATTATTATTATTATTTATTTATTAAATTATTATTATTATTATTATTATTAAATTATTATTAATTATTATTAAACTTATGTTATTTATTAAAGTTATAAAGTTTTAAAGTTATAAAGTTATGTTAAAAAGTTGTGTTTTCTTTATTAGACCGGGAACTTATCAGCCCATGTGTTAGCTGACTGCAACTACTTCTGTTCTCAAGAGATACCGGCATTCACTACAGCAAACACAAAACTCTTTAAAGATTTCACCTTCTTAAATATCCATTTAAAAAGACGCGTACTTAATTCCCATTTCATAAAATGTGTTCTTCAAAAAGTCGTTATTCCCCAGCACAAAATGATACTCTGAAAATTAGAGTTTCTTCATCGAAAAGAAAGTCATTTTACGTACATACACTTAGTTTAAGAAGACATCACGGCTGCATTCAGGCAGAACGTTCGTATTCTAAGAACGTGTTACTTACACATGATCTTCGATCGGTTTTGCACGTAAGTTGATAATTTTGACATTGTGAGAAAGCACGGAGCCATCTACTGTAAAAAATTAGAACAATTTATTAAAATATTGTATGCAAACTTTATGAATTACCTTATAAACGTTTCACTATTTTTTTTATCATATATTTATTATAAATGATAAAGTACCAAATTATAAAGTTTTGTTTTCATTTTTGACTCAATCTCTATTTTACAACATACATACAAAATGCAAAGTAAGTCCGAATATATGTAAATAACTTCAGATGAATAAAGCTGAACTTGTAGAAGTATCTGCTGATAGTAAAATGTCCGTGCACTAACGTAAAAGTGATTGCAGTGTCCTTAACAGAATTTGGAAGTTATTGCTTCTATCTCGAAATCTGGAAGTGATATCGAAAAGAACTTCAATTTCAAAAGTGTAAAACGTACTCGATTTAGAATGAAATGATGCCTTTCTTGTAAAAATAACTTTATTAGAAATCCTTAAATGTAAGTATAAGTATTTCAATATCTAAACACTGTCTTAAATATGCCTTTAAAACTTAGTTGACCACTCACGTGTATACTCGTGTTGTACAACCTACCCCGTTGACTAAAGTCGTGTCCTGAATACCATGTTCCTCCTACGTATTTTTTCTTGTATAAAAGTTTGGTATATTTTTATCAGAACGAAAATGTATTTATATCATATATTTGGGGATATTTCGTCAGACTCTATAAATAGATTAATTTTGTATAAAATAAACTACTTACTAACGCATAAATTCGATAAATTTATCTACGAATTGAACTTACCAAAGACCTCTCAGAAAAAGGTGGGAATTGTATAGTTTCAAAACCCAGATTCCGTATTAATTTGACGATCAACAAAGTGTTAATTGCATGCAGAAGTGTGGTATTATAAAACTGATGCAATTTACTTATTAAAATGACACCTGTAAGCAATAAATAATTTATTTTAATAAGAAAATTAAGTGAAGTAACACAGTAAAAAAATAAGAAATCGGAAAATGTACTGGCAGTAAAGTTGCTGTCTCTTCACCGTTTTTTCAAAAATCATCTGTTTTGGTATTCCCCGTTTTCAAGATGGAAATTTTCCCACTTTTGAAAAAGTAAATTTCTGTATTTAGAAATAAATAAGAACAATAGCGCAATATTAAAAAAAAAATGTATATAATAATAATACATACTGATGCAGATTTATACGGAACAGGTGTTGCATATTATCCATACCGTTTTTTCTCGCCTTGCATTCTTTACGATTAGAATCTCGATGCTGGCCATTAGTGGATGAATGTTCTGTTCCTTTCGCACCTAGCCACATCAGTCGACTTAGTTATAGGCAAAATCTTCAATTACGAAAATTTAACTAGATATTTTCCGTTTTCTCTCAACTGAAAAGGAACATTTTCGTTTATCTATCTTGGAAGGTCTCAAAGCACTCCCTCTTCAAAGTTCAATCTTGGT
This sequence comes from Maratus michaelseni, assembly GCA_963931845.1. Taxonomy (NCBI): domain Eukaryota; kingdom Metazoa; phylum Arthropoda; class Arachnida; order Araneae; family Salticidae; genus Maratus; species Maratus michaelseni. The sequence continues at coordinate 36,575,821 of OZ007595.1, read as the reverse complement.
CTGGGAAAGAATATTCTTATTTCTTACATTCAACGATTAAGGATAAAAAGGAAATTCTCTGTTTATCACTGTTATTCTCTGTTTGCACTATCTCCACTTAAAATAAAAAGTTTCCGTAATATTGGCTTACATTTAACAGAAAATCACCCGTATATACAGGGTCATCGAAAAAGGTGACCCTGATTTAAAAAATAAACTGCACGAGAAATATGCAATCAATCGGTACGAAAACAACGTGAAATTGTAGAACATCTGAAGGAGTTTTGGTAGTGGTGATTGCGTTGACCTTGACGTGACTGAACGCATGCGCGACGCCACTTCGTGACGCGATGCAATTTCACTCATCAGTCAGCTCACAGCAATCATGGTCAAAACATCTCAAAAACATTGTTTGTGCTGAACAAATTCGGGAAATGCAGCAATTAAGGGCGAGAATTTATCAGAAAAGCGACTGTAACCCCTGACATCATTGAGCGCACCTGGAGGGAGATCGACTACCGCTTAGATGTTTGCAAAGCAACAGGAGGTGCTCATATTGAAGTTTTCTAAGTAATGTAACAAAAAAAGGTGTCTCTGATTTAAAAAATAAACTGCACGAGAAATATGCAATTAATCGGTACGAAACCAACGTGAAATTGTAAGACATCTGAAGGAGTTTTGGTACTAGTGATTGCATTGACCTTAACGTGACTGAACGCATGCGCCGACTCCACTTCGTGACGCGATGCCATTTCACTCATCAGTCAGTTCACAGCAATCATGGTCAAAACATCTCAAAAACATTGTTTGTGCTGAACAAATTCGGGAAATACAGCAATTAAGGGCGAGAATTTACGCAGCAATAGCGACTGTGACAACTGACATGATTCAGCGCACCTGGAAGGAGATCGACTACCGCTTAGATATTTGCCAAGCAACAGGAGGTGCTCATATTAAAGTTTTCTAAGTAATGTAAAAAAAAAAAAAAAAAAAAAAAAAAAAACTCACAGATTTTTGCAATTTAACAGGGAAAATAAATTTTCATCGAAAAAAGTGCCTCTGATTTAAAAAATAAACAGCACAAGAAATATGCAATCAATCGGTACGAAACCAACGTGAAATTGTAGGACATCTGCAGGAGTTTTGGTACTAATGATTGCGTTGACCTTGACGTCACTGAACGCATGCGCCGACGCCACTTCGTGACGCGATGCCATTTCACTCATCAGTCAGTTCACAGCAATCATGGTCAAAACATCTCAAAAACATTGTTTGTGCTGAACAAATTCGGGAAATGCAGCAATTAAGGGCGAGAATTTATCAGAATAGCGACTGTAACCCCTGACATCATTGATCGCACCTGGAAGGAGATCGACTACCGCTTAGATGTTTGCAAAGCAACAGGAGGTGCTCATATTGAAGTTTTCTAAGTAATGTAACAAAAGAAGAATAAAAAAAACCTCACAAATTTTTCCAATTTGACAGTGAAATATAAATTCTCATCGAAAAGGTGTCTCTGATTTAAAAAATAAACTGCACAAGAAATATGCAATCAATCGGTACGAAACCAACGTGAAATTGTAGATCAACTGAAGGAGTTCTGGTAGTGGTGAATGCGTTGACATTTACATGACTGAACGTATGTGCCAACGCCACTACCTGGACGCGACGCCATTTCACTGGCCAGTCAGTTCACAGCAATCATGGTCAAAACATCTCAAAAACATTGTTTATGCTGAACAAATTCGGGATCTGCAGCAATTAATTGCGAGAATTTATGCAGCAATAGCGACTATAACACCTGACATCATTGAGTGCACCTGGAAGGAGATGTTTGCCGAGCAACAGGGGGAGCTCATATTGAAATGTTCTAAGTAATGTAAAAAAAATAATAATAAAAATAAACCTGACAGATATTTCTATTTTAACAGTGTAAAAATAAATGGTTTATCTTTATTAAGGCCTTGGTTATTTTAATTCGAAATCAGGGACACCTTTTTCGCTGACCCTGTACTATATGGAATTTATTTTAGAATATAAAGGTTTTTCGTTATCTCATATAGTTTTCAAGATAGGTTCTATAAATTCAAATTTTGCCGCTAGGGACGCTGCAGTCACTCTCAAATGATAGCACATATTAGTTTTAAATTGGCCGGCACTCTAGCTTTCTTCGTTCTTAATTTTTTTTTTTTTTTTTTTTAGTGTATCCGAAAGTTACTTTTCACTCTACATTTTCGCTCCATACATATTTCTTTAAAATGACAATCAAACAGATTTGAATTTAAAAAATCGATCTTACTTTTTTCAATGATTCAACTTCGGCGTCAAAGTGAAAGTTTAATTTCTGACTTATTAATAATTAAGAATCTTCATAATAATTAATCGTTACAATTCATCCTTTTTTTTTTTTTTAAATATTTTCTTTCAAACCTGAATCTCTATGAAATTTTTAATTAAAGCAAATGTAATTTTTTAATTAATGCAAATACTTATAGATAATTAAGAGACGATATTTTCATTTAATGTGTTTATTTAATGTATTTTTTTATATTGAAGATATTATGAAATAATTATTTAAAAAATCTAGCACAGTTTTAAATGTTAATCGTCTGTTAAAAATCTGTAAATTTTTATAATAGCTTAAAAAATAACGCTCTTAATGATATTTTGAAATGCCTTACTTCAAAGAATATAGTTAGGTAAAATTATCATGAATACAATTACTCTGTAAAAACAAAAACTGTTTTCTTAAGTGTATTTTTCCATAATTTGGAAATGACACACTTATCAAGTGTGTTCGCCTAAAAGGCATTAGTTTTTTCCCTTCTATTTTTTCATCATTGTTCATAAGGGAATATTTAATTTCTTAATCAATAAAATTTCACTTAACTTTTTAAATATAGTCTTTTTTTCTAACTGAACAAATTGTAAAAAACGGCTTGAGAGATTGCATTGTAAAAAATTAAATTAATTTTCAAAGATTGAAAAAATAAAGCCTTGTGAATATATATTAAAGGTAGCAAAATGTTATGTTTATTCAAAAGTACATTTTTTTTATGTAGAACAACGAGAAGATGTGTATATAGATTTTCTTTTCTAAATTATTTTTAAGAAAATAACAATCTTCCTTGTTTAGATGTACATATTTAATTAACAACTGCTCAGAAAACATAATAGAGTGGATGATCGGTTAATGAACTGTTTGGTTTACAAACAGATCGGTTAACGAACACTTTCGCGAGAGATTTTTGTGCTCGGATAACGAACACATGTTCGGTTAACGAACACCTCACAAAAAAAGCCAAGAAGAAGCAAAGCTGTGTTTTAGATTTGCAGAGCTGTATTTAATTCAATCTATTAACGAGTTAGAGAATTTTTTAAACAGTTGTATTCTTATGGCCTAATTAATTCAGGGGCTTCCGGGGGTTCGGGCCTTACATTTTAGGGCCCTCAAATTAGAATGAACACTACAAAAATATTAATTTTTATATTTTGTGTCTCTTTTTAAAGAAATATTTTGTAGTTGGAAGTTAATTATTTTAACTAACATTTAGTTCCTAATTTATTAACAGGCTCTAGGCTCCACTTGAGCTTTATCGGGCTCTGTAGTAAACGCGATCTTTTAGAGAACTAATGGAGTTTTTGATAGGTCAAAGTGAGAAACTGATATGACTTAATGATGTAGTCAATGAATGTTATCCTAAAAGTTTTTACAAAGGGCATGTCATTTATTTTTTTTTAATTACGGCACGACAAGGACAAAGTCATGAAACTACGATTTGTCCATACTGAATACGGATGTATATCAATCCTATTAAAATGGGAAGATTGAAAACTTCAGAAAGAAAAAATAAGCTTTTGTCAAATATTTAATGCCCTACAACCTCAAAAAAAGCATCACTGAAGGAAGGACAAAACTGTATGTATGTAATGTATGTTTTATTATTATTACATTCAACCCATTAGGCGCCGATATATATATTAAGCTATTTTTTAATGAAACAGTTGTTTTTTCTTTATGAATAGAAAGTCTTTAATGTATTTCTGAAGAAATTTTTTTTAAAAATTCGAATATTTAGGAAAAATAGCATGTCCCCAAAGTGGGAGCAATGGCGCCTAATGGGGATAATTTTGTTAAAAGTTTTACTTATGCCTCCGTACATTTATGTTTGTTATTTCTCAGTTATTTAATATCATTCTGAAACTGATATTTTACGAAGAATTCATATAAATTAGTCAAACATTTACATTTATAATAAAAATAAAAAATAAAATTACCGATTCCATAAGCATTTTCATTTTCCACCTCTTTATTTTTCTTCATTACATCATTTTTGTTCTACTATTTTACTTGAAAATGATTGAACATTTTTTATGCAGCATTATATTACATTTTTTTTTCTAAAATTGGTTTTTTAACTTTTTTTTGTTTGTTTGTTTTTGCATTTTGTTTAGTTTTTTCCATATTCCAATTTGTAGATTCGTCTTAACTTTCATCTAAAATATCAAGCCAGCGTTTAATACTTTGTCTTTTTTAAACACTAAATCTGATATTTCTTGATTGTCTGTTGATTTAGAATTTACAGAAAGTTCTACTCCACCAAATATAACATGGGATAAATCGTCGCATAAATTATTTTCTATAACATATGTAATAGAAAACAATTTATGCGACATACATACGATGACGATATCTTCCTCAAATGTTACAATACTGCAATCAGGTGGCAACAAACGATTTCCGGAACATCCGAAAAATCATCTACATCTAAAAAAATGTTCCATCATCTTCCATGTAAATTAGCCAGAAAAAATTATGTAAAAATGAAAAATGAAGAGATGGATAATGAAAATGCTTACGGAACTGGTAATTTCATTTTGTTTTTTATTATAAATGTAAAAGTTGGACTAATTTATATGAAATCTTCTAAAAATATTAGTTTCGGAATGATATTATACCTTCTATAGCTAATAAATTGAAAAATAAATACCCCAAATTCACGGAGGCTTATGTACAAGTTTTCAAAAACATTAACCCCATTAAGCGCCATTGCTCCCATTTTGGGAACAACTTATGCTTTTGGTAATTGTGATTAATCTATTATACATATTAATTCCGGATTGAAGTTGTTTAATATAATACACTGTTATAAACATATTTTAACCAAAAGATATCATTTTTATTATAAAGTTTTATATATATATATATATATATATTTCTTTTGAATACTGCCAAAAAGCTATTTTTCGCCATTTTTATCACGTTTTAAAAAATAGAAGTTTCTAATGAAACTTTAAAAAAAAATTTCAGATGTCATCTAATATATTCAAAATGCAAATAACATGAACCTTTTAACTATTTATAAAATACGCACTTTAGAAAAAAATCCTAAAGCAATCTTCCCAAAATGGGAGCAATGGCGCTTAATGGGTTAAATAAATTTAGGGAGAACTTTTATTAATTTGTATATATTATTTAGCTTTTAAAGAAGAATTAATTGAATTCCCATTGTATAGTTTCTGAATTAAAGTTTAAGAATATTTTTGCATTTTTATTACTGAGCAAGTAATATAAAAACTTTTTTTTAAAAGTCAATTCCTACTTAGGTCAAATAGAAAATTGTTTCCAGCGATCTACACGCTTCGCCACTGACGGTATTTATTCCTAAATTTATATCCTGCTAAATATCTTACATAAGAGAAATTTTTGAAATGTATTAAAAATTAAATAAAAAATAAATAGCTAAAATACCAAAAATTAATAGTTCGAAAAGTATTTCTCACAAAATTGTTAGACAAACTGCGTTAGAAGAGTAAAAAAATTGTATTTTTCTTGATATAAATTTAAAATCTAATGATTATGCCGTTTTTCAAATATTGAATTTCAAAACTTACCAAACTTTACAATAAAGTGCCATAGCCATGTTACAGTTAGCGATAATGCAGTTTTTTCAAATATTAATTAATTAATAAAATTTTATTATTTAATTTTAGTTTCATACTTCATTTCTGTTCAAAAGTATAGACTCACTCCACATTTATAGTTTCCTTCGCCGGCGAGCCGCCTGATCTTCGTCCGTGAACAGCCAGCCTCATTATCTTTTTACGTGTGAAGGAGAGACTATAAATATGGAGTGAGTCTATACTTTTGAACAGAAATGAAATATAAAATTAAAATTAATTAATTTAATTTAATGAATGAATTAATAGTTGAAAAAACTGTATTAACATCAATTGTCATCCAGTACAAGTTTTAAAAAAATTTATTTGAACTTGAGTGGATGAATAGAAAATATTTTATTAACGATTGAAAATTTAAACAAGATATATATAGAGAGAGTGTGAGCTAATAGTAGGAATTTAAAAAAATAAAGAATATTTACGTACCTCTGATTTGAGTTGAGGCTCTGATTCCATTCCTGAATTTCTATTTTCCCCGATTAAATCGAATACAGTAATAAATCACGTAATGGATTATGAATGATGAATTATCATCGAATTTCTGATGAATCAATTCTATAATTTTCATATTTCACTGATCAAACTTAAATTCTTGTTTCGAAGCACGATTTGAAGACCAGAAGATTTTCCTTTAAAACCCAGCAACATTTTCTTATGAAGAATTGTATCTTAAATTAAAATAAGTGACTCCGTTCACAATCATTACTTGAGACTTGAATCTTTTTCACATTTTTAATAAGTAGACTGTGACTTCGAATAAGAATTTAGAATTTTACAAACAATCAGAAGTCAGACTTAAAGACAGCAGCATTTTTACGTTCAGAATAAAACACAGAATCATAATAGAATGAATTTGTTACATGTACTGTCCTGCAGAATAAGAAGCAGGCTCGCAGATTTTCACAAATTCTAATAAAAAAGAATGAAAGAAAATCAATAACACATCATACAGTAAAATTAATAACAGAATATTTTAAACATAATAAGAATTAGAGTTTTATGAATAGTTTATAGTTTTATAGAATGTTTTTTTATTTATTTAATGTCTGATGTCAGCTGGAATTCAAAGCAGTCTCTTTCAACCGTTCTTTGGTGCTGCCATCTAGCGAAAGAATTACAGTTAAAATCGTACATCCTCCGCCCTTCGGCAGGAGAGGGGACACCTTTGATATAGGACGCTTGATGTCACCGCCAACTGTCTTAATCAGGACAACCCGCACAAGATTATCTGTTCCAGGATAAGTCTTTAGAATTCGACCCAATTTCCATTTCATGGGCTGTAACCGTTCGTGAACTATTACCAAATCGCCTTCTCGAAGATTTGCACATGGAGTAGTCCATTTTGGACGCTGTTGAAGATGTTGCAAATATTCGCTGGACCACCTGCCCCAAAATTGATTTTTTGCTTTTTCTATTAAACGCCAGCGAGCATTTAACGATATTTTAGGATGATTTGATGATTCTGGAATGTCGAGAAGAGGTGCTATTAGAAAATGACCCGGCGTTAAGGCACGAGTATCAGAAGGATCTGAAGACATCGGAGTTAACGGTCTGGAATATTTGCAACTTTCTATTTGACAGAGTAAAGTAGTGAGCTCTTCAAAATTGAGTACGTTTGATTTACAAGCTCTTAGAAGATGGGTTTTTGTGAGTTTCACAGCTGTTTCCCATAGACCACCAAAGTGTGGTGCATATGGAGGGATGAAATTCCAATTAATTTTTTGGGTGGAAAGAAATTCTTGAAAGTCTCTTTCCTTCAAGTATTTAAAGAGTTGCTTCAATTGATTGGATAGACCAATAACATTTTTTGCGTTATCAAAAAAGACATCAGAGGGCAAACCTCTGCGTGCGATGAAGCGTTTGAATGCTGCTAGCAAGGCTTGTACAGATAAGTCGGATACAAGTTCCAGATGAACCGCTTTCGTGCACATACAGACAAACACTGCTATATAAGATTTAAGCTTGATTTTTGTTCTTGGCATATTTGGTTTTGTCAAAAAGGGACCAGCAAAGTCTAAGCCCACTTTGAGAAATGAACGAATTGGAGTAATTCTTTCAACGGGAAGGTTTCCCATCATTTGTTGGCAGGCTTGTGCCTTAAGGCGTTTACATAGCACACATTTATGGAGCTCTTGTCGGACTGTTGAACGACCATCTACAAACCAGTAATTCTGGCGAATTGTAGAAAGCACTAACTGTGTACCTGCATGTAAATTTCTTTCGTGTACATCCTTTATTAACAATTTAGTAAAAACACTGTTTTTAGGTAGAAGAATAGGGTACTTTCTGTCGAAACTGAATGATTCATGCTGCGATAGACGACCGCCCACTCTTAATATATCAGCTGAATCTAAGAAGATATTCAACGATAGCAATTTGCTATTGCTTGGCAAAGCTTTCTTTTCTTTTAATAATTTAATTTCTGCATGAAATTCATAATTTTGAATTATTCTCACTATAGAAATGGTAGAGCTAGATATTTCTTGTGCACTTAGATTTCCGATATTTCTCGTAGAATTATGTCTAGAATTATGAATAAATCGCAAACACCATCCTATTACGCGTACTAATTTATTAAAGCTTGAGAATTTTTGAATAAAATCTGGTAAGACATTTATTTTTGTTATGTTACTGACAGAGTTAGCTTCTTGATCTAATTCAGCGATAGGACTGTATAAGGGGATTGGAATTTGTTCTTTTGACGACAGCCATAGAGGCCCATGCCACCACATCTGATTATTGAGGAGTTTTGGCGGTGGAATACCCCTGGAGGCTACATCTGCAGGATTTTGCGTTCCTGTAACATAGTTCCATTCAGCCGAAGGCAATAATGTTTGTACTTGACGTACAATTACTTGACGTAAATACAAATTGATTTCCCTTTAAAGGGGGCGATTTTAGCCAGCAGAGAACTATTTGGGAATCTGACCATAAAAGTACAGTATTTATGCTCGTGGATAAAGTATCGACGATAGTTGAGCAAAGTTTTGCAAATAATAGAGCGGCGCAAAGCTCAATGCGTGGCAAAGTTTGTGGCTTTATGGGATTTACCTTTGTTTTTGCAGGAAGTAAATTGACGAATATTTCGTTAGGAGTTATTACTCGTAAATAAGCGACAGCAGCGTAAGCTTTTCCGGAACCGTCACAAAAACCATGTAACTGAATTTCGCAATCCTTTTTATGGTATGAATTAGTATACCGGGGAATTTCAATAGTTTCTAATAAATGAATTTCTGCCAAAAATTGATTCCAACTAATTAAAATTGAATTTGGGATTTCCTCATCCCATGAGATTTTTTCCTTCCAGTTGTTTTGTATCATGATTTTTAAACTAATCGTTATCGGGGAGAGAAAACCTAGAGGATGGAATATTGTGGATATCACGGATAGAAGATCTCTTTTATTTTGAACGTCTTTGAAATTCATTAAATTTTATTTTTAGCGTATCATTATTGACATATGGGTTAGGATTTTAAATCGGTTTTAATCTTTTGAATTGGTACTGATGATGGAGCTTCAGGGGCTCCGAAATAGCTGTCGGCCAGTTTATATGTTTTATTTGTGCTAATTTACTTTGCTAATTTATTTTTAATTACTTTTACTTTCAGACATCTGATTTCATTATATATCACTGCTGTTGTTTTGGTTGATTGTTTCATTAATCGCGAACTTTGCTTTTAATAAAATTAGTTATATTCCCTCCTCATTAAAGCAGCCTAATATTATTTGGTCCAGTTTAGGAGACTGGAGGGTCCAACTTAGGCGACCAGTCGCTGAATATGGACCACTTTTGACAAATTTTTCAAATAAAAATAAAACTGGAGATTTTCAAAAAGAAATTGTTCTAAAGATTTATTCAGTTAGTACAGGGGTTCTCAAACTATGGTACGCGTACCAGTACTGGTACGTGCATCTCTGGCTACTGGTACACAGAAGTCCGATACTGGTACGTCGGTACGTGGAATAACAAAAATCAGCGTATTATTATGGAATCGAAAACGGCTTGTCTTTATTAACTTGGAAATTTTCAAAAAATTTCGAACGCGATTTAGGATCTGTAAATTTTTTTTCTATTTTCTGGTTACGAGAAATGTTTGTTATAGCAGACTTGCTGAAATTCGCCCTCAACGCTTATGATACAATCAGTTTTCCAGAATTAAAAACACAATTATTAGATTTATATAGATAAAAAATGAATTTTTTAATAAAGAACTAATTTTAAAATTAAGGAATGAATGAAGTATTTTTAATTAGCGGAAGAACTGTTTTTAAACATGCTTTACAAATTGGTATTATATGGAGGTAAAGTCTGAATGCTTGGAAGTAGGAGGAGCTTGTGTGAGAAGGAGGAGTTAAAACAAAACAACATTCCAAGTGTAATTTATAAATTATACTTGGAATGTTGTTTTGTTACCCATTGTCTTTTTTTTAATAGAAGAGCTTCTAGGAGGTGTTGAAATAAAAGTCTTATTTCAAACATAATTCATAAATTGATTCATTGTGTTGATTGAAATATTTTTCTTCTCTTGTACAAAAAGTGCTATAGTTTCCTCCTATTTCATGAAAATCAGTTTTTAAGAGACGAAGGTTATTTAAAATGGTCAAGAGTATTCAAATCAAAGAAAAACTGTGGTCATATGCAGTGGTATATATGTATAAATGTATGAAGAAACTTGCAAGTGTTTGCCTACTGAGCGACATTACTTTCGCATTTAAAGGTATCTAGATTATTAATACGGTTGTATTGAGCCTATGTTAAATGCGCTAACTAAGCTTTAGATAAGAAATTCGCAGGACCTTATTAATGCAGAGGCCGACTAGGCCATGTCCTAGGGCCCACTACTGATGGAAGGCCCCAAAATTAATAAAATTGTTTACAAAAAGTTTATTAAAAATGCAGTTTTTTCCAATCATTTCTCCCAAAACCAAAAATGATTTTGATTGACTTGGTAACCATATCATAATATCTAAGGATAACCACCGAATACTCCCTTCAAAAATTTATAGCTATTATCTTGTTTGGAGACTGGCTCCGAAAAGGTACTGGGTCTTGAGCTCCACATGACCTTAATCGGGTTCTGGAAATTCGTTTTTAATTGAGACACCCTGTCACTGTATCTCACGAGAGAGGAAAGACGTGAACTTATTCAGCTCTCCTCTCCTGTGGTGATTACTGGAGTCCACATTCAAAAAGATGAATGTAACCGTATTTTTGCTGGCGAGAATATCAGAGTACCGTCTAATATCGTCAAAGTCTGTTTGTGTTTAGCACAACATATATCTGTGAATGTGCTTTTTCCTCCTTTGTTAAATGAAAAACAAATACAGGAATAAACTAAACATCGAATCTGACTTATTACAAAAATTCCTAATATTGAGCCAGTAGGAAATTGTGCTTAACCCTTTCCGGCACAGCGGTCTCATTCAAGGTACACCTAATTTTAATTCCAAACTTGCAAGCGGCACCAAGAATATTTTAATAAAATTTTGTTTCTACGATGAAAGCTTAAAATAAGGAGTTCTTATTTTGTAAAAAAGTCGTTTGTAAATTCCGGTGTCAGTCAGTAATTTCTCATTTTACGAATAGAATTTGTCTGTGCCGGAAAGGGTTAATAAAACAAGCCCACCCTTTTCATTAGCCTACTACAACAGTATGTGAATCAGTGTGCGCCAATATGTCATTAAATATTGTGGCTTTTTTACTATACCAAAATACTGTATTTTGATATTGTATGCATTATTAAAATTTAAGGATGATACTACTTTTTACTTGAATGTTATTGCAATAAAACCTGCTATGACGGAAATACAAAAGACCGGAGAGATATTTCGTTTTAGACAGGTTTTTCTATATTAGCTTTACGTTTGTTACCAGGTGGTACACGGAAGTATGAACTTCGATTTAGTGGTACATCGGTCTAAAAGTTTGAGAACCCCTGAGTTAGTAGATAAGTAGATTGACCACGTGTAGTGATATATTGCAGATATTCAAAAAAAGAAATGAGTTACACCTGAAAATATGTGAAGTGATCTAAATTTATCTATTCTCCTTATTAAACGAAACCGATTGTGCGATCTTCGATCACAATTACCCACTTGTTAATAAATAAATGCCAAAAAGGTGCCAACTTTTATATATTGGTCACAGCATTTTACACATTGAAATTTGCATTTGTTGGCATACAAAATATTTATTTTACATTTTTATTAAATAATCAAAAAGAAAAATATATTGTGCCATATTCATAAAGGAATTAAATATGATGTATGAATGTGAACATTTTTTTTAAAGAGCATATTTACTGCACCAGTATATTATGTTTAAAAACATTGCTAGACTATAAGATAATTATTACATTGAAAAATTCCATTTAACTCACTTTAGCAATTTTCGTTGATTAATGTTAAAATTAGGTAATTTAAAACTGAAAAATACTTTTTCTTATTTTTAATGCATATCTTTGGAAAGATATTTTTGAAATATATCACTTAGTTTAAGCTAACGTTAAGCTAACGACGTTAAGTAGTGTTAGGGAGTTATGGTTTAAAAGACATAGTACAAATACAATTGTTTTGAACTCGATGGCGAAAGTGAGAGGGGGTCAAATTAAATTAAGCAATGGTAAAAGTGACTAATACAAATCAAATTTTAGAATATCACCAGTCAATGATATTCACAAATTAATAATTTAAATCAAGGGAAATTTTTTTTAAATTAAGAATCATAAAATTAAATCTTAATAATCTAATCCATACAGTTATTAAATATATATTCAAGTTAAATAGAAAAAAAAGTTTTGCATATTCATTTATAAATTATTTTAGATTTTTTACAATTGGATATAAAAGTCATCATGTGTATTTGAAAGAAACTTATTATTTGCAGTATGTTATAAAATAAACAAAACAATACATTCAGTGCATTTAAATAATGAAAACTTTACAATGAAAACAAAGTTCATTTAAACATATCTCAAGTTGCTCCGGCATTAAAATCTTAATTTATCAAATATTTAATTCCATGCATATAATGTACGTAGTTATAGGTTTAGAAGATTAAGTGCAAGTTATTACCTTAAAATTATTCAACATCCCTAATGAATATTGTATAGTATTATTGTTTATAGGGAAATATACAAGAAAAAAGCAAGAATTTTTTTCAAATATAAAGCTTTATTTATTTATTATATTCCGTTCTGTCTCTCGTTGGCAATAATTTTTCTTTTTCTTATTCAGATGATTCGTCCCAGAACACATCAATGCACAACACCTACGGTATGAGAATAAAAATAGTTATAGAATATAATTTGTAAATATACATAGAAGAGTTTTTGTCTGTTTAAAGAATTAAAAAAAAAGGTTTTAAGCAAAGCAGTCGAGATTCTGCATAATGATTATTTGATTTGTTTTTATTACATTTGCCTCTCACAGAGCAACAGTTTTAAAACCTATAAATAAAACAAATTTTTAATTTCTTAAAACAAAAAGATGGATCATGTTTAATAATACATAACACTAATTAATAACATTAGAAGCAAATAAGAAAAAATAATTTTAGTTTCACTTTTTGCTTACAGATAGTGCCACCAGACATCACGTGTTATTCCAAATTCGTAAATGTCTCATTTATATTCTTCAAAGCTACAAGAATTTGTTTCTTGTAGCTTTGAAGAATATAAATGAGACATTTACGAATTTTTTTAAAAAATTACTAGATTCTTTTTTATATCCCAAATTTTAATATTTTTAGAAAATATAATCAACTAATGATGCAATGTTACAATATTTATAAACAAACAATAAGATACAGTACAGTACAGCTAGTCCGCGATCCTGTAATTCACAAACACCTGTAATCCGCACAGTATACACGAATGTAATCAAAGAAATTTAATTTTTGAAAAATAATGTACCAATAACAATATTTTGTTAATCTTATACTATTAAATGAGCGATTCTTGTATATTCATTTATTTATTTGCTTACATATTTACATATTTATTTGTATATTTTAGGGTTCTCGAAGACGGCTGTAACGAAACAGCTTTAATGCTCTTTTCCTGGAAATGACGTTTTTTTAAGCCTAGAAATCGATCTTGTCATCTCCGAGAAAAATCGTTTCCATGCAATACCCGTTCTTTGTACAAGTGGAAAGCATATAAGTGTAGAAGTATTGCCAAAAATCGAAATGAAATATATAAATACTGCAAATAGTATGTGGTAAGCGAAATGAAACAACTTATTAAGTTATACCAGCTCAGAGAAGATGGCTAATATACTGTAATATTCCTACAGGTGCGGATACCGTCAAACAAAAAGGTGCTAGCAATATATATTATTGTATTAATTATATAATAGTAATGATAATGATATTAAATATGTCAATTAGCTTTGGATCCGATTATGGAAAATTTTCGCCAAGCAAACAACTACAGAAGGAGTTTTTTGTATTTGTTCCAAGTGAAGCTCGGACAACCAAGTACAGCATCATTATTTGTCAACTTTTATAAATACATTCAGAATTTGTATATATATATATATATAAAGAAAGAAAGAAGGGATCCTTCTGCCAGGCTTTAAGTTTATACACGGCTATAACCTCTATGGGTAAGCCATTGTAGTTCTTTCCTGGAAAATATTGTTTTACATTTGGAATTTTAAATGTAGTAATAATCTGAGTGTTTAATTATATTTTATTTAACTATCTAATATCAGTACGACTTTTTTACTTTTTAATATCTTTAAAAATTAATACTTGGATGGATAAAGCATACAACAGCAACTTAATTAAAATCGATGGATTAAAATTTAATTAAAACCTTTAAGACAATTATTTTTCATAACTGTATAACCTACGAAGATCATTGTCTTCTACTAAGTCCCTTAATTTTTTTTAGAAAAAGTTAATCAACTGTTCATGTAACTTATTGAGAAGAATGTTTTTCTACAGAATTCAATTCTTATCCTTAGGCAGTACGTATGTTTATACAATAGATGTACAATATATATGAACATACTAGCTGCTACCCGTGACTTCGTTCACGTAACATCAAAAGAAGAATAAATGCATTAATCAAGCAAAATATTTCACCCCCGATAATTAAAAACGTAAATAATTAACTAACTCTTTATCATATTTCATAAGAGAAAATACGGCATTTCTTTGTTATAGGAGCCTTGACATAGCTCAGTTTTAAAAATGTACAATTTGTCAAAAAAACAAATATCAGTTTTACCTGATAAATCATTTTACTATTAACGACTTTGGAAAACGTTTTAACAGCCATCATTTAAAAATAATTCATTGAAAATAGTATATGTTTTTTGTTTAAATTCAATTCTTGTGATTATGGAGGAATAATTCTACACCTAAATGCAAGGAGCTTCAATTGCAAAGCTTTTTGCAACCCAAAATTACATGCAAACGCAACATTTACATGTGTTACGTTTGCATGTAACAGTAACAGTTACATGCAAACGTAACACTTGCAATTGCAAAGCTTTTTGCAACCCAAAATTATATGTAAACATTTCTTTTGCATGTAATTTTCAGTGCAAATCAACATTTATAAGGGTTCAAATTAAAATTAATTTGGGTGCAAATTACATGTAAATGTTACGTTTGCATGTAATTTGGGGTTGCGAAGAGCTTTGCAATTGCAAGTGTTACGTTTGCATGTAACAGCAAATTTGCCTCCTTGGTTTAATCTATAGCTGAAACATCTCTTGATTTCTTGACAATATTCTGACAGACGATTTTTGTTCTGCAGAATAAATTAATTCATAAAGTTTGAATATGTGGAAATATGTTTTTAATTTTCGGAAATTCTACTGTAATCAAGATTTTTTTTTTTCACCAAGTATTCAAATTGAAAATAAATTCTTTTTTGAGTTTTAATGAGAAAATGGCATAAAAATGTATTATTCCGTTTTATTTCTTCTTTTTTTTATCCACAAAAATGGAGTAATTTAATTACCGTTTTTAGAGAAATTTCGTTAAAATTGGCAAAAAAAAAAAAAAAAAAAAAAAAAAAAAAATTAATATCTCGGAATCTAATTCAAAATTTTAAATTCTCAGAGTTTATATGACATCCTTAGATCAATGATGGTTTTAAGTAAATCGCATTGCATTAAGAGTAGTAGTTGCGAAATACAAACAGACAGTTAGATTTTAAAATAATAGACTTGTGTTCAATTTTCTTTTCTTAATAATCTTACTGATGCTTGTATTATCAATCGCAGAGTTCAGAGAATAAATAGATATGAAATGTTTATGTTTGGCGTGATGCTGAAAATACAACCCTACAGTTGGCCTAAACAACTGGCGGCTTGCTTTGAAAACCTCTCCCCGTCCAATGAAGTCAGCATTTGGGCCTAATGATTTGAGCGATAACCGGCTTCATATTGCAAGCCGATTTGACGGTTCACTATCTCTCTATTCTTTCACTCTGTACTCTATAATTATTATTGTCTGAAATTGATTCACGCACCATTTAAAACATATTTGAAAAATCCCGTTTTATTTGAAATATGACGTCACTCTGATTCCAGAGAAATCTCTTTTCAATGATATAATTCTTGTTAATTTTCTTTTCCTGGCAACCATGACGGGAACTTTATCAGAAAACACACATCGGTATGTAATTGATTTTCAAGCTTATTATTAATCAGTATCAAAAAACATATTTCAGTTATTCATCTTAAATCTGACGTCCATTATGTATATACTTTTATTATACACTGATATTCATGCTCCTTGTAATGTTACGAATATTTGAAAATACATGTTTTATTTATGACGTCATATTTGTTCAAGCCAAGGAGGATCCTTTTCATAGTTCCATGGTCCAAGCGAAATCTTTTCTTAATAATATGATTATTGTTCGGTTTTCCTTCTAATTATAACGCAGTTTTTGACAAAAAATATGTTCTCAACATAACTAATATTCATACTTCATGTATAATAACAAATACTCCATATTTTTGTTTCAAATATCACGGAAATTCCTCTTCTTTTGAATTCTTTTGAATTTTCATTTTTCACGTGAAAATCCTTCAATTGAAAATTAAATGTTGAGTAAAAATTATTACTCCGGGTTTTGAATTAGTTTTGGCAACGATAAAGTATTAGCAACGGTAAAGTAAATTTAACAATTTTAAAATATTATATGAAAAAATGTCCATTTATTCTCTATGAAAATAACGAAATTTTGAATTATTAAGAAAAATATTTGAATAAAATAAACAAAAACCAGCCTATGTTCATATGAGGGTTATAATCAACCTATGTGCAAAGGTACAGGATCATTAAATGCTCCATTTTGACGCTGGCTTCAGCCTAACATTTGCACACAATCAGATTTATAATATTATTAGGATTTATCAGAAATATATTTATCAAATTTATTTCCTGTTGGTGTTATTTAAATTTTCTAGTAAAATGTAGTTTTTGCACTTAGAATTTTAAAAGGAATAGATAATAATGTGAGTATTTATTAATATTTTATCAAATCAGTTTTAGATAGTGCAACGCCCTCTATTGACGAAAATTTGAACTTTTTAATGAATTACTGTATGAACAATTTATGGGCTACTTAAAACCATGTTACTAATTTCATATTTATATTTATTAATGAATTTTTGAAATTTAAATTTATGAAGTCCTTCATGAAATACCTTGAATTATTAATGATATTTTGTATTCGATCTATTAACAAGTCTTGAAATTAATATTTTTCATTTGAGGTTCTTTTTTTTTCAATCATATGTTGCAATGATAGTTAATTGAATTTATTAATAACTAGATATATATGCTTCATAAATACGATATTATTTTTTAAAATATCATTTAAAATTAAGACTTGTATAGAAAAGTATAAAACTATAGCGTGAGTGAAATGTAAATAACATATTTCAGACAATCATTTTTGATGAGATTTTACCTTATGAATAATAATTGTTTCCATTCAGTGCTCACTTAAAAGTTTCGAGAATAATTAATCAACTAATCAAGTGCCTTATTGAGAAGGATACTCTGCACGTAATACACAGACATTCTAATATTTTGTACATCCTTGGTCTAAAGGTTTCATAGCAAAGCTGTCGAGATTATCTCTAATGCATCTCTCATTGCTTTTTCTTATATTTACCTCCCACATGGTAACGGTTTCAAAACTTATAAATAAAATAAATTTTTAATTCATTAAAACAAAACGGTGCGTCATAATAAGTAGAACATAACAGTAATTCATAACATTAAAAGCAAAATAATAATAATAATAATAATAATAATTTTAGTTTAAAATTTCACTTATAGATAGCGTCAAAAGACATCATGTGTTATTCCATAATATGGTAACTTTATTTCTTGTACCTTTGTACACCTTTGACGTACTAGTGAAGAAAGACCTTGTGAAGAATGACGCTATTGTACATTTATATGATAGCTATACAATAAACATACTTATAAGAGATTTATTCCTGTTGGAATTCCATAATATTTCTACACAGAAGTATATTTTTATATGATTATTATATTTATTACAGTATTATATTTATATGATAACTATACAGTAAACATACTTATAAAAGATTTATTCCTGTTGGAATTCCATTTTCTACACAGAAAGATACCTTCTACACGCAGTGTTTAAATATACACACTTAAAGGAAAAAAAAAAGGTTTTTATTCTATGAATTTATAATATAAGCATATACGATACCCTTATTCGAGTTACCGACGATTCCAAAAAGCGTTCTTTACCTTTAGAAACTTCAAAAGCCAATATATTTTCGAGATTTAAAGATGCTTTTACATTAAAAAAAATAGTTTATTTTGCTGCCACTGACTTTCGGAAACGTTTCAGAGTATTTGTAAAGTGTATTAATCCGTTTTCTCAGCTCGGAATATGTTTTCCGGATGCTATCAATATGGTAAAGAAACCATATATATTCTTTTCAAAATTAAAGAAATCTATATTTAAATTATTTTAATAAATATATTTTCCCTTTTCTGCATTATCGCATTTTATATATTCTCGTAAATTAAAGACGCGTCTATTTCCTTTCTCTCTCAACGAAAAGATATGCAGTCAAAATCATATCTATTTTTATCAATTTATCGTTAACGTATTTTTAATTTCCCTGCCAGTATCACTGTAAAAGAAATAACACAATGTATAAAATCTATCTCTCATGGTCATGTTTTGGCTTCTCAAAAAGTCCCAGATGCCGTTTTCTAAAGAAGCCGTGATCCCGCGTCGCCAAAACATGCAATTCTCATGCCTGCTATTCAAAAAAAATTTAAAGAATTGCAAATATGCTTTTCCAGCCGTGCCCAGCCGTTCCCATAACATATAACCGTCAAAAACTCTGAATCCTTCCTTTTTTGCCAATGTGTGATGTAAGCCAAATAAATTTACCCGTCCCTGTCACCAATTACAAAATTTAACATACGTTTGTTCTAAACGGTTCTGGTAACCCGCTCAAAGTTCATGCATCTACGCTCAAAAATGCAAAATCATTTGGCGAGGTTTATAACGCGTT
The DNA here is from genome assembly GCA_963931845.1 of Maratus michaelseni. Lineage (NCBI taxonomy): Eukaryota > Metazoa > Arthropoda > Arachnida > Araneae > Salticidae > Maratus > Maratus michaelseni. The sequence continues at coordinate 36,556,336 of OZ007595.1, read as the reverse complement.
CTCATGTCTCATCGCCGGACACTTCTCCTCTGGTCTCCGTTTCACCAACATCCCAATAGAATGCCTGGCCACCCTTTGGTATACTTCAAAAACACTTTGGAATACATCAAAATATTCTGCTATGCAGTCCAAAACTTTTGATTCTTACTTCACCCCCTGACAAAAATTTTAAATGTCATCCTACGCTGGCTATCGTCATATCACAAGATGTGAATCCCAGGTGTTTGTGAATTTATTACTACTGTGGAATATTTTATCAACGTGACAATTTCCATCGATTAAATAAAAGAAAGTTCTTCGAAAATTTTTCTCTACTCTTCCTATTTGAAATAACAACATCCAGTTCTCTCCAGGATGTCTTGCTATTGGTTGTTGCGGAAATAACATGCGGAAGCTACTATACATCACTATCGATATCTGTGTCACCGAAAAATGATTTATTCCATATTTCGTGATGCAAACCCTACACTATTTACATAACTTTGACTGCAATTTTCTTCAGTTCTCAACGGCCCGGGACTTTCACCACCACAATCAATTTTCAAGTAAATATTTTCATGTTCAAAAACTATGTGTTACAGACAAACATGATAATTAACAACATTAACTTTGAAATTAATATTATTTTGTTACTCTTGAATCTATAAATTCAATTACGTAGCTGAAAATGTTTAAGTGAGAATTGATAACATCTTAAAAATTGATATTTTCGTTTTAGAAAGTTGATGAATAAACTATAAAAAGTACTCTGAAACTTTTCCTGAAATCAGTGGCAGGAAAAAAAAAAAACTTCTGTAAATGCTTCTTTAAATCTCGAAAATATATTGGTTTATGAGGTTTCTAAAGATAAAGAAATTTTCTGAAAACTTGGATAACTCGGAAGAGGCTATTATTTTTTTCGTTCGTAGTTGTATATATTTTCTTAGAATTAGAAACTTTGCCATTTTTAACAGTCTATACAACAAATATATTTATATGAAATCTATTCCTGTTGTAATTTTATTATCTTTCTTGTCAAAATGTACATTTTACATTTAGAATTTTTAATGTAGTAGTTCGTAATATGAATATTATTGTATCTAACTAACTAATAGAAATAAAACATCATTTTATTTGCAGTATGATTAAAAATTACTAAGATATATAAAACTTATAGCTTAATTCAAATGTTAATAAAACCTTTCAAAAATCAGTTTTCAATGGAAATATAACCCACGAATAGTCATTGTTTCTCATTGAGTGCCCCTTTAACTGTTTTCAAAATAAATTAATCAACTGTGCAAGTTTGAAACACATTAAGAAACATGATTCTCTACGCGAGAATTATATTATTTTCTTTAAGCTATATGTATGTTTATTGAATAGATTTATATACGAACGCATTTATCAGAATCTTATTTGAACTGGAGGTTCCATTAAATTTTTGGTAAAATATAATTTTTACAATTAGAATTTTAACTGCAGTACTTAATAATCTGAGTATTAATTAATATTTTATCTAACTGTGTAATATGAATGCAACGTCATTTTACAATGTCATTTGCGCCATTTACTACCATTAAAATTAAGATATGAATAGATACGTTCTATAACTGCATCTTGATTAAAATTGATTTATCAAAATTTAAATAAAGCATTTCAGACGATTATTTTTCAAGGGAATATAACCTACGAAGAATCATTGTTCTCCACTGAGTGCTCACTTAAATGTTTTGAGAATCAATTAATCAACTATTCAAGCAACTTATTGAGAAGAATGTTTCTCTACGCGTAATGTTCAAGAATACAATTCTTAGGCTATATGTATGTTCAGTTAGTTGCTATACAATAAAGATAAACATTCTTATACCAAATCTATTCCTGTTGGAATTGTATTAATTTTCCAGTAAATTACAGTTTTGCATTTAGAATTTTGAATGTAGTATTAATCTGATTACTTATTTTATCTGAATAACTAATATGAATTCGATTTTATTATTTTTTTCAATATCATTAAAAATTTAATAGAAAAAGGTTTACGATTCCTACTTGATTAATATTGATTGATTAAAATGTGCATAAAACATTTAAGACAGTTATTTTTCAGCGGAAATCAACCCACGAAGAATCATTTTCTCCCCACTGAGAGCTCACTTAAATGTTTTGAGAATAAATTAATCAACTCTTCAAGTAACTTATTGAGAAGAATGTTTCTCAACGCGTAATGTTCAAAAGTAGAATTCTTATACGTAGGCTATATGTATGGTCAGTAGCTATACAATAAAGATAAACATTCTTATACCAAATCTATTCCTGTTGTGATTTTATTAATTTTCCAGTAAAATTAAAGTTTCGAATTTAGAAATTTGAAATTAGTATTAATCTGAGTACTTATTTTATCTGAATAAATAATATAAATTCGATTTTATTATTATTTTCAATATCATTAAAAATTTAATAGAAAGAAGGTGAACGACTCCAACTTGATTAACCCCTTCACGATGACCGTCCTTTACAGAATGTTTAATCTTTTACTACCGGTTTTCCAAAACAGAAATTTTCACCTAATTGAATCGCAAAAATCCTAAGATTTAATGAGGCAAATCTTACACTAAAAGATAACTGGTGGGAATAATCGAGGATTCTGAGCATCTTATGCGTCACGTATACGTGTCGCTCGTCCCCAAGGGGTTAATATTGATTGATTAAAATGTGCACAAAATATTTCAGACAGTCATTTTTCAGGAAAATTTAACCCACGAACAGCAATTGTTTTCTACTGAGTTCCCACTTAACACATTGCAGACCGGAAATTTTTATTAAACCTTTGGTATTAAAACAGTAGAAGTCCCTCATCTCTTTTGAAAGTCTTTCAGTCTACGGGTTTAATATAAAATGTCTTACAATCTAAAACTAATCGGATGTGCCAATCCCAAATACTGAAATAATAATGACACTGAAATAATAAGGATGATTGTTTTACACTGTGAAACTAGTTATAAAACGAACGCACCTCATATGCCACGCTTAACGTACGATTTCCAACTTGTGGATTTTTTTCCATGGAAAAGTATGTATGTGTGTAAGTGAACACAATTGCGCAGAAACTATGTTTTCGATAAATATTGTATGTCACAAGCCACTGCCGCAAAATCTGTATTCATTTTCGTATAAATCTGTCAAAGGGTTTAGTATCTAAACCATTTTTCAAATATTTTGTGACAAAAAAAAATTTAGTATTTTCTTTTTTAACTCAATTATTCAATTAAACATTTTATTCTTCCTGCTCATCTTATTTTGATAAACAGCCATATTTCACTAGAGCGTGACTTAATTTGGTATTTTTCCCCATTACAAAGCAAAGTAAAACTAGTTCGATGTGCCAATACCAAAACTTTCTTCTATCTCCATACATGTTTCATATACACCAAAATGAATCAGCACCAATTTATATCAAAGTCTAACTGAATCTAAAGTTGTGTTAAATTCCGTGCATTAGTTCTTGAGATGTGACTATCGCTAAAATCGTGTAAATCCTGAAAAATGCAGCATAGCAGCGCCACCTGCTGGGAGATTTAAACCAAAACCTAATAAACAACAACTTATGTTGACGTCTAACTGAATCTGAAGTTTGATGAAACTGAGTGCATTAGTTTTTGAGATATAGATATCTTGAAAAGCATAAAAACATAGCATAGCAGCACCGCTTGTTGTGCTGTTTATACCAAAACGTAACCAGCATCTGTTTATGTCAAAGTCAAACAGAATCTGAAGTTTGTTGAAATTCTGTGCATTAGTTTTTGAGATATAGCTATCGTGAAAATCACGAAAAAAGTAGCATAGCAGCACCACTTGTTGGGATATTTACACCAAAATAATCACCATCTATTTATATCAATGTCTAACAGAATCTAAATTTTGATAAACGTCTGTGCGTCATTTCTTGAGATATCGTGAAAATCATGAAAAATGTTACATAGCAGCGCCACCTGTTGGGCGATTTATACCAAAAACTAATCAGCACCAATTTATATCCAAGGTTTAACTGAATTTAAAGTTTTATTAAATTCCGTGTATTAGTTCTTAAGATAAAGCGCACACAAAATTTTTGTCACATACAGATAGACAGCGAAAGAGACTCACAAACAGATATTTTTTAAAAACTGTCAAATCGTGTTCAGGACCTTCTAAAACGTATAAATCCGTCAAAAACCGGAAGTCGAAAATTTTCATGCGACCAATACTTTCTTCTTATAAAGATAGAAGAAAGTAAAAATATGGACAACATGAGACAAAAAACATTTTCTGTAAGGTAGAAGCCACGTCCTTAGTGAATGATGGTTAAATAAAAAGAAAAGTGCCCAGTTAAGCTGATGGCATTGAGCTCACAGGCTATTCAATTCACACTTATTGTATATTATACTCTTATTTCAAAGAATAATGCCCCTCGAAAAATGAAGAGATCGATAATAAATTAAAGGAGGGATTAGCCCCCGTTTCTCCCCCTCTATACTTAATAAATGAACCTCCAAAACTAATCAAGGAAGCACCTTATCACAATGAACTTACGAACAAAAATTTGAAGAAAATCGGATAATTCTGAATGAGAAACCCATTTATCAAAATTAAGGGGGGGGGGGGCATTAATCCCCCGTTCTCCCCCTTTATACTTAACCAATGAACCCCAAAACTAATCAGGGAAGCGTCTTATCAGAATGAACCTAGATACAAAATGTGAAGCAAATCGATAATTCCGCATGAAAACCTATTTATCTTAATTAAGGGGGTATTAGCCCCCGTCCCCCCCCTTTATACTTAATCAGTGAACCTCCAAAACTAATCAGGGAAGCGCCTTATCACAATAAACCTATAAGCAAAATTTGAAGGAAAACGGATATTTCTATCAAGAGTTATCGCGTTACGTACATACGTACATACATACATACATACATACATACAGAACGGGCGAGCACATTAGCTCTCAGGCTTTGATAGCCTGTGAGCTAATAAAAACGAGAATTCTCGTTCTCGATCGGCGATGTGTTAAAAGATTTGAGAATAAATTAATGAACTGTTGAAGTATGAAATTTATTGAGAAGAATATTTCTCTAAGCGTAATATTCGAGAATTCATTTTTTTTATATTTTAGCTATATGCATATTTATTCTGTAGGCATACAAGAAAGAAAAGTATGCATATCAGATTTCTGTTCCAGTGTGGCTTTATTAATTTTCTAATAAAACATACAAAGTGCAATGGTCGGTGAATCGTCTCATAAAATAGAGAAAACGAAATATAGAAAAATAAATCTGTATTGTCCTTCAAAATAATCTCCATTAGTCACAACACATTTTTGACAGCATTTAAATCTGCTGGCAACTGTGAACGTAGGCTTCGTTCGGAATCGTTCGAAGCATCGACGTCACACGTTGTTAAATTTCCAATACATCTACAAATTAGAACAAGCACAATCTGTCGTTCTAGTTTGATGTTTTCTGAAGTTGTGCTTGATGACAGTCGATCCGAACGTGGCTCACCATCAACTGTTTCCTTTCTGTCGCGGAAACGCTTGAACCAGTCATAAACATATTTTTTAAGAACTACTTCTGATTCGCCCACTTGCACCAACATTGCACGGGTCTTCGTTGCCATTTTCCCCAATTTGTAGCATAACTTGATGTTTATGCATTGCTCCATTGCATTTGATATGACGTGTCGCACTGACTGGTTGGATTGGTCCCAGTGGGACAACGCTTCACTGGAACATACTGATTTCTACGGCAGGAGGTGCTTCTTCACATGTCTTGCTAGAGATCCTACATAAGAGAGCCATTGGACATTGCCGATATATCCGCCATTTTTTTTCAATAACGGATAGATAGCCATAGAATGTAACACACTTTCATCAGCATCTAACACTTTATATTCTAGTAAAATCATGGAAACTTCGTTTTATATGCTTTCAAAGAGTCACGTAGAACATAACTACAAGTGCATTTTCACTTTAGTGAATAAGAAATCTGAGAAAATGCATTTTGTAGACTCTGATGAACATGTACTGCGTTCTACGTTTATCCTTTATCCATCTACGTCTTCTATGAATCTGTTTTTGAAAAAAAAATGGCGGAAATTTCGTGTATGTCTCTTTTAGGTAGGATCTATATATCTCTCAATGTGCATGCACGTGCACGCATTCCTATCCCAAGTTATTGTTTAAATATCGGACCATTCACCGAACATTTTAGACACTTCTCTTATTTCTACATTTATAATTTTAAATTTGAAGTATAAAATATAAACTTTTAAAATTAAATTTATAATTAAATTAAAATTATTACTTTAACGTATCATCAACTTATTGATAACATAATTTTTCAAAGTTTCTAATCTATATATATTTGTCTTACGTGGCGCGGAAATAGGGCTGAATTTCTAGCTTATTGTTGGCAACAACCGTAGTTTCCAGAGCTCAGACCAATGAAAAGACTAGATTGTGTTAGATTAGCTCCGCCTCCAATATGGCGGTTAGTGTCAGCGCAGTGAAAATCAAGCTAGCAAATATTAAAAATAAAATAACATGTACGTAATCCAAAGCGTCTGAGATGATTCCTAATTTTAATTATGAGTAATATTGCTAATTTCAAATGAATTCTCAACTCTTATTTCGAATTTATTTATGAATTTCACTAGCATGAAAAATCGGATAGAAGTAAAAATATCAACAATTTTAGGTTTCACCTGCTGTCATCTATTGCAGAAATCTATAATCAATTAGAATAGTAAAACGTCGAACGAAATTTAAACAATCATTGATGATAATCTATCTTCCTATTACATAGTTTTTTTTAATGAATAAGCCGTGCTGTACAATAAGTTTTAAACAAATTGTTTCCAAGATCCATTATTCATAGTATTTAAATGATTTATATTCTCATTAGTAGCTTTAACTAAATACATTTTTAATTGTATTTTCAACGGAGTTCAATTGTTGTTTTGCATTAAAAAAATTGTCAATTTTATATGTTCAAATGATTTATGGTAGTACTTATTCCGGCTAGAATTACTGCAAAAATAAAAAGGGGCGAACGAGCGAAGCGATCAGAGACCGCGTAGCGCTCTCAATGTGAATTGCTTCGCAATTCACGGCGGTTTGGCGAGCGTTAGCGAGTAGGGGGCTGAGCCCCCTAGTATTAGTAAATTTATTTTGTAATCATAGTAATATGAATATGAAGATATTTTTCCAATATCATAAAAACATTTAATAGATTAAGCGGTTAACGTGAACATAAAAAAGGATTGATTAAAATCTGGATAAGATGTCCCAGATAGCCTAAATTTCATAAAAACTTAACCCCCCTTTTTTTTAAGTTTTGTTTAATTACTTGTATTAAGTATTTGTTAAAAAGAATACATTAATCAAGTGCTCAAATATGAGTCTTTTGAGCAGAATGTTTCTCTACACGCAATATTCAAGAATTCGATACTTATCGTTTGGTGATATGTATTTTTATTCAGTAAGCAAACATAAAAAATATAAATAAAAAGAAAACTGCCCAGTTAAACTGAGGGCATTGAGCTCACAGGCTATTCACAATAATTGTATATTATACTCTTATTTCAAAGAATTTGAAATATGCCCCTCGAAAAATAAAGAAATCAACAATATATTAAGGGGGGTCATCCCCCCGTTACCCCCCTCATAGTTAACTAATGAAGCCCTTAAACTAATCAGGGAAGTCTCTAATTACAATGAATATACATATATACAAAATTTGAAGAAAATCGGATAATTCTGCATGAAAAACCCGTTTATCTAAATTAAGGGGGGATTATCCCCCCTTTCCCCTTTATACTTAACCAATGAACCCCCAAAACTATTCAGAGAAGTGCATTATCACAAAGAACCTATATACAAAATTTGAAGAAAATCGGATAATTCTGCATGAAAAACCCATTTATCTAAATTAGGGGGGTTATCCCACTCTTTCCCCCTTTATACTTAACCAATGAACCCCCAAAACTATTGACAGAAGCGCATTATCAAAATGAACCTATATACAAAATTTGAAGAAAATCGGATAATTCTGCATGAAAAACTCATTTATCTAAATTAGGGGGGGTTATCCCCCTTTCCCCCTTTATACTTAACCAATGAACCCCCAAAACTATTGACAGAAGCACATTATCAAAATGAACCTATATACAAAATTTGAAGAAAATCGGATAATTCTGCATGAAAAACTCATTTATCTAAATTAGGGGGGGGGGTTATACCCCCTTTCCCCCTTTATACTTAACCAATGAACCCCCAAAACCATTGACAGAAGCACATTATCAAAATGAACCTATATACAAAATTTGAAGAATATGGGATAATTCTGCATGAAAAACCCATTTATCTAAATTATGGGGGGTTAGCCCCCTGTTTCCCCCCTTTATGCTTAACCAATGAACCTCCAAAACTAATCAGGGAAGCGCCTTATCACAAGGAACCTATAAACAAAATTTAAAGTAAAACGGTTAGTTCTATCAAGAGTTATCGCGTTACGTACATACATACATACGTACGTACATACAGAACCGGCGGGCACATAAGCTCTCAGGCTTTGATAGCCTGTGAGCTAATAAAAGTTTTTTCTCAGAAACCCATTTCAATTGGTATTTTATTAATTTTCTAGTTAGACATAGTTTCTACACTTAGAACTTGAAGTATAAAACAAAATATTCAATTTCAGTGCGTTAATATTTTTATGTGTATAAAAGTTATCATTCTGCATCCCAATTAATAATTGAATCGCTAACCAAATGATGTAAGAATAACTTATTGGACAATTAACTAATATTTTAGGTAAATAAAGTACATATGGTGACATGTTTTCTGAATATCATAAAAAATAAACACCTTAACTTCAACTTCAACTTTAATAAAATGGATTGATTAAAATCAGAATAAAATGTTTCAGACGGTACAATTTTCATGAGAGTTTAACCCATGTGTAATCACCTTTTACGACTGAGTACTCATTTAAAAGTTTTGAGATTAAATTATTCAACTGTTCAAATATGAAACATATTGAATGCTTCTTTACTAGTAATATTCGAGAATTCAGTACTACTTATCTTTAGGCTATATTCAATATGCATTCAACAAAGATAAATATACTTATCAGAAACCTATTTATGTTCCGGTTCTATTAAATTACTAGTGAAACACAATTTCTACATTTAGAATTTTAAATTTAAAACATGAAATATTCACTTTAAATAAATAAATAAATAAAAAGTATTGATTTCTGAATCAATTAGCAATCATATCATGAAAGTTTAAACGTATCTAATAAGAGTATTAATTAATTTTTATCTAACTATGTGCATATCATGACATGTTTCTTCAAAAACATAAAAAATGAGAACTAGATAAATAAAAGGGTTCCTAACATCAACAAAATAGATTGATTGAAATCTGAATTGAACGTTTTAGACAAGCTAATTTTATAGGAATTTTCTTGATACATTTATTCTTTTCTGCTTTCTCATGGTTTTAATATGTAACCTAAATTTATTTACTAACATTTTAACTTGTTTCCACGGCAATGCATTTTATGTTATTACGACAACATTGCTTATTTTTCTCACGCCAAAGATTCTTCTAGAAACTTCTTAATTGTTCACGTATAAATAGAAGAGAGCAGAGACATTCTGTTCTCTGTTCGTTGGTTAGTTCTTTGTTAGGATGTTTATTTAGCAGATCAATGTTCGTATATTGTCTGTGTTTGTAAACAAATGTTTTTATTTTTATAGAATGTGTCGACGTCTTTACTCAAGTATCTTATTTTCGCTGCACTAACTTTGCTTTATTTGTAAAAAATTACTCCTTATTGGATTTGAAATCAATTGGATTTGACCTTATTTCTAAAAAAAAATTACTGTGCGAATCAATAAATAATTGAGTCAATATGAATCAACAGCTCAGACGATTTGAACTAAATTAAGTATCCTACTGTTTTTGGGAACGAGAAGACTATTGGGCTAGGTCACATGTTCGGGAAAATTTGATTAGTGGGTCATTTTGATCATGAGTCATTATGGGTCAAGCTATTTTTATCTTAAAAACGGCTCAGTTGATTTGAACTGAATTTTGTATCCTACAGTTTTAGGGAACAAGAAGACTATTGGGCTAGTTCACATGTTCGCGAAATTTCGATTAGTGAGTCATTTTGGTCATGGGTCATTACGTTTCAACGTATTTTTATCTTAAAAAAGGCTCAGAAGATTTGAACTAAATTTTGTATCCTACTGTTTTGGGGCACGAGAAAATCATTGGTATAAGTCACATGCTCGAGAAAATTCGATTAGTGGGTCATTTTGTAGTCATTGTGGGTCAAGCTTATTTTATCTAAAAAATGGCTCAGATTATTTTGAGTAAATTTTATATCCTACGGGTTTTGGGGCACAAGAAGACAATTGGGCTTGGTCACATGTTCGAGTAAATTCGATTAGTGGATCATTTTGGCTTCACTATGCGTTATGCGTTTCAAAGAAATGAAGAATGCAACATTTATTAAGTTGCTGAATAGTTGGCAGTAAAAGAAGCCGAAAAGTTGTCATCAGTTCGCCAAATTTGCAGAAATATTGGCGACATTAGGCTGGAAAATTGACTTTCAAGATTACCAATGACAAAGCACATACTTGGCGCAAATTGAAAGATATTTCATTATATTTGTCTCAAAGCTAACTTTGACCGGGCATAGCTCGATCTTCCCTGCTCGTACTAATATGAATCAGAGTACTTAATAAGAGTATTGATTAATATTTAACCCAACTGAGCAATGTGAATGTGGCAATATTTTTTACTGTGTCATAAAAAATTAGAACTCCAGCAAATTAAACAACAGACTTAAATGAAATCGATTAATTAGAATATTAATAAAATATTTTTGACAGTCTGATTTTTATGCGGATTCAACCCACGAATAGTGAATGTTTCCGACTAAATATTCACTTAACACTTTTGCAAGAAAAATTAAGGACCTGTTCAATATATGAAACTTATTTTTTTAAAGTTCTATACGTGTAATATTCAAAAATTCGATAAGTATATTTAGACTATATGTAATAAGTGTATTCTGTAGACACCATAGGCGCCAACTTAACGGGGCATACCACACAAACTTTCACTACTAATTTTAAAATGTTATTTTTGTCTTAATTAATTACAATGATTAAACAGCACAAAAAAGTTTTAAAATTTGTAGTAGAAGTATACCCGATTGACTATTCTGCCCCGGTGGCACTGGCCGTATGGTAGGCATACACACATATTTCTAAATCTTTTATTTACACTTCTAGACCTTTAATAAACACAAAATTATTTTTTTCCGGAGATGACATTTTGTTGCTTCAGGAAGAAAGTCTCCCAAGGTCCACCCCCTGAATTCATCGCTACTCCTGATCCATCTTAAATTTCAGTTATGTAATTAGATTTATAACCAGAGCCTTATTATCACAGGGGCAATTTTTCACCACTATTTTTGAATAATAATAATTGATTTATTTAAAAGTAAAAATCCTCTGATAAAAATGGCGAAAATTACTCTTTGGAATTTGTGCTGAAAGTTTGACCCTGCGATAATCAGAGTCTGATTATAATACACTAGTAATGCAACAATATTGGTTCTATAGTGTTTGTATTGGGTATATAATGACCAATACTGGCTATGTATAGAACATATCTTGATTTTGTATTTACATAAAATATTACGCGGAAATCGACGTCCTATGCGGTTCGGGTAGTTCTACTTCAAGTCAACCCGAAGCCGACAAAGAATTTCATCAACTCGAAACCCAACCCGAGCTTGGTATACTTTAAACCCGAACTCGAAATGGAAGAAAATTAATCCAATTTTTAACACAATTATAGAGAAATAGTCAACAATTATATCTATACTGTCAATTTTATCTTTTATGTTGAAAAATGAAAATGTAATATTTATTATTTTTTTAATTATATAGTTTTCATGTAAAAAAATATTCTAAATTTTTTTTGGTAAGTCGGGTCAACCTGAACTCGACTCACAAAAGTCAAATCGTAACCTGGAACAGACCTCATACAGAAACAATAAGAATGAACCCGACCCGCAATGAAAAAAATTATCGTCGACCCATGTTACCCGACCGTATCTAGGCTCTAATTAGTGTTTACATTTTGTCGACATTGGTGCAATATTGCCAAGATATATTTCTCTATTTTATCGCTAATATTAATGAAAACTATGTAAAGCCAATATGTCAGCAATATTGGAATTTAATTGCAAATATTTTCGATGTAAGTGTAATATTGTGCAATATTGGCATTTCATTACCAATATTTCTATTGTAAAGCCAATATTTAACCAATATTCTTATTTCATTGCAAGGTTTACCTATGAATGAAATATTTAAGCAATATTAGGGCTCATTAACGAATACAACTAATATCAGCTTTAATATATTCATTATCACCACTCACATACTAAATGAACACTCAAATATGTAAAAGTAACAATAATAAAAATTTAATTAAATCCAATTAAAAGATGTTGGCGATATCTGCTGGTTGAAATTTACAGAATTAAAAAATTCTTGACAATATCTTCCACAAAACTTTATTTAACGTCTCTACTCCCTAGGTGCACATATGTGGACCCCCGTTCTTTCCCGTTTTATTCATGATACTCGAACATACACTCATGTCCAAAATTAAGGTCACAAACATAAAATCTGTGAAAACTGATGAACTATTCACTGTGTAGTCACGAAATTTGGCACAGAGGTATATTAGAATGGGATAAAGAATATAGCAACATAACAATATGTAAAAGATTTTAATTGTGAATTAAAATACAGCGTATGTTAAAAAGTGTTAAATCATGAATCAGAGAAAAAGCATTTATCTCAGGAAAAGTATGTCTGATATGGCGTGTGACCACTGTGCACTGCTATACAAGCCTCACAACGAGCTCTCATACTGTTTATGAGGGTGTCAATAAATGTTTGTGGCAACAAAGCCATTTCTTTCAAAAGCGCGGCTTTTAACTCCTGGTGGGTCATGGCAGGGCGTTACGCTGTGCAATGGTTCTTCCTAGACCATCCCAATGTCACCAGGAAGGCCAGCCAAGACAGCCACAGAGCAACGACACCTGCACAGAATAGCTATTTTGCGTTAAGCGCACGACGACATAGGCTGGGAACGACTCCTCAGCTTGCTGGTGACCTTACTTCTGCATCTGGAATAAGAATTTCCAGGCAAACAGTATATAGACGACTAGCAGAGAGGGCACTTTACGTCTGGCATCCAGTCGTGTGTGTCACTTTCACTGCATCGAACAGGAGAGCCCAGTTGTTGTGAAGTCGAAGACATCAGTCTTGGACACAACAAGAGTAAAAACGTGTTCTTTTCAGTGATGAGTCCGGATTCACCACGGAAAGTGATTCTAGTCGAATCTTCATCTAGAGAGAACGTGGAGTTCACTATCATCCCTCCTATGTAAAATAAATCGACAGATTTGGTGGCAAAGGAATCCCTCTCTGAGACGGCTTAATGTTGGGCTGGCGTACCCCACTGCACGTATTCGATGCGGATACTGTCAGTGCACATCGCTATAGGGATGAGGTCCTTGAAGCCTATGTGAGGTTGTTCCGGGGTGCTGTAGGCCCAGACTGCATTTTTATGGACGATAATGTGAGGTCACACAGTGCTCACATTGTTGATGATTTTCCTGAAGAGGAGGATAGTCGCCGTATGAATTGGCCCTCGAGATCTCTGGACCTCAATCCCATTGAACATGTTTGGGATGGTCTAGGAAGAGCCATTGCACAGCGTAACCCCACTCCTGGGACCCTCCAGGAGTTAAAAGCCGCGCTTTTGGAAGAACGGGCTTTGTTGCTACAAACATTTCTTGACACCCTCATAAACAGTATGAGAGCTCGTTATGAGGCTTGTATAGCAGTGCACAGTGGTCACATTCCATATCAGACATACCTCTCCCGAGATAAATGCTCTATCTCCGATTTATGATTTAACACTTTTTAATATACCTTGTATCTTAATTCACAATTAAAATCCTTTCCATATTGTTAAGCTGCTATATTCTTTCTCCCATTGTAATATACCTCTGTGCCAAATTTCGTGGCAACACAGTGAATAGTTCATCAGTTTTCACAGATTTTATGTTTGTGACCTTAATTTTGGACATGAGTGTAATTGCAATTTCGATCACAGAATGATATGCTTCGATGTCTAAAGATTCGAAATAATGCAAATAGATAAAAACTGTTGAGCTGAATTCAAATTGGAGAAGAAATGATTCAGTAATAATCAATAACATTACATCAATACGGAGTAGCAAAGATGTTTTGCAAAGTCAAAAGTACTTGATAAACAGGTCTAAAGTACATATATATTCAATTCTTGATTCTTCATACTAACAGGTTACGTAAACTCAATGAACTTTAAAGCTATAAATGTGAACTTCTTAGCAAATTGAAATCACCACCAAAGTTATACTAGTTCTACGGAACAAAGTATACTTTAATTGAGAACATCCTTCAGACTTATTTGAATGGTACCAATGCCCGCGTATAAGCCTTCGTTGGGATGAAGACTGGATATAAACAAGGAAACAGATATCACTTGAAGAATACAGCGCGGTAACTTCACAAAATATGTGCAACGGTGTCATCAGGAGTCGAACTGGGCGCCTTTCCTACGGCTGCCAAGAAATTAGCGGCTGATGCCTTAATCACTCTGCCAGGGAGGCCCCCGAAATCAGGTGGTATTGTAAACACTGTCTGTCTCAGATAAATAACAGTTTTAAATACAATCCAGACAGTCACGTGCTGAATCTGTATTACCAAAAAATTAAAGTTCTCCTAAACTCCCATTCAGTTAAAACTCTTTCCGGCACAGTGGTCCCACTCCGGGCACACTTAATTTTAATTCCAAACTTGCTTTCGACACCAATAATATTTAATAAAATTTTGTTTCTACAATGAAAGTCTAAAAAAAAAAAGTTCTTATTTTCTAAAAAAGTCGTTTGTAAATTCCGGTGTCTGTCAGTAATTTCTCATTTTACGAACAGACTTTGTCTGTGCCGGAAAGGGTTAAAACTCAACCGCAACGTCGGAACATTAACCCTTTGAGGGGCGGTGGTATATATTATATACCACCTAATTTTAATCCAATTCAAACCAGAAACTTTTAATTAAATTTTACTTTTTTAACTTTGGCGGGAAAAGTTGAAAAATAGCTTTTCCTTATTGTGGACTAAATTCTTTCGTAAATACCCGTAATTCAACGTTACAGGTACACAATTGCTTGCCCCTGAAAGGGTTAAAGCGCCTTGATAAGACAGCAAGGCAAATTAAGCTTACATAGTTATTTGAGACGTTGAAACATCCATATTCAAGCATGCCTGTTAATTCAACCTTTAAAGTATTTTTCTTTTCAGAGATATATAATTTTGATTAGAAAAGTTTCATTAGAAAATTTAGATATTATCTTTTTAAATTATGTACTATGCTAAAATATGTAACTAGTAATTCTAAACTTATTATATGGTTAATATTTTAATCAAATAATTCATAAATTTTTTTTTTCTTTTTTGAAAATCCATGAACGCAGACGGGGGGGGGGGGGGGGCAGGGGTAAATATTTGTTATTGGCGATTGATTGTTTTGCTGAGTACCAGATTTTTTTAAATTTTTTAAAGACCTGTCTCTAAAGCAGTATTTTCTCTTATTTAATCTAATTATTCTTGCAATTTATTTTACAAAAAGAGCTATAACTACCGTTTTATTAAATCAATTTTAACGAAAAAACATATATAAAATTCTTCATATTATTATTATAAAAGTTTTCTAATATATCTTCAGACACTAAGAAATATATTTATTGAGATGGCACAATTTCTTCTTTCATAATTTGGTGTATAAAGTATTTTAACCCTCTAAGCGTGTGGAACGTAATATTCCGTTCACTAAGTTCCAGGTTTCACTGCAATATATGCAATGTTTAAGATAATATAATTCTATAGATTTAATGAATTTTCAAAACATTGAAGAATGATTAATACTCTCAAGGGTTACATTCATATTTGTAATTAAGTTTTATTTATAATACTGAAAGAATCATATTTTTTTAGCATTTAAAACAAAATGTAGAGAAAACAACATTACAATTTTACCCTTTTTCAAAACACTCAGAGGGTTAAAAAAGATTCTTATGCATTTTAACCTGCAGATGAAAAAAATAACACTCAATATGTATCCAAATGCTTTCAAAATCATGTGAAAAAAATTTTCAATTCAAATGTACAAATATATTTCACTGCTTATTTTCTATTCGAAGAAATATTTTCTTGCATATGTTCAATGGAATCACAATTTTAAACGCACTGTAATATTCCCTCTCGTTCAGGCAAAACAATTTCACATTGCAAAGTTCAGCAAAGAAAAATATGATCCAAGCAAGTGATGAAAAATTCCCGAATCTAGTGTTCTTTAAACATAAGATTTTTTGTTGTATCTTTTATTGTATATCATCTTCCTATTTTTGTAGTTTTATCGTCTGCTAAATTTTGCAGTCTGCTTAATTTTGTTTAATCTGTTTAATTATGCAGTTTCAATTTAGGAACCATCATGATGAAATTATCATTATTGCTCAATGTATATTACGGGGAGAAGGGGCCAGATATTTAAATTTACAAAAAAACTTGACAACGGAAAGAATTAAAAAAATATATTTTTAATATTTAAATAAATTTACATATGTATTATGTAAGAAATGTATCGTACCAGCTACTGAAATAGCTGACATCCTGGAAAGATTGAGCGTCATAGTCATTTTAAAATTCCGTATTTTCATAACAAATCACATGTGTATTAGCCTACAATTCAGAATAGACCTCAAAGATATTCAAATTATATTGTGGAAACTATTGCTTTTACCTACTTGTAATCAGATTTTCTATCATAATTTGTATGGAAATAGGAGGAAAACAAAATTTTCACAATATATGATCAACCAGTTGACTCGTGTGAGGCTTTCGCAATGTAATCTGTGGGATTATTGAGCATATTTAACTTTATTTTCTGATTAAAATATATTGTATCTTGCATACATGTTTTTTTTAACGTGACTTTCTACATGTGTTATTACTACTTACAAACATGTCTAGGAAAATAAGAAGGCTATTATCTGCTTTCCCTCTTAAATTATAGCAATTTCGATTTTGAAATTTCTTTTAAATCAACATTTTTGACCGCTTGTAACTCAAAAGGAAAAAATCAGTTTTCAAGCCAAGGAAAGACCTCTATATAATGTCTATAACCTGTGTCATTTATGGCTTCAAAATCGATCTGTGAGTTCTAAAGTTTTGAAATTAGAGTCTTGAAAGTTTTTATGGTTTCTAAAATAATTTTAAAGCACGATTTTTTTTAAATCTATCTCTATCACGTGGAACCCGATTACGCAAGATTAATCCGTTTGCACTTAAAACAATATAATTAGTCCAGCATTTGTTTCCGACTAATATTCCATGACAAAATTTAAAATTAATGAATAAATGAATAAAATAATTTAAATAAAATACAAATTTAAAAGCCATTTAATTGAAGTACGTGCTTAAACAACCGAAATTGTCAGAAAGGAATAATCTGCTGTAAGTAGCGAGATCTTTAGAGATTTATTCGGAAATTTATCCTCGGAAGCGCCTAATACGAAAGTATTGCTTTTAATAAATTTCAAAACCTCATTTGAGTACATTATTAATATTTTCATAAAAAAGTGCTTTTTCGTGTTGTTAGTGCAATACTTTTCTTAAAAAATGCTTTTTCGTGTTGTTAGTGCAATACTTTTCTTTAAAAATGCTTTTTCGTGTTGTTAGTGCAATACTTTTCATAAAAAAATGCTTTTTTCGTGTTGTTAGTGCGTAATCTAGAAAAATATATTAAATGTAAAACATATTCAATTAAAAAAAAATGATTTTCACCCATGTTCTGTAATCCGTGAAGCACGGGTTGAATCCCCCTGTGTCATTAAGTAATTAATAAATGTGACTATCAGATGTGTCACGGTACTTTGCACAGATCTAAGTGAATTATGTTATAAGTCTTGTAAGGTGACAGATTTCAACAGCGACATGTGGAAGCTGTGAAGAGCTAAATGATGGTGAGAAATGCATCTATTCTAATAATAAAAGTTTTTTATAATCAAAAAAGAAAAAAAATATTGTATCTACATGTATACCTGTACAAAGCCATCTTTTTTTGAGACTCTACAGAAATAAACGTAATGAAATGTGAAGAAAAGTGTTTAAATTATATATATATATATATATATATATATATAAAATTGAAAATTTTTGAAGTTTTTGTTTTAGGTTTTTTTTTAAATCAGCTTTCTAAATCAAAAATACGTTATCAATCATTCATTATACAAACTCATATTGGTTCAAATATTCTTTATTTTCAAGAGGAAAAAATCTATGCAAACTTACTTTAATAAAATAATTTAGTTGTCAATAAGGATTTAATAAAATGGGTATTGACGAAGATAAACTAGGATACCGAGAAAATATCCATATTATTACAAAAGACAATTTTAAATCTGCTTTAGAATCCACTGTAAAAGATCATGATTGAATAGCAAAAATAATGAGAAGACAATTTTTATCTAATACTTTTTTTTTAGGTGCTTGCATCACACGATTTTTCCTTCAGATTTATAAAACATGATTATAATGAACATAAATGATTTGATGATTTTAATTAACTAGATGTATTTCAATGTCGCGAAAGTTCTGTTTTACAACCTTGTTTATAAAGCTTCCTTGGTCAGTAAATATTCAGTGTATTGTAAAATAAATTTTATATCTGCTTCAGAATCAATCTTTAAACATGAGTGGATAGATAAAAAATAAGGAAAGATAAAGTTCTATCCAATATATTTCTGGTTGTGCTTTTATTACTTGTTTGGTTCTTCTATTACAACATAATAAAGACCATCTATCATTTTAGTGAATTAAATATACTTCAATTAATATACGACGACTTTTTATAAAACTTCCTTGGTAAGAAGAATTTCAGTTGATTGTAAATTGAATTTTAAATCTGCTTCGGAATCCATCTTAAATGATCCGCAAAACAAGAAAGAAGAACCCTGCGTCAAGCATAGATAATGAAACTCTTCCCAACACATTCAGAATACTGTAACAAAACTTTGTGACCAGCACGGTAAAGTCGTCAATTTTAAGGACTGACATGCTCTATATGTAAAAATAACTTTATTTAAAACCAATTGCGAAGGGATGCGATGAAGCTTCTTTTAAATTTTGCCTACGATACGCTGCGTTAAACAATAACACTAGTCAACAAAATTTAACTTTTTTTTCTGTATATGGCTTGTAAATAGTTGTATTTAAGTAATTTTAGGATGCGGAATTCGGTGGAATAATCAAATTCTCTCAATCAGGTCACATTTTTTAGATACACAGCAGTTACGTAAAATCGACAGTGAAATATCTGACAAAAATTGACCGGTTGAGATACGAACAAAACATAATATTTATCACTAAATATGTTTTCTTGATAACAAAAACAACTATAAACTAGTACGAACATGAAACTGTTGCGCAATAACCCATAATATTAATATTAACAATGTTATTTTTCAAAATAGGATGATGTCTTTCTTGATGTCAGAATTAATTCAAATAAAGGTTTCAACTTAATAGTCATTCACTTCCTCACTATTGGACCACAAAATGTAGATTGTAATTTAAATTTCCCCACGTATTTTATCATGTATGTAACAATTACATTCTAATTTTTTTTTTAAAACCCTTACGTGATAGAAAATTTCCCATAGCAAATTCGGATTCTACATGAAAAAATATATAACAAAAGATGTTTATTACAAATCAGATACAAAATGGCTGTTAACTAATGTAATTTAAATTTCATCACGTATTTTACCATGTATGTAAAAATTGCGTTCTAAAATTTTCTAAAAACCCTTACGTGATATAAAATTTCCGATAGCAAATTCGGATTTTACATGAAAATATACATAACAAAAGATGTTTATTACAAATCAGATACAAAATGGCTGTTAACTAATCCAATTTAAATTTTATCACGTATTTTACCATGTATGTAAAAATTGCATTCCAAAATTTTCTAAAAACCCTTACGTGATATAAAATTTCCGATAGCAAATTCGGATTCTACATGAAAAAATACTTAACAAAGAATGTTTGTTACAAATCAGATACAAAATGGCTGTTTACTAGTGTAATTTGTCCTTGTATAAATATTCAATAATACGAAGAAATACAAAATTACTAACTCAAGAAACTTCACTTACGTCAAGAACTCTGGCGGTTCACATGCATTCATTGAAGACTTCAAAATTCAATCACGTTGCTATAAAAAAAGATTAGTTCACATTTTTACAAGCTAGCTAAAATGTTCCTAAAACTAGCAGCACGTTCTTAGCTGCCGACAAACTTTATTGAACTATAAACAAAGTTTATAAATAAAGCTCTTACCAAACTGCAATTCGCCTTTAACTAAACTCCAAACTTTTCGATGTCCAGAACATGTGCAAGTTTTTATCTCCAACACTCGAAACTGGTCTTACAATCCTCAAGAGGCAGGTCTCGACCCAGAGCCGCTTATATGAACTTTTGATTCTGCTTTTATACTCAGCAGACTGACCATCATAGCCTAATTTGCATAAAACCACAGCCAAAACCAATAACCACAGACTCCGGGAACGACAAACCCGCATCGGAAAACTAAGTAAAATAAACAACAGATGCCTCTGTTGTGCACACTAGTTAATGTCGACAGCAGGCACGCAAAAAGGATAGTGCTCGGCACCAGGCTCCAAGCACTTTACAGTGTCCCCAGGCGCTTCATCGGTACCACTATTAATGCTCCCAGTTACCATTATTAATGCTCCGAGGATCAATAGAAAAACGTACAAAATTGTACTTCTGGTTTTTATGATAAATGTAAATCGTTCCCGAACTATACTTATAAACTATTCTTCTTATACTCATAAAAACTTCTACTAGCTTGGTTTATGGCACCTCTAATTTATTTTATTTTAGCACTCTTTCGTAAGCCAAAGAAAATGCATCGGTCTTTGCGTGGCGCTACTATGTAAACGGCTCGGTAATTTTCGCTTAACGCTTTTAGGGGCAAAGTATGTTTGTTGCTAGAAAACTGAAATGATTGAATGACACTAGAATTTGCGAACAAATTTATCTGTAAATAAGTAACAGCTTTTCTCCACGTTCATTATAAAAGCAAAATTTTATTCTAAAATTCTGGTGTTATAGTGGCATTTGGGGTTTAAAATATGTTGTATATAGAATAAACCACCGCCTTTCAAGGAACAAATGTGCAATAGGGAGCACTGAAGCAACAAATTACAGCGGGAATCAAATTTTTAGATGTTAATCGTGGCTAATCGGTTACACTTTTAAATCTTATGTATAAAAACTTATGTTTTGTTAATTTTCTTAATCTATTAAACAATCTTTATTCCCAAATAAATATATAAATCTAAAGATGCGTGTAAAGTTAAAAATAAAGTTTAACGAGTAAAGAGATTTCGGCATAAAGACGGGTAAATTTCTTTTATGAATACAAGATGTTGTTAGAACGCTAATTTTCTTCACATTAAAAACATTGCAAGATCATTTTCTTCACCTGTAATGGGAGGCTGATTCAGTGGAAAGTCTGGACTAAAAAAGAGTGCTAAGCACAGCGTTGATGGACAGAATAGACGATTTCTATCCAATGGTTTGGAGTATCATAGTTGAGATTTTTTCCAACAGAGCGAAAATATGCCGGGACCAGGACTCGAACCTGGGTACTTTGGTTTGCCGTACCAACGCTCTCCCTACTGACCTATCCCGACGATATCCTGGACTGGCATATCTCACTCTTATTTGTTGGACAAGGCTGCGAACTGCAACGCCAATTTCATTCATCCGAGCTATAACTATAGCATTTATGTGATGAATCGTCGCGATAGCTCAGTAGGGAGAGCGTTGGTACGGCAAACCAAAGTACCCAGGTTCGAGTCCTGGTACCGGCATACATTCGCTCTGTTGGAAAAAATCTCAACTATGACACTCCAACCATTGGGTAATAATTTACCTAGTTGAATATACTTTCCTCTATTCTTTATGAATAGATGATTATTGGCTTTTTTATGAATAGCATAAATGTTGACGCAACTTTCTCTTAATTTGTTTTATAGAGTTTGACCAGAACGCTACATTAACTTTGTTTCCAGTTCACAGAGATATAGTTTTATTACATAAAAAATAACTAAATAAATTGCATTGAAAATTACAGCAAACATCGATGACGCAATTAACCATATCCCTTTAAAATTTTCTGTCGCTCTTGCGACCGACAGAACTTTCACATCTAATATCAACAGAACTTTCACATTAAAAAAAGTCGACTCCCTTTCTAAGAGAGTTGCTAGTGCACTATAACTTCACCGTTTAATAATGTGAAAGATGATGTCTAAGTAAACAATATATTATATTAAACAATATATAAGCAACACATTTTTAATTTGGGTAATTAGGAAAAATATCCGATTTATTTTGTACAGCCCTGTATATAATCAATAGATTTGTATGTATACTACATAGCATACCAAAATTTAGCTCCAGTTAGGAAACGCATAACACAGTTGAAAATTTTCCTTTAGCATATTTCGGTCAATAAGCGGAAATGTATTCGAATTCTTTGGTGAATTCCTGTATATGATCTATAGAATCAAATAATATGCAAAAAATTAGCTAAATTTAACCTTCTCACCGCCGCGAACTGATTTATCCGATCACTATACTGCAGGTTTCACTGCAATATTAGTATTATTTAAATTAATATAATTCTACAAATATATTGTAGTTTTAAAACATTAAGTAATGATAAGAAGTCTCAAGGGTTATATTCATATACGTAATTAAGTTTTTTATATCATTGTTGAACATGTTTTTTTAGAATTTCAAAAAAAAAATTGCAGAGAAAACAACATTACAATCTCGCCCTTTTGCTCGGCGGTCAGAGAGTTAAAAACGATTTTTCCCTATAGACCACAATCTAACAGCATTTTTTTGCGGGTGCATGTAAACGAACTATAAATGACACACACTTCATAAACATGCCCTTGTAAACCTTTAATAACATACACTGACGTGAAATATTAAAGGAACAACTATAAAAATCCATCGAACTTGAATAATTTTGCAGATAAGAACATGAAACTGGCACAAGATCTTTATTTTGTCATGCCTGACATATATTCAAAATGCAGAACTGCTTATTTCTACAAAAAATAAATTTACATAAAAACATAGAAATGTGTGATAAAAGAAAAGACAAGGAAATTGTACTGTTGCAACATTTTATAGCCTCACGGAAAAATAAAAAAAGGTATGTGGTCACCCCTTACCGAAATGCAACCTTTACAGCGATTTTCCATACTGTGGATTAGATTATCCAGAAGTGCTTGCGGTAACAAAGTGTATTGAAGATGGATGAATAGTGCTTTGAAGATCCTGGAGAGTGTTAGATGTGGGTTGCCGAGATACAATTCGACGTCCTAATGAGTTCCACACATGTTCTATCGGATTTAAATCTGGAGAATATGCAGGCCACTCCATTCGCTGGATTTCTTCGTCCTGAAGATAACTAGTCAGTAGTGCAGCACGATGAGGACTCGCATTATCATCCATTAGTAGGAAGTTACTACCAACTGCACCCCCTAAACAACTTGACATGAGGATCAAGAACCTCATCTTTGTATATTTCAGCATTCACAGTTGCACTGGTAAAAATGTGCAGGTCAGTGCGGCCATTCAAAATGATGTCCGCCCATACCATGATTCCAGGACCTTTGTATCCATGTCTTTCACGGATGTTTGCAGCCTTATTGAGTGTGTTTTTCTCCCTCCATATGGTAACACGTATGGAGTCACTCTCCTAATAAATTCGGGATTCATCGCTAAAGAGAACTGGGCTCCAGTCCGTGGAACTCCAATGACAATGATCTCTGCACCACTTTAACCAGGCTCATTTCTCTACCGGAGTTAGTGAAATATAAATCATAGGTTTCCTTGCATACAACCCTCTTTTACGTAGCCTGTCACTCACAGTAAATCTGGTTAGTCTAGATCCTGTTCCAGCAGCTTGCAATCTGAACTGACGTGAGCTGCCTGTTTCCTTTTAGAAATCATTGCCAAATAATGGTCCTGATAGTCTGTTGGGGCACGTTTTCGACCTTGACCTGGTTGTCTGTGCAGATTACCAGTGTCTTTAAACTCTTTCCAGATTCTTGACATGGCGCTTTTGGCTATTTGTTTTGGTTTATAGCATTATTTCTTATTTTCGAAGTCTTTACAGACCCCTGTCAGTGCCTGCCCTGCTTTCATTCTCCATATCGCACTCCATTTCTCACAATCGGTCAAATGTCTTCTAGACAACATATTCCACCTACTACAAGCGAATATTCTATCCAACTACACATACAGTCCTTGAAATTAGACTTCCAATCACCCACGTGTACTCCTTTTCACACGTGCCGAAAGAGCGGGCTCAAAAATTTGCATAATTTTCTGTAGGGAAGGTTAATCCCATTGATTGTGTTACCAACCAGTCACCTTTCATTGAAATTCCCTTAGTAGACTTTACATAAAGCCCTTTTTTATGGTTGTTCCTTTATTTTTTCTCGCCAGTGTAGTATACCAAAGTCATTGAATACTATCAATATCGATCGACAAATATGGATCATTTTAGTAAAATATATGTAGGTATTTCATTACTTTAACGTCTGTTTAACAACTTGTTTGAATACTTCCAGTGAAAAAGTCTCCAATGTACTATAAAAAATAATTTAATGCTTCGTAATCCATCGTAAAAGATCAGTGAATATAGGAAAAACGAGAAAAGAAATTTTTCTACCAATACTTTTTCGGAGGTGCTTGTATCACATGCGATTTGCTTAGTTGATGTAAAACATCATTATAAAGACCATCGATCATTTTAGAGATCTAGATGTATTTCAATTAGGCTGAAAAGGTCTTCCAAAAAATTCTTCTATAAAATTTCATTCGTGAGGAACTGTCTGATGTATTACAAAAGCTGTTTTAAGTCTGCTTTAGAATCCATTGTAAAAGACTGCTTCCCGCGTTACGGGATTCACAAGAGATTTATTTATTCGTAAAACATCGTTAGAAAGAACATCGATCATTTTAGTGAACTATACGTATTTCATTACGCTTTTATTAAAACTCTGTTTAACAATATGTTACAAAACTTTCTTGGAGAAAAAATATCTGATAAATATCTAAAATCTAAAAATATCTAAGTATACAAAAATGAAAATTTGTCTCGCTGTATTTCTATACAAATCCAAAGTTTAGAAGCGAAAATCATGAAATTTTACGTACAGGCGTATTAAAATACAGCCGAGGCAACTAAAGTAATCCGAAATCGAAGTAAAATATAGTAAAATTTTACCCACCAATCTGACAATAATTTCCTATCAAATTTAAACATTTTTCATTATAAAAGCTGCGAACAACTAAAAATCCACAATAAAATTCTTACCACAACAATCAATTTTCTATTGAAAGATTTCCACGTGAAAAGGAAAATGAAATAAAAAGTTGCAATAATTAAAAAGAAGGCGAATATGACGTCATATGGGGAGTATAATAGACATTTCTTAATAATACAAGGAGCATAAATATTTGTAAGTACAGAAAGCATGTAAATATGTAACGTCATATGAGTTTGAAGAACTTATTGAAACATAATAAAAACCCAATTATGGAAATATTAGCATATTTTAACATTTTGTAGCTGTCTGATTTTGTTTTTGTCATTTTAAAATTTATTCCACATATATACGGGTGTGTATGCGTGTATATTAGAATTTCCCACAAAGGTTTAGGTCCCCAGAGTGAAAAACTTAGCGAATCTAGTGTTCTTAGTGAAGAACTGAAATAAAGATTTGAGAATTTTTAAAAATAAAATTCATAAAATTTTTGCATATGCCATTTTTTTTATCATGAAAAACTTATTTGAATAACAAAATATTCAGAAACAACCTTTCAGCAAATGGTTTTAATCTCGGTCTGAATCCGGACCACAGATTTATTTATTAAGTAAGTAGGTAAACTGTTGTCCAGATTAAATAAAAAAAAAAAAAAAGAGTGAAAATTACGCAAATTAAAACTCAAAACAAAAACGTAAATTAAAACTCTTTTTTTTTTTTTTTTTTTTTTAGAACAGCAACATATATGCTTCGTTTATATGCAAAGTTACATTTGAAGGAATCTTAGCAGTTGTGAATTTTCCGCTTTTTTCGCTTCAATGATGAATGGAAGCTAGCTGATTTTTAGCTGATTTCTGATGAGTTCATTAAATACATTTATTTATTTTTATATTGAGTTTTCATTCGATTCATGTGTATAAAATTTTGTATGCTTCTTTAATTATGTTCTTATACAGCACGTTTAATTTCAAGCTTCATTTTTCTAAACAACGTTCTTAAAATAATGGGCAAGACCGGGTACTTCAATGATGAATGGAAGCTATCATCTAGTGGCATCTAGTGTACTATAAAACCAATTTTCAATCAGTTCTAGAATGCATCGTAAAAATGCACAGAATAGTAAAGTTCTACTGTGCAAGTCCTTGGAAGTGCTTGGATCACGTGGGATTTGTTTAGTATTTGCAAAACATCATTAATAAAACAACGATAACTCAAGTGAGTTAAGTACATTTCAGTGACAATAAAGTTCTGTTTAACAATATTTAGAGCAGTTTAATGATGATTAAAAATCTGGCTGTCTGCATTAGTGAGAAAGATAAACTTGAGTGAAACTTGTACATCAGATTTTATATAAATCAACTCTATACAAAACAGATTTTTTTTTAGATAAATTAATTGCCCATGATATAAATATACAGTGGGGAAAAAATTATTTGCACATACAAAATTATATTCTTTAAATAAATATC
This sequence comes from Maratus michaelseni, assembly GCA_963931845.1. Taxonomy (NCBI): domain Eukaryota; kingdom Metazoa; phylum Arthropoda; class Arachnida; order Araneae; family Salticidae; genus Maratus; species Maratus michaelseni. Next base: position 36,529,255 of record OZ007595.1, on the reverse strand, counting down.
TAAAACGGTTGTGACGAAATTATTTTAACTGTTATTATTATTTTTTTTTACTTAATTTCAATACGTTAAGGTTCTCTTTAACAACTTGTTACAAAATTTTCTTGGTGAAAATCATCCAATGTACAGTCAGCCAAAAGGGAAAATAATTAGAACACCCGAAACATTTTAATCACCAGATTTTCTCCAAAAAAAAAAAAAAAAAAACTAAAATAACTATTCTAATGACGTATATGTCTTCTAACAATTTATGTTTAAAAAATAATTTAGGGGGTCGTCTTGACACAGAAATTGCACCAAACACTGAAATTTTCAATACGAACACCTACGTTTGACATGATATTTGGATGTTATGGTAAATTTTATTTTAGGCTATCAAACAGGAAGCCATTCAGTCAAGTAGTTTAGGAATTATGAAGTTTAAAGTTTGAAACTTCTAATGTTATATTAATTTCTTGCAAAACAGATTGTAATGTGGGTAGTTTTTTAAGCATAACTTAAAAGGTCAAAACTTGACGGAATAAGCTGTATGTTTCAGTTCGCATAATTGAAACTTCTAGAAATTAATTTCTGTTAAAAAATTCATAGATTAGGATTCACATTTTTGTTTTCGAAAAAACTGAATTACACATAATTTTGAATTACATATAATTTTGAAATTATATATATTTTGAATCAATTTTTCGAAAAAAATATGAATTGTAATACTGCGAAATCTTTTAACAGAAATTGATTGCTAGAATGTTTAAATATGTGCTTCCAAAATTACAGAGAAGAGTCTGTATAGCTCACTAAAACAAAGATTTTTTCGACAACAAATTTGAGCCGCAATCCACGTATTCAGTCATAAATAAAAGGTGTCTCACTGGAAGTCGAACAGGAGTTTTCTGGAGAATTGGAGAATTTAGCGGTAATGAAGACATTTTACAGGGATATTTAACACACTTACTATACTTTGTGTGAAATGTGATAGATATCATGGGAAGTCTACTGTATATAGGTCAATGATCGATATGTACCGTGAGCTGAATTTGAAATTAAGAAGTGATTATGTCATTGTTCTTGTTTGGAGTAGATCGTAGCCATTTCAAGCTATTTTTGACATGCTGTCAGATTTCATAGAAAATAAAGTATGCATGTTGAAGAGTTTGGTAAAATACTTTCATTACCGTTAAAGGTATGAACGAAAACACGATTTTGACCTGCAGTGAGACTCGAGTTTTCGTTCAGAACTGTAGCGGTAATGACGATATTTTACAGGGCTATTTAACTGACTTACTTTACTTTGTGTGAAATGTGATATATATCACGGGAAGTCCACTGTATTTAGGTCAGTGATCGATATGTACTGTGAGATACATTTGAAAATATGAAATGTTTAGGACAGTGTTGTTGTTTGGGCGCAGATTGCAGCCATTTTAAGCTATTCTTGGTATGCTATCACATTTCATAGAAAGCAAAGTATATATGTTAAAAATTTTGGTAAAATATTTTCATTACTGTTACAGCTATGAACGAAAACTCGAATTTTACTTGCAGTGAGACACCCTATATTTATGGCTGAATAAATAGATTGCAACCCACATTTCGAAATAAAAAAAAAAGTTTCTTTCAGTGCGTTGTACCAAACCTCCTAGTTTGTACTGCGGTAGCAAATCTGTATGCTCTGAAATACCTACCATGTTCATGTTTATTAAGTCAAAATGGAATGAAATTAGATGGCATGATTATCTTTGTTTAATTTCATCAGATCTTTGTTTAATTTCCTTTTGAGAAAATATATAAGGATACAAAAGCAAGAATATGCAATACTAACAAATGGATTTTCCATTGCTAAACTGAGCGTTAAACCGTCAGAGTGAAAAATGTCCCAAACCGGGTCCCTTGCCAGTTTAGCAATGAAAAATCAATTTGTTTCTTACTCATTAGTTTCGAGCGAATTTCACTCCTGAAAATTTATTTGGAATTCACTTGTAAGAATATGCAAATTCACTATAAAAAATTTATGATTTTATTTCTCGTATTTTGTTTAAAAATTTTAAAAGACAATTAATAAAGGATTTTCTTTAATGTTTTTGTTGTAAAGGTTATTCTAATTTAGTTTTTAAAATAATTATTGTCCAATAAGAACTTGCCAGTTTTATATAGTAAGTAATATAATAATTATAAGTAAATTGTAATTAATTATTTCCTGCAGAGATAATCAAGTTTCGCGATTAAACAGATTATTATACCTTTGTGATTAAAATAGAAACATATATTTTGCCACAGAAACAAACTTATATATTTCCTAAAATGCAGGACAAAATCATGTTTATTAATCTAACGTAGCTAAAAATAAGATTGCTTTCCATGTCTGTGATTAATTTCATTTTTGGTAAAAGTAATAATAATAATAATAATAATAATAATAATAATAATAATTAGTCAAATGTGTTTTATGCAAGATATACATTAAAATAATATGATAGCTTTTGTATATCTTAACCAAATTAAATTAAGCTTATTTAAAAATTGTATAGGTTATTTGGAGTTTGTTTTAGATTGTTGTTATTATTCTACCGTAATTAGTTCTAAAAATCCATTCTGTTTAATAAGAAACCGCTAATTTTGAATAGTTAAACCAATAATTACTGGATCGTTACGAACAATAAACATTAAATTAATGTAACGAATACTTCCTAGAGGGTACCATAATATATTATATTTCTTCATTAAAATAGAAAAGACATACAAGCAAAATTATACTTTAGCAGAAATGGGGTTTTTTTCTTTTTTACCTTTATGAAATTAATATACTAGGAAATTAAATTGTTTTCTATGTCTTCAGTTAATTTAACTTCGAGTAAAAAAATAAATGGTTCAAAATTGAGTTATGCAAAATACATCTTAATAGTAAAAGCTCTTATTTCTAATAATTAAAAGAATTTATTCTAGCTTATAATTTTAAAGCTATTTTCGAAATGATCATCTTTCAGATTGTTTTTACTTTACAGTTGTAATTAGTTTTGATATGATTAGTTTAGATATAATCATGCTATATCCTGTTGCAGTTATGTTTAATAAAAACTTTATATAATTAAACATGAATTTATGTAAATGAACTGAATTAACGTTAAAAACTAAAATAATATAATGAAATAAAATTTAATCTAAAGTGATTTTTGAATTTTGCAGTTTAATACAATATGATTTACCATTAAGATAGAGATAGATATTTCGGCAGAGAAAACAAATTATACATTCTACAAAGTACAGGTTTAATATTATGTATAAAATATATACAATCAGGAATTATAATGTATTCTGTATTTTTGCTTTTTTTTTTTTTTTTTTTTTTTTTTTTTTTTAAAAAAAAGACATAAATGATTTAAAAGCAAGTTATATTAAATATGTCAAAATAATAAACGTATTTGTTTCTTTTCGGCAAATTAATTTTTATACTGGTTTAATAAATTTATAACTAATTTTAGAAAAGACAATTTGTTACGTTGTTGTTATTATATTATCGTAATTATCTTGAAAAATGTAAGATTTTTCAGTAAGATCCTCTACATTTTATATAGTAAGCAAGTAGTTACTGACTGTAATTAAATTTACGAATAATAAAGTTAAAAATATTATTGAAATATTTCCTAAATATATTTTAAAGTTTTGCAGTTTATACATTGTATCATCTTTGTCGTGAATGCAGAAGCAGATATTTTCTCGTCGAAACAAAATTAAATATTATCTGAGAAACAGACCTTGTTTATCTTTGTTAAAGCGGGAAATTAGATTGCATTCTGTGTCTTTTATTAATTTCATTTAAACAAAGACGTAACTTATACAAAAGGAAGTAATGTAAAATATGTCTAAGAGTACATGCTTCTATCCCCTTACCCAAAATAAGTTATGTTTATTTAATATATCTATAGCTGATTTAGATTGCTGTTATTATACTACTATAATTAATATTTAAAATTGATTCAGTTTAATAAGAAACAACCAGTTTTAAATAGTTAAACCAGCAACTACTCAATTGTAACTGAAATTACGAACAATATACATTGGATTAATATAATAATCATTTAAAATGCTGAACAAAGAATGTTGGTGTGTTACAATAACGACAAACAAACCTTCTTAATAACAACATAAAATTAAGAAATCCGCAAGGCCTTTTAAAGAATTTTGTCTTTCTTCTTCAGGTACAAAGAAGACGTGCTACCACTTTGAAGATAGGAGCAAGACTGAAAGGAAATAAAAAGAGAATTGACAAGTTAAAGGAAACAACCAATGGGAAAGCAGAAGGCATCAGCCAATCACAGAAGAGCATTACCCAATCAGTAGAATACAGAACAGAAGAAGAAATATACAGCAAATACAATCAAAACAGAGTCAGAAAAGTTAAAGAAATTTACATGAATATATAAATATATATATATACTAAACAAAATATAAAAAGAAGAAAATAATAAAGTAAATGATTAAGAACAACTTAGATGTAATAATAATAGTATAATAACAAGACGAAGAAAAAAAATAATTACCACCTTAAAGTACACTTATCTCCAAAATTAAGGTCACAAACATGTTTTTCAAAATAATTGTAAATATGTACCAGAATAATTGATAGAATTTGTAATGTATATATTTTGAAGAACGTGTAGCACAATACGAAACTTCGGTTTAGAAAAAAAAGTTGTTTAGCGTTAGAACTTTCAGAACTAGTAGAACTAGACCGTTTAAGTATCTGGGATTTTTCCTGCAGTTTTGTGAATATTGCATTAAAACGAACAAGTTAGCCTGTTTGCAGAGCCGGTGACAGGCTTGAAGCTGGCCAGTCTCAAGCGGAGCTCGCTCGATGGTTACGAGTAGCACCGAAAGTGGAATCTAGGTTATGGAATCCATTCTAAACAAGTGGTACTGTCACCAGGAAGGGCGGCACATAGCAACGACACCTGCACATGACCGCTGCTTGGCATTAAGCGCACGACGATATAAGCTGGCAACGGCTCAGCAGCTTGCTTGTGACCTTACTGCTGTGTTTCGAATAAGAATTTTCAGGCAAACAGTATATAGACATCTAGCAGAGAGGGCCCTTTACGCCCGGCGTCCAGTTGTGCGTGTCCCTTTCACTGCATCCAACAGGAGAGCCTGGTTGTTGTGGAACCGAAGACATCAGTCTTGTACACAAAAAGAATAGGGGCGTGTTCTTTTCAGTGATGAGTCGGGATTCACCACGCAGAGTGATTCTCGTCGAATCTTCATCTGGAGGGAACGGGGAGCGCGTTATCATCCCTCCTACGTAAATTAAATCGACAGATTTGGTGGCAAAAGAATCCTTTTCTGGGTCGGCATAATGTTGGTCAGTCGTACACTAATGCACGTCTTCGATGCGGGTTCTGTCAACGCACATCGCTTTAGGGATGAGGTCCTTGAAGCCTACCCCTAGTGAAGTTGTTCCGGGTTGCTGTAAGCAATGACTTCATGTTTATGGACGATAATGCGATGCACACAGAGCTCACATTGTTGATGATTTTCTTGAAGAAAAGGATATTCGCCGTATGAATTCACCCTTCAGGTCTCCGGACCTCAATCCCATTGAACATGTTTGGGATGGTCTAAGAAGAAACATTGCACAGCGTAACCCGCCTCTCAGGACCCGCCAGGAGTTAAAAGCCACGCTTCTGGAAGAATGGGCTTTGTTGCCACAAACATTTATTGACACTCTCATAAACAGTAGGAAAGCTCGTTGTGAGGCTTGTACATCAGTTCATGGTGGTCACACTCCATATTAGACATACTTTTCCCGAGATATATGCTTTATCTCTGATTCATGATTTAACACTTTTTAAAATACTCTGTTTCTTAATTCATAATTAAAATCGTTTCCATATTGTTATGTTGCTATATTCTTTCGCTCATTGTAACATACCTCTGTGCCAATTTTGTGGCAACACAGGGAATAGTTCATCAGTTTTCACAGATTTTATGTTTACGAACTTATTTTTGGACATGAGTGTAGTAGCACGTCTTTTTTACACCTGATGAAGAAAGACAAAGTTCTTTCAAAAGGCATTGCGCATTTCATAATTTATGATGATTTAATTTTTTTTTCTTTCTTTCTTTATTTTTTTCTTTGACTTTATATTAAATTTTCACTAGAAAATTTCCGGTTTTGTATGTTAATGTTTTATAATTCTTGATTAAAATAGAGTCTGACTTTTTGACATCGAAACAAAACTATAATTTCTTTGAAATATACATTTATTTCAACTTTAATTAATTGTTACAATTGAAATTAAATCTCTTACTGGCTTCTGTTCATTTCTTTTCGTAAATAGAAACAAATTATTCAAAAATGAATTATGTAAAATACGTCATAACAAAACTTTTTATTCTTGGTACTTTAAGTGGAATTATTCTTTTTTATAATTTAAAAACTGAACTATATACATTTTTACCATAATTTTTCTAGACTTTTTCACTTCATTTAATCACAGAAGGATATTACAAATTCTACGATAAAACTAAGTGTTTAGGAATTATGTGATTAAATATTAAATAGGAATTTTCTAATCTGAAATACTGGTATGAAACTCCCTGGAAATGTCCAGGAGTGCAGGAAAGCTGATTTATAAATGCTTATATTTTAAAATGTATCTTTTTTTGTTTTTATTAACACCTTCCAACCTAGTTGAAAAGTGCTTATGACTTCGGTTTGTCTGCTGTCTGGCCGTCTGCCGTCTGCCCGTGCTCTAACTCCCGTAAATATGCTCGGATTGCCCTAAAATTTTTATATGTTATTGTCGTTATCTATAGCCTGTTTCCTATTTCAACTGAAGTGTGCAGCACTTATAGTTTTTTTACAGGGACACTCAAAAGAATTCCGTTACATTACGGTCTATGGGGAAAAATCATTTGCGGTTTATTTTAATGATGTTACACAATTTCAAACACATTGTAATTGATATATATCACTAAGGTGCATTACAAGAAGCTTAATATGGAATATGCTGTGCATAGCACTTATAGTTACTTTACAGGGACAATCAAAAGAAATCCGTTACATTACGTCTAAGGAGGAAAATCGTTTGCGGTTTAATTAAATAATGTTTCACTATTTTAAACGCATTGAAATTTATATATATCACTAAGATGCATTATAAGAGGCTTACTACAAAATAGTGTGTGTATAACAGTCATCGTTCATTTACAGGGACACACAAAAGAATTATCTACTGTCTGTTAACAATAATTCCTGGAAGTGTGTTTTAAGTTGCTGAACGCGATTTTAAATTTAACTCACTTTTTGTCTGTTACTTGGCGTGTATAAATTCTGTAGATACTATACAGGGCCCAAACAAAAGTTCGCGAACACATTTCCGTTTATTGACAGAAACTCCAGAAGGAGAATTTTAACCTGTGCTACGCGTTTCCTAACTAAACTAAAATTTAGCATCCTATGTAGTATATATAAAAATCTATAGATCATATACAGGGCTAAATAAAAGTATTCGAATATTTTTCCGGATATTGTATATATTGTAAATATATGTTGGAAATTCTTGAAATTACGTTTTTAAATATGTTATCCGTTTTCCAAATTGTTTACTTAGATGTTATCTTTCAGCTTATTAAACGGTAATGATTTGTAAAATTATTTTGGAAGCGTTGAAAAGTGTTACATAATCTATGCTTGACGCATGATTTTTCGTTCTTGTTATTACTGTATTAGTTCTAAAATAGATTTATTTTTAATTAGAGCCTTTTAGTTTTATATACTTAAATAATTTGCTGCTGAAATGGAAATGAATTTACTGATCAAACTTTAAAATAAATAATGAATAATTCTTAGAGGATTTTCACGTTTTATAACACAATGCATTGCAATATTTGTCGCTAAAATAGAATGAGAAGTTTTATCGTTGAAACAATATTATGTTTCTTAGGAAATACAGGCTTATTTACCTTTATTAAATCAATACAGCAGGAAATTAGATTGCAGCTTGCATCTTTGTATAATTTCATTTTGAGTAAAGTCATACAGAAATGATTTAAATACAGTTATGTTGATGATGCATAAAATTAATACCTGTTTCTCCTTAAAATGAAAATTGAAAAAAAGACGTAGGCTTCAGTGTAATTTCCGTACACATATAGTGTAAGGAAAGTATGGTAATCATGATAAAACCCGATTATAGAAATATTGGTATATTTTTACATTTTGAGTTTCCCTGAATTCGTTGTCTCTATTTTTATAATAATTTACAATAAAGATGTTCTTTTCACAGTGACACATGTATCTATGTTAGCCTGTATAATGATACTTTTTTACGCTTTCTGGTGCCTAGAGTCCGTTTTTAGGTGCGATCGTAATTATATAAATAGGTAGCACCTATACTCGTCCTTTGGTCCGCCCGTCTGTCTGTCCGTCCGCATATAACAGCACAAAAACTACCCAACCAAATGGTTTGAAGTTTAATATATATTATCGTTGCAGAATTTTGTCGAGTCATTTCAAATTTTATGAAAATCGAATGAAAACTTTAAAAGATATTAATAAAAGATTTTTTTTTAATTCTATTAAATCCTATCGTACGTAATCTACATAATAAAAGCGCAAGTCATGAGACTGAGGAAAACAAATACGGGCAAACCACTTCTTTTTTTATATGCCAGGCGGCCATTTTTATTAAAAATTATATTTTAAAATAAAATTGCATGAAAGTTACATTTTTAGAAAGATCGTTCAAAAAACTTGTTTACTTGAGACAATAATTTGTTGGGTTACAGTCAAAATTGTATAGATTCTGGGATAACTTCAGTGGAAATTCGGTTAACAGCCGAATATCTCAATCCATTAGAGAAAATAAACACAGGAGATTCATTCATTATGAGTCATAAAAATATGAAACCATGGAGGTAAACATTCGCAAAGCAAGATCTCCATGGTAAATTTTGTAGCGCTGTATGGTGCAAAAAAAGAAAAAAATCGCATCTGTAAACGTGGCATACGTAATAAGAAAAAAAGGCATGCTCATTTCGCTCATAGCAGACGATGTAATTCATGTCACTGAAAGAATAAGGATGATTTTTTTTACATTGAAAAACTAGTTATAAAACGAACGCACCTCCTATGTCACGTTTAACGTGTAATTTCCAACTTGTTGATGTTTTTCTGTGGAAAAGTATGCATGTGTGTGAGTGAAGACAATTCCACACAAACAATGTTTTCGATAAAGATTCTATGTCGCATGATATGTATTCATTTCCGCATAAATCGGGCAAAGGGTTTGGTATCTAAACCATTTTTCAAATATTTTGTGATAAAAGAAAATTTAGTATTTTCTTTTTTAAATCAATTATTGAATTAAAAATTTTATTGATCACGGTCATCTTATTTTGATACAACAGCCACATTTCACTAGAACGTGACTTAATTTGGTATTTTTTAGGTGCGTTCGTAATTATATAAATACGTAGCACCTATAGTCGTCGTTTGGTCCGTCCGTCTGTCCGTCCGTCTGTCTGTCTGTCTGTCCGTCTGTCTGTCCGTCCGTCTGTCTGTCTGTCCGCATATAACAACGCAAAAACTACCCAACCAAATGGTTTGCAATTTAAAATATATTATCTTTGCAGAATTTTGTCGAGACATTTCAAATTTTATTAAAATCGAATCAAAACTTTAGGAGATATTAATAAAAATATTTATTAAGAAATTTGATTTTTTTTTTTTTTTAATCGGTGCTTTTTTGTTATAGGAGCTTCCGAAGTTTAATCGTCAAGCGACCGAGATACTTATTTTATGACAGAAATTAATCTGCAGACGATATAATTCATTTCACAGAATTAAAAATCATCAAGATCTGAATATTTATATAACTAGCTGATACATATATATCTGAAAATTTATATAACTAGTTAAGATATTTGTATGAACAGTGTCATAAAATATATACTTAACTAGCTGTTTAACCCGTTCTACGCACGGGATATCATGAATTTAATTCTAAAACGTGCGTACGAACGCACCTCGTTTGTAACGTTTGACGTACAATTTCCAACTTGTTTCCCTTTACAAAGCAAAGTAAAACTAGTCGGATGTTCCAATACCAAAACTTTCTTCTATCTCACACAGGTTTCGCACACACTAAAAACGAATCTCTCAGCACCAATTTATATCAAGCTCTAACTGAATCTAAAGTTTTGTTAAATTCCGTGCATTAGTTCTTGAGCCTTCTTTCAACTTAGGACTATCGTTAAAATCGTGTAAATACTGAAAAATGCATCATAGCAGCGCCACCTGTTGGTAGATTTACAACAAAACCTAATTAACAGCAACTTATGGCAAAGTCTAACGGAATCTGAAAATCCGTAGATTAGTTTTTCAGATATAGTTATCGGGAAAATCATGAAAAAAGTAGCATAGCAGCACCACCTGTTGCGCAATTCACACCAAAATATAATCAGCATCTATTTATGCCAAGGTCTAACTGAATCTGCAGTTTGATGAAAATAAGTGCATTAGTTCTTGAGATAGAGCTATTGTGGAAATCTGGAAAAATGCAGCAAGCAGCATTAACTGTTGAGTGATTTTCCTCCTAAACTATTCAGCACCCATTTATATAAGGGACTAACTGAATATAAAGTTATATCAAATTTGGTGCATTAGTTCTTGAGATAGAGCGTCCACAAATTTTTGTTACAGACAGCCAGACGGACAGATAGACAGACTCACAGACAAGCATTTTCTAAAAACAGTCAAATCGTGTTCAGGACCTTCTAAAACGTATAAATCCACCGAAAACCGGAAGTCAAAAATTTTCATGAATCCAATACTTTTTTCTTGAAAAGATAGAAGAAAGTTAAAAATAGGGCGTGTTTTATGATTCTAATAAAAATTTAAGAAAATTTAATTACGTTGTTGAAGAACAACGGCGAAATATCTATATTTAAATCAACTTAAAACTCCCATAAATAATGAGCATATGACGCACAGTGGAATATTTGAGGCAAAATCTTGGCTGTTGACTTACTATTAATATATACACTTAATTAATGTTATACATACATAAATGTATGCATTTATTTAAAAAATAAATATATAATACAACGTTTACTTAATTGTTTACAGTTTATAAGAGTAAAATAATTCTTGATAGGTGTGTTTTATTTACAAGTAATGTTTAATTAAATATTGTTAATTTTACTACACATAAATATTTATTTATTTATATAAAATAAGGTATATAATATATATATTACTTGCATTTAGTAATTAAGCAAAGTTGAGTCTCGATAGTATAGACATGCTGGTTTATGAGTGTTTTTAATTGATTTGCAGTCCTCTAAAAAAACATTGATATCTAAAAATGGCAACAATATGCGGATTTTTATTTATTATTATTATTATTATTTATTTATTTATTTATTTATTGCTTTTAAAACTATAACCAATACGATCATAATTCAAAGATTGTCCGATAAACCCGACACAGCTTTAAAAAGCTTTGAATATATTATATAGTATATTTCAATAAATATATTTCAATAATCTAAAAAGGTCTAAAAAGGATTAAAAATAACCCATTTTCAATTTTAATTATTTTTTATTATATAAAAAGTAAAATTATTGAAATGCACATGTCAAAGTATACATTTAAATACAATAACAAAGCTGAAACATAAGAAAAAAAGTTCTTCCGGCCTGTACCGGGAGGAAAAGGTAGCTTTCCTATATCTTCGTTTTAAAATTTTAGCTAATGTTACACGAAAACAGTAAGTTAAAATGCAAAGAAACGTTTACAAAAGATTCGTTAATACTGAATTTGAATAAGAAATTCGCCAAATTATTGAGCAATAGCCAAATTGGCTTCATTTATGAAGACTTATTTTGGTCGCCAAATTTGGCGATATTTCGTCAAACGTCGCCAAATTTGGCGAGAATTTGGCGCTAACGGATATGAATATATAATTTTATGCGTATGATTGGGAAAATTATTACAACAATGAAAGAAAATAATTTGCAAGTAATGGCGTTAATGTGCTGTTTTGTTTCAAAATGTCAGCCACCCTAGAATTTCAAACTGCTCTATCTCAGCCATTTTTTAAGATAGAGGTAAACCAAAAAATGCTCTGGAATCCTTGTATCAAGGCCTAACACGTAATTAAAAAATAAATTTGAATTTTTAATTTTTTTTGTATATTTATTTTAGTTTTAAATTTTTAAATGGCCGCCATCTTGAAACAAAATGGCGGACCAAGCTGGCCAACGAACTCGGTCGAGACATTGGTGAGCTTAATACACATAATTAGTTTCATCAAAATCGATTTATAAATACGAGCGTTATCGTATGACATAGGTCAAATATATATATATGGATATATCTATATATATATAAGTCAACATTTGAGCGGAGGGTGGTTTTGGGGTCTGGGGGTCATGATCGGTGAAAATATATCGAAATTTTCCGGAACTGCTTTCCTCCGAACGGCTGCAATAGGTAGCTTTATACTTTTTAGTATTGAAAGCTACCTAAAAGCATGTCTTCTCAGAAAGAAACTTTCATTTCAACTTAGGCTAGGAGCCGCCGGATGTGACTTAAACTCCTGAAATAGACATAGATCGACACACCAGTTAGTCAGCTATTATGAAATATGCTTTTTACAATTGTTGAGCAAATTTTAATTTTTTCCTATTTGGCCAGGATTTTGCATCAAATACTCCACTGTGTGACGTCACGGAACAGAAGTATACAAGTAAAGACGTACTTCTCACCTCGTTATAGGCAGAAAGTAACAATTTTCGCAGAGGTAGTAATTCATAATGTATTATTTCCGACACCCATTATAATATAATATAACTACGCATTACTTATGGGCAATTTAGCTAAACTTGCGAGCAATTTAGCTCGAAGTTCTACCTACTTTGAGTTGAGTAGTCAAGCAACAGGTCTGTTTGTTGACAAACATGCACTTTATCTATTAGCATAACTATTGCATAAATTCAAGTTCAATATTTATTTTAATTAACGTGTTTTAATTTCAGAATGGTGGCATAGAAATTCATTGAAAAATACGTCATAAATGTATAAGAAGTTTGAGCTTTATAAATGAAAGCGCCATTTTTTTATAATATGAGGTCATTTTCAGAAGTGGAAACGTTTCAGCTTTATAAAATACGGATATCAGTTTCTATTTATTTTTATAATACTATTTATTTGAACATAAAATATTCTATAAAGTGTTCGAAACGTAGAGTTAAGTAATTCCAATATATATATATATATATATATATATATATATATATATATATATATATATATATATATATATATATATATATATATATATATATATATATATACTAGGGGGCTCTGCGCCCTGCTCGCTACGCTCACCAACCCCCGTTCTGATATCACAGCCTCTTAAAACCTGGTAATGTATCCTGTTTTAAAAAGATGATGATGATGATATCACGAACGGTGACATTCTTCTGTAATCAGGTTATAATGCTTTTTCATTTAACTGGTTATAATGCTTTTTCATTTAATTCATCTTTTTTATTTTTAATATTCATGTGTAAACACAATTTTTATAATTTAATAGACATAATTTTCTTTACTTCCTGCTTTCAATACGTGATCATTTAATTATTATTTTAAACTTTCATTATTGTTTTTAATATCCTCGCGCAAATACATTTTTTATTTGAGATAAAACATAATCCTTTGCGCTTATTTAGAAATTGGCAACAATATAAAAAAATGACTTTTTCTATAAAAGATTTTTTTACTCGATCTTTAAAGATTTTTTGAGTTTTTATTGTCCGACCGTGATAATTTTTTTAATTTCTGAAAGCTTGTTATATTTCGCATATGGTGGTATGATTTTCGAATCCGTTGGATGGCTAGAAAAAAAGTAATAGCTCCTCAAAAAAGTCTCTAGTAAAAAAGCGATGAGAATAACCCGGAATATCTACGCAGAATTTGATTGGTCCATTTCGTTTTTGGCTCAGTTCCAGATTACTTTTTTTTAATATAGAAGGATATATATATATATATATATATATATATATATATATATATATATATATATATTGTTGAGGAGTGCAAAATATATTATGATGACCATTAAAAATTTTGTTTTTTTTATTAGAAATAATTACAAGTAACTTTAAGAATTAAATGTAAATTAGATTCAATATGACCCTGCCTGTTTTATATAGTTAAAAATGGTTACTGAAATGCAGCAAGATTTAGAAAAGAATAATAGTGGAACAAATTATGTTTTTTAATTGCTTTTGAGATATTGTATAAAATGCATTAAAATATTTTTTCAATTAAAATAGAAACATATTTATTTTGACGTAAAACGAAAATTACGTTTTCTTCAAAACGCAGCCTATCTCACATTTTTCATATTAATAAAGCAAGTAATTAGTTTGTATTCTGTGTCGCTGTTTAAATTCATTTCGTGTAAAAACATAAAAGATTCAAAAGCAAGCTACATAGATGCCATGAAAAAAGTAATAAATTTGTTTTGTTTTTTCTCTTGTGCAACTTAATTTATTATCGTATTGTTGAAGATTGTATTTTTTGTGTTATTTCATAAAAATAAATTTAAAGAAGATGTTGAATAGTTTTAAAAGAAAGTTGAAAATTATTATATTTCAGACTGTTGTTATTGTATATTAATTATTTTAATGCATTATAAATTCATACTCCCTCATAGCAGTAAAATAACATAAATATATTAGACTGTATGATTGTTGAGAAATAAAATACTTAGAACATTAAGTTATTAAACCAATAACATGTAAGAATTTCCAGAAAAGCCATAAATTCTAAAAATTGTTTCTATTTCGTAAGGAAGTGCCAGTTTTAAATAATTAAACCAATACAGGATGGTGACAAGTCAGGAAATGTTTCTTGTAAAATAACAGTATTTTCTTACCGAAATATTGGCCTTATTTAATCGCATGATTAAATTTTATAACTTCAGATAATTCCAGAAAAATCCCTTCATCTTTTTCAACCGTGCAATAATTACTGAATTAAAACTGAGTTTACGAACAATAAATATTAGAGTAAAATAATGAATACTTCCTAAACTTATTTACACATTTTCTATCATAATATATTATATTTCTTCACTTAAAAAAAAAAAAAAAGACAATTAGACATAGAAACAAAATTATACTTTAGCAGAAATACAGGTTTTTTTTCACCTTTATGAAATTAATACAGTAATAAATTAGATTATTGTCTGTGTCTTCAGTTAATTTCATTTCGGGGAAAAGAAAAAAATACTCAAACCTCAGATTATGCAAAATACGCTTTAATAGTAAACGTTCTTATTTCTAGTAATTAAATAAACTTATTCTTGCTTATAATTTTAAAGCCATTTTAGAAATGATCATCTTTCAGACTTTTTTCTTTTTACTTTACTGTCCTGATTATTTCTCATATACAGTTAGTTATGATATAATTCTGATATATTCCGTTGCAATTATGTCCAACAAAAACGAGAAATTAAATATACAGATTTTTTTTTTCTAATGTTGGAACATTAAATTCTCCTTTGTATACAAATTAAAAACATGAAAACATTTAAACTAAAATAATAAATTGTGATACATTTTAAATGTATTCATGGTTTTAATTTTTTTTAAATGAGAAAACATTATATAATTAGAGATGAAGTAACTTAAATGAACTGAATTAACATTAAAAGAAATCTAAAATAGTAAAGTGTTTAAATTGTTTACATTTACTTAATGTAAAAGCATAAAATAATCAAAAAATGCGATGACTACGTAGATGCCATTAAAAGAGTATTAAATGCATTTTCTTCTCGTGTGCAACTAAATTTATTACTGCATTGTTGAAAAGTGCATTTATTGTATTGTTTCAGAAAAATAATTTCGAAGAAAGTGTTTAATAAATATATAACAAATTATAGCACCCTGTAATAATATATTTGCTTTCAAATGCTAAAAGGTGTAAATTAAAAAGTTTATAAACAGTAAAAAAGTTTTACTAGGCTGTTTACATGCTTCGTCTGCAGTTAAAACAAAGTGTTTAATAGTTTTAAAAAACATGAAAATTATATTTTAGAATGTTATTATATTATATTATATTCTTAAATGGATTATAAATTCATACTCTCTGATTCCAGTAGATTAATACAGGGTGTCCCACAAGGTACGCATAGTCTTATATGTACAGATTCGGATAGAGCACGTCAATATGAGTATTTTGAGTGGTAACAAGTGGGGTCCCCGAATATAGCGTGATAGTCTAATTACAGGATGAACGTTAGTTATTGACGAATCCGATAGTGGGTATTCCAAATGACGATGTGTACAACATGAAAGATTCCCCAGATGATTATGCAAATTTGTGGTAACCACTAAAAAATTACAGAAATTTTTGCCTTATTGAATCCTGTGAATTCGGAGATTTAATAAGGTAAAATTTACTATAAAATTTTAGTGGTAGGAAAAAAGCGTAAAAGTTCGCAGCTATGATAACGTTCATCCTGTAATTAGACTATCACGCTATATTCGGGGACCCCACTTGTTACCATTCAAAATACTCATATTGACGTGCTCTATCCGAATCTGTACATATCAGACGCTGCGTACCTTGTGGGACACCCTGTACCAACGTATGAGACTATGTGGTTCTCGACAAATAAAATACTTAGACCATAACTTCAACATATAGCTGCCAATTTTTACGCTTTTTTAATACCACTAAAATTTGATACTAAATTTTATCTTATTAAATCGACGAAATCGTGTAATTACATAAGGAAAAAATTTCTATTAAATTTTAGTGGTAACAAAAAAAAAGTAAAAGTTGGCAGCTATGTTTTAAGTTATTAAATCATTACTACTGTAAGGTTTTCGAAAAGAGCTCTAATCATTACTTACAATTCTTACATTTAATTGATTGTATGCAGGGGTCGAAAGTAGTGCGCTACAAGTAGCGAAACTGCTGTAGCTGCTACTTTTTACAGTAGTTTGTAGTGTAGCGCACTACATTTTGAATAATGTAGTGTAGCGAATAGCGCGATACAAAAAATTCGTAGTTTGTAGCGAGAACCGACGCTACTTTTAACGCTACTTCAGCGGTGGGAAATGTACCATTCTGCAAATCACGCTGCCGAAATTTTCTTCTTTTGTGCAAAATTTGTTCTGTTCAACAATTTGCGAATCTCAGCTGCAGCGTATAACAACGTATCGTATGAAGTGATAGATTTTCCCCATTGACACTTGCTGCTAAAATCAAGTAATAATCCAACAAATAAATTAATTTTCTATCTGACATAACACTTGTCTATTTTATTTACTCACTGTTAAATCTTCATGTTTTAACGCCGGTTTCTTAATATTCGGAATTTCTTGATTTACAGATTTATACATTATTTGTATCTGGAGTTGTTTTTCTGTAATATTTTAGATTATGATCTCTCTCACAATTTTGCTACGAAATCTAATATGTGCATAAATTAACGTTTTGGAGACAAACACAAAACATTTTCTTGTATGTTATCTTTTTTAATGCTCTCGATTGTGTTGCATTTATTTAATTATATCCCGGCAGACGCGATATAACGAGGGGTCGCTTTATTATTTAATTCGTGTCTTCAATTTCTAGTGTAAATGGAACCCTTTGACAGAATCAGAAATTAGCGAAGTAGTGACTACTTTTGAAAAGTAGTTTGTAGTCGCTACTTTTTAAAGCAAGTAGTTGTAGTTAACTACATTTTCGATAAAGTAGTTGTAGTTGTAGTTCGCTACAATGAAAAAGTAGTTTTTCCGACACATGATTGTATGTGTGACACAGCAGGGAGGCCGGTGTTTGCTGGCCCATTTTTTCTTCAATATTTTTAAATTATTTTAATTTATTAAAATTTTATTTTTTTATTTTTTTATTTTGGACAATTAGCGCACCTTTAAAGCATAACCAGGTAGGAAAAAAATTGAAAAATACTAATTAATAGTTTCTACATGAAGTTCATAAGAACATCAAGTTACTGGGCCAACCAGCTTCACGTGACAAAAGGTAGTGCAGCGACCTGTCTTTTTCGTTAACCTCAGACGGTGACCACACCTGAACAATAAATTTTGCATTTACTGCAATTTTTTAAACTCCTAAACATCGCACAATTTCATTTTTTAAGCTGTCGAAAAGGAAAAAATAACGTTATTTTAAATGCAGTTAGTCTGCAAACTAGATCTCAAATTATGGATTTTTTATGCTTTTAAAAAATATTTTCAAGCATGATTTTTTTTTCAAATCTATCTCTATCGAATGCAGCTCGATTACGGAAGAATAACCCGTCGTCTGCACTTAAAACAATGTAAATAAATCAACATTTGTTTCCGGCTAATATTAAATAACGAAATTAAAACTTTATCTATAATTAAATAAAATAATATAAATTAAATACATATATAACAAATATGTAATCGAACTATGTGCACTGAAATTCTCAGAATCAAAAAGTAGTGAAATCTTTTGCGATTTCCTAGGCTTTTAACTTCTGGCATGCGGGCATAACAGAAATATTGACTTTAATAGATTTCAAAACTTAATTTCAATACATTATTGACATTTTTCATACAGTGCGTCCCAAAAGTTTATAGACAACCATTTTTTGGATTTAAGAGCTAAATAAACGAGAAAGAAAAACGAAATAAATTAGGCGAAAATACAATGGTAAAATAAAAATAATAAAATACTCAAACAACTTTTAACAGTTACAAATTTAATAAAAAAAATATAAACAAAAAATGCTGTCCCAAAAATATACAACCAGTGTTAAAAGCTGATTTAAGCACTGATATCCAAAATTTGCAAATTCCAAGGTCATGTATTTATGACGCAATAGTTTCTTGGGATAAAATGCAATCTTCCATTTCCGACTGATTGCAAAGATTCCTCGCAACGTGCAGTTTTTCAAAAAGGAAATTTTGCAAATCTATCATTTAAAGGCTCGTGGATGGGAAGTTCTGGGCATTGCAAGAAAAATTGGACGCAGCAGGGTTGGTGTTTACCGAATTCTGTCAAAAGGTGACAATTTTGAAACAAAATACCATTTTGGACGATCAAAGAAAACAAATTAATGCAAGACAGAGAGATTTAGAGATTAGTTTCAACACAGAGCCTGTCTGATTTGGTCAGTTTCTAAAGAAGTAAGTGTTCCAGTATCAAAATCGCCGGCTGCAGGCAAGTACATTTCTTGATTATCGCAAATAACGTCGTACGCCAAAGTTTACAAAACAGAATAAAGACGCCCGTGTTCAGTGGGCCCGAAATCCCATGAATTGGACAGATGAATGATTGAGTGTTCTTTTCAGTGATGAAAAGAAATTTAATTTAGTTGGCCTCGATGGTTGGGCATATTACTGGCACGATATTCGCAAGGAACCGCAGTTTTTTTCAGCAGACAACATGTAGGGGGTTCACTCATGGGGTGTGGAGCATTTTCCTATAATGGAACAACCGATACTGCTTTTTTGAAAGTTTGTCAATGTTCCGAAGATTACAAGAAACGTTTGAAGTACAGTTACTTCTATTTGGAAAGTTGCTAGGTGGATACAAATGAATATTTCCATCAGGACAATTGCTCCATTCACGTGTCTAACTCTTCAATGCAGTGGTTTAGACAAAACTAAATAACTGTTATAGACTGGCCAGTCATAAGTCCTGACCAGAGCTCAATAGAGAACCTCTGGGAAATATAAACTAGAAACGTATATGCTAATGGGCGTCAATTTGCAACGGTTCACTATCTAAAGCTGAAAATTGAATGAAGTTGGTTTTCTTTAAAGCCAAAATTTCTTCAAGTTCTTATTTTGAGAATGCCTGATCGAGTCTGTGAAACGATTAGAAAAAACGACTTAAAAATTTGATCGTAAAAGGAAAAAAAATGAGTTGTTTATAAACTTTTGGGACAGTAACATTTAAGTTTTAATTTTTCTCACAAAGTCTGTGATTGTGTAATATTATTTTTGTATATTATTATTATTGCCCTGATATTATTTATAACTATACATTGTTTTGAAATTATTGCTCCTCTTTCTCAGTTGTAAAATAAGAAAACTCCGTTGTCTATAAACTTTTGGAACGCACTGCATAAGCTGCTTTTTGGTGTTAGTGGACAATTATATATATACTAGCAAAACCCGCGGCTTTGCTCGCGTAATTGTTGAAAATTACCAAGCTGTATTCATGGGCCTATTTTCATTAGAGGAAATTTTACTGCCACAAATAATTGAAAAAGTACTAATTTGTACAATTTTACTGTACTTTGTACAATTTGTAATTTGTATTTCAAAAAGTACTAGTCCACATTTTGAATAAACTTCATTCATATGCTGCATTAGGCGAACATTAGACTTAAATGAATGAGAAGAGCTAAAATTAATTCAAAATAAATGATAATTTAGAATATATTTTGAAGGTTTTTCGATCATTTCATTTTTCATTTACAAATTTTTAGAAACAGTTGTAATCAAGTATTTACATCTTAAAAGTAAGCTTCATGCCAAATTTCAATCTTCTAGTTAAGCAAATTTCTGTAATAACTATATCACAGAAATTGCAATTTTAGAACTCTTTTGTTTCTGCACACATTAAAATTTCTAAAAACTTTTCTGTGGATGAATTTGAGTTTCTAACGTAACGGCC
The DNA here is from genome assembly GCA_963931845.1 of Maratus michaelseni. NCBI lineage: Eukaryota > Metazoa > Arthropoda > Arachnida > Araneae > Salticidae > Maratus > Maratus michaelseni. The sequence goes on along the minus strand of OZ007595.1, from coordinate 36,508,565 downwards.
ATGTAAAATTTCAAGTTTTTATCCCTAATAGTTTGAGATAAATAATAATTTAGAAGGTTTTTAGAACTTTTCCAGCTAATTTCCCTCTTTTAAATTTAAAATTTTTTAGAAACCGTACTTAGCGAGCAGTGAAATCTTAAAAATAGCCATCATGCCAAATTTCAACTTTCCAGGCCAGCAGCATCACTAAATTCGCAATTTTAGAAAGTTTTTTGCTTTTGCACCTTTTTGAAATTCGAATTTTGTAAAAACTGGTTCTGTGGGATCATTTACGTCTGAAAAATAGCGGCATGTCAAATTTTAAGTTTCTATACCTAACAATTTAGAATAAACCATAATTTATAACGTTTTCCCGCGCATTTTACACCTTTAAATTTCGAATTTTTAGTAAACTGTTTATATCCAGCGTATGCATTTTAAAGGTTATCACTATACAAATTTTAAGTTTTAAACCCGAATAAATCCATTTAAATCATAATGTTGAACATTTTTAGAACGTTTTCTGCTCATTTCAGCCTGTTAAATTTCGAATTTTGTTTAAACCGGCCTTAGCGAGCATTTCCATTTTAAGAATAACCACCTTGCCAAATACAAAACTTCTGTACCAGCTGTACCACATAAATTGCAAGTTATTTATTTATTTTTATTTTATTTTTTGCTCTTGCCCTTTTAAATTTGCCATTTTTAGGAAAATGTTCTGCGTGATCATTTACGTGAGTAACAGCCATTTGAAATTTCAAGTTTCTAGCCTTAACGGTTCCAAATAAATCGTAATTTACAAAGTTTTTAGAACTCTTCGCAATTTTAAATTTCAATTTTGTAAAACACTTTACTGTGTGACCAGTTACGTCTTAAAAGCAACAGCCATGTTAATCTTCAAATTTCTACCCTTAACAATTCCATAAAAATCGGAATTTAGAACGTTTTTAGAACGCTTTTCGCTTCATTTCACTCTTTTAAATTTCGATTTTTTTCAACTTGTTCTGTGCGACCATTTATGTCTTAAAAGCAACAGCCGTGTCAAATTTCAAGTTTCTATCCCTAACAATTCCATAGAAATCGTAATTTAGAACTCTTTTAAAACGCTTTCCGCTCATTTCATCCTTTGAAATTTTGAATTTCTTTACAAACCATTGTTAGCGAGCATTTGTGCCTTAAAAGTAACCGCCATTTCAAATTTGAAGTTTCTAATCCTGTCACTAAAAAGAAAATCGTAATTAAAAACGTTTTTTCCTCTTTCACCCTTTTAAACTCTTCCATTACGCTTAAAATCGGTTCGGTAGTTTCAGAGATTCACAAAAATTGTAATTTAGAATGTTTTTAGAACGCGTTTAGTTCATTTCACCCTTTTTAATTTCGAATTTTTTAGAAACTGTTCTTAGAGAGTATTTACATCTTATAAATAACTACCATGCAAATTTCAAATTTCTAGCCCTTCAATATTACAAAAAATTCAATTTTAGAATGTTTTTGCTACCACATCTCTTTGGGATAGTGACACTGACATCAGATATAGCTTATGTTTAAGCAGGGACTGTCACCATCGATTTGTCACCATTACGTTTGAAATCGGTTCGGTAGTTCCAAAAATTCAATAGAACTTGTAATTTAGAATGATTTTAGAACAATTTTCGCTCATTTCAGCCTTTTAAATTTCGATTTTTTTTTTAATTTGTCCTTAGAAATCATTTACATCTTATAAGTAACTACCATGCCAAATTTCTAGTTCCTTCAGTATCACAAAAATCGCAATTTTAGAACGTTTTTCCCTCCTGCACCCCCAGCGGGGTAGTGGTACCGACATAAAATATACTCTGTTACAGCAGGGACTGTTACCATTAATTTGCCACCATCACTTTTCAAAAGGGTTCTGTAGTTCGAGAGATTCCATGCAAATTGAAATTTAGAATGTTTTTAGAACGCTTTTCACTCATTTCACCATTTTAAATTTCGAATTTTGTTAGAATTTGTTCTTAGAGAGCATTTGCATCTTATAAGTAACTACCATGTAAAATTTCAAGTTTATAGCTCCTTCAGTATAAAAAAAAATCACAATTTTAGAACGTTTCTCGTTCCTGCACCCCCTGTGAGGGTAGTGACACCGACATAAAACTGCTGTGACATATAGCCTATGTTACAGCAGGGACTGTCACTATCAATTAGCCACCATCACTTTTGAAAACGGTTCTGTAGTTCTAGAGATTGCATAGAAATTGTAAATTAGAAGGTTTTTAGAACGCTTTTAGCTCATTTAATCCTTTTAAATTTCGAATTTTTTTAGAATTTGTTCTTAGGCAACATTTACATAAGTAACTACCGTGCCAAATTTCAAATTTTTAGCTCCTTCAGTATAAAAAAATTCGAAATTTTAGAACTTTTTCGCTCCTGCTCCCCCCTGGGGGTAGTGGCACCGACATAAATATAGTCTATGTTGGAGCAGGGAGTGTCACCATCAATTTGCCATCATCACTTTTGAAAACGGTTATGTAGTTCTAGAGATTCGACAGAAATTGTAAATTAGAATGTTTTTAGAATGCTTTTAGCTCATTTCACCCTTTTAAATTTCGAATTTTTTTAGAAATTGTTCTTGGGCAACATTTTCATCTTATAACTAACTACCATGCCTAATTTCAAGTTTTTAGCTCCTTCAGTATAAAAAAAATTGAAATTTTAGAACGTTTTTCGCTCTTGCACTCCCCTGGGGGTAGTGGCCCCGACATAAATAGTCTATGTTGGAGCAGGGAGTGTACCCATCAATTTGCCATCATCACGTTTGAAATCTGTTCTGTATTTCCAGATATTCCATTGGAATTGTATTTTAGAATGTTTTTTGAACGCTTTTCGCTGATTTTACCCTTTTAAATTTCGATTTTTTTTTTAGAATTTGTTCTTGGACAGCTATTACATCTTATAAGTAACTACAATGCCAAAATGCAAATTTCTAGCTCCTTCAGTATAATAAAAATCGCAATTTTAGAACGTTTTTCGCTTTTCCACCCCCTGGGGCTAGTGGCACCGACATAAAATATAGCCTATGTTGGAGCAGGGATTGTCACCATCAATTTGCCACCATCACTTTTGAAATCGGTTTGGTAGTTCTAGAGATTAACCCCTACAAACAAACGCTATCATAATCCCAATCCTAATAATATTATAAATCTGATTGTGTGCAAATGTTAGGCTGAAGCCAGCGTCAAAATGGAGCATTTAATGTGCCTGTATTTTTGCATATAGGTTGATTATAACTCTCTTTTGAACATAGGCTAGATTTTATTTATTTTATTCAAATAGTTTCTTTAATAATTAAAAATTTCATTATTTTCATAGGGAATAAATGGACATTTTCCATACAATTTAACCATTTTACTTTATCGTTGCTAGGGCATTGATCGTTGCCAATAAATAAAAACATGGAAAAATAATTTTTCCTCAACAATTAATTTTCAATTGAACGATTTTCACGTGAAAACTGAAAATTAAAAATAATTCAAAAGAAGATGAATTTCCGTGATATTTGAAATAAAAATATGGAGTATTTGTTATTATACATGAAGTATGAATATCGGTTACATTAAAAAGATCTTTTTCTGTCAAAAACTGCGTTATAATTAGAAGGAAAAATGAACAATAATTATATTATTAAAAATAGATTTCGCTTGGACCATGGAACTATGAAAAGGATCCTCCTCGGTTTGGACAAATATGACGTCATAAATAAAACATGTATTTTCAAATATTCGTAATATTACAAAGAGCACGAATATCAATGTGTATAATGAAAGTAGATAGATAATGGACTTAATATTTAAGATGAAAAACTGAAATATTTTTTATCGGTAATGATTAATAATTAGCTTGAATACCAGTTACATACAAATGCGAGTTTTCCGCTAAAATTTACGTCCTGATTGTCAGAAAAAGAAAATAAACAAGAATTATGCCATTAAAAAGTGATTTCTCTGAGGAAAAAGTGACGTCATATTTGAAATAAAACGAGAATTTTCAAATGTGTTTTACAAGGAGCGTGAAACAATTCTTTACTTTAATAAATACAAGGATCGGTAAATTAAAAAATTAGATGAGTTTCACGCCATGTTTAAAACGAAAAATTTAAATATTTTTTTTATTTATACCGATTATTAAGCATGAATATCAGTTACATATAGATGAGAGTTTTTTGCCAAAAACCACACCATGGTTATTAGGAAAAGAAAAATAAATACAAATCTATTATATTAAAACTGACTGCCTGTTCGTATTTCGCAACTACTCCTTTCAGATTGTCGAACGCAACGCGATTTACTTAACACCGGCTATCATTGATCCGAGGATGTCATAAACTCTCAGAATATTAAAAAATTAAATTAAATGCCAAGATTTTTTTTTTTTTTTTTTTTTTTTTTTTTTGTTGTAAATTTTAATGAAGTTTCTCTAAAAATGGCAACTAAATTATTCCAATTTTGTGTATAAAAAAGAAGAAATAAAATGGATTAATATATTTTTTTCTCATTAAAAGTGAAAAAAAGAATTATTTTCAGTTTGAATAGATGGTGAAAAAAAATCTTAATTACAGTAAAATTTTTGAAAAATAAAAACGTATTTTCACATATTCAAACTTTATGAACAATTTATTTTGGAGAACAAAATTCGTCTGTCAACATATTTTCATTTAGAAATAAAGATTTTTTTTTCAGTTATACATTAAATCAAGGAGTCAAATTGAAGCTCCTTGCATTTAGGTCTAAAATTATTGCTCCCTATTCACAAGAATTGAATTTAATGAAAAGTAATATACTATTTCCATTATCTTTGAAGGATGGCTATTAAAACGTTTCACAAAGGCGTTAAAAGTAAAATGGTTTACCAGGTAAACTTGACATATGTTTTTACACAATTTGCCGATTTCCACGATTTTATTTGGCCCGCCTTTCTTCATTGGTTGCAGTTTCCTTTTCGTGATTATTTGTCACAAAATTTCACTTTTTTAAAATTTAGTTATGTCGAGGCCTCTATAACATAGAAATACTGTACTGTCTCCTATGGAATATGATAAAGAGTTAGTTAATTATTTACGTTTCTAATTATCGGGAACGAAATATTTTGCTTAATTAATCCATTTATTCTTCTTTTAATGATACGTGAACGAAGTCACGGGTAACAGCTAGTAATATTATAAATCTGATTGTGTGCAAATGTTAGGCTGAAGCCAGCGTCAAAATGAAGCATTTAATTATCCTGTATCTTTGCATATAAGTTGATTATAACCCTCAAATGAATATAGGCTGGTTTTTGTTTATTTTATTTCAATATATTTTTAAAAAATTAAAAATTTCATTATTTTCATACAGAATAAATGGACATTTTTTCGTATATTTTAAAATGGTTGGTTGGTTTGGTTGGTTTGGCCCAAAGGGCCCGGTTTTGCAGCTTTTTTTTAAATTGTTAAATTTATTTTACCGTTGCTAATACTTTATCGTTGCCAATGTAAAATAAAACCCCTGAGTAATAAATTTTAATCAACAATTTATTTTCAAGTGGAAATTTTCCACGTGAAAAATGAAAATGAAATGAATTATTTAAGAATTAAATAGAATATGAAATGATATAGGTTGATATAGGTTGATTATAACTCTCTTTTGAACATAGGCTAGATTTTATTTATTTTATTCAAATAGTTTCTTTAATAATTAAAAATTTCATTATTTTCATAGGGAATAAATGGACATTTTCCATACAATTTAACCATTTTACTTTATCGTTGCTAGGGCATTGATCGTTGCCAATAAATAAAAACATGGAAAAATAATTTTTCCTCAACAATTAATTTTCAATTGAACGATTTTCACGTGAAAACTGAAAATTAAAAATAATTCAAAAGAAGATGAATTTCCGTGATATTTGAAATAAAAATATGGAGTATTTGTTATTATACATGAAGTATGAATATCGGTTACATTAAAAAGATCTTTTTCTGTCAAAAACTGCGTTATAATTAGAAGGAAAAATGAACAATAATTATATTATTAAAAATAGATTTCGCTTGGACCATGGAACTATGAAAAGGATCCTCCTCGGCTTGGACAAATATGACGTCATAAATAAAACATGTATTTTCAAATATTCGTAATATTACAAAGAGCACGAATATCAATGTGTATAATGAAAGTAGACAGATAATGGACGTAATATTTAAGATGAAAAACTGAAATATTTTTTATCGGTAATGATTAATAATTAGCTTGAATACCAGTTACATACAAATGCGAGTTTTCCGCTAAAATTTACGTCCTGATTGTCAGAAAAAGAAAATAAACAAGAATTATGCCATTAAAAAGTGATTTCTCTGAGGAAAAAGTGACGTCATACTTGAAATAAAACGAGAATTTTCAAATGTGTTTTACAAGGAGCGTGAAACAATTCTTTACTTTAATAAATACAAGTATCGGTAAATTAAAAAATTAGATGAGTTTCACGCCATGTTTAAAAAGAAAAATTTAAATATTTTTTTTATTTATACCGATTATTAAGCATGAATATCAGTTACATATTGATGAGAGTTTTTTGCCAAAAACCACACCATGGTTATTAGGAAAAGAAAAATAAATACAAATCTATTATATTAAAATCTGACTGCCTGTTCGTATTTCGCAACTACTCCTTTCAGATTGTCGAACGCAACGCGATTTACTTAACACCGACTATCATTGATCCGAGGATGTCATAAACTCTCAGAATATTAAAAAATTAAATTAAATGCCAAGATTTTTTTTTTTTTTTTTTTTTTTTTTTTTGTAAATTTTAATGAAGTTTCTCTAAAAATTGCAACTAAATTATTCCAATTTTGTGTATAAAAAGAAGAAATAAAACGGATTAATATATTTTTTTCTCATTAAAACTGAAAAAAAGAATTATTTTCAGTTTGAATAGATGGTGAAAAAAAATCTTAATTACAGTAAAATTTTTGAAAAATAAAAACGTATTTTCACATATTCAGACTTTATGAACAATTTATTCTGGAGAACAAAATTCGTCTGTCAACATATTTTCATTTAGAAATAAAGATTTTTTTTTCAGTTATACATTAAATCAAGGAGTCAAATTGAAGCTCCTTGCATTTAGGTCTAAAATTATTGCTCCCTATTCACAAGAATTGAATTTAATGAAAAGTAATATACTATTTCCATTATCTTTGAAGGATGGCTATTAAAACGTTTCACAAAGGCGTTAAAAGTAAAATGGTTTACCAGGTAAACTTGACATATGTTTTTACACAATTTGCCGATTTCCACGATTTTATTTGGCCCGCCTTTCTTCATTGGTTGCAGTTTCCTTTTCGTGATTATTTGTCACAAAATTTCACTTTTTTAAAATTTAGTTATGTCGAGTCTTCTATAACATAGAAATACTGTACTGTCTCCTATGGAATGTGATAAAGAGTTAGTTAATTATTTACGTTTCTAATTATCGGGAACGAAATATTTTGCTTAATTAATGCATTTATTCTTCTTTTAATGATACGTGAACGAAGTCACGGGTAACAGCTAGTAATATTATAAATCTGATTGTGTGCAAATGTTAGGCTGAAGCCAGCGTCAAAATGAAGCATTTAATTATCCTGTATCTTTGCATATAAGTTGATTATAACCCTCAAATGAATATAGGCTGGTGTTTGTTTATTTTATTTCAATATATTTTTTAAAAATTAAAAATTTCATTATTTTCATACAGAATAAATGGACATTTTTTCGTATATTTTAAAATGGTTGGTTGGTTTGGTTGGTTTGGCCCAAAGGGCCCGGTTTTGCAGCTTTTTTTAAAATGGTTAAATTTATTTTACCGTTGCTAATACTTTATCTTTGCCAATGTAAAATAAAAGCCCTGAGTAATAAATTTTAATCAACAATTTATTTTCAAGTGGAAATTTTCCACGTGAAAAATGAAAATGAAATGAATTATTTAAGAATTAAATAGAATATGAAATGATGTCATATTAGAAATAAAACGTGCGTTTTCAAATATTTGATAACAATACAAAGTGCATAAATACGAGTAAGTATGGAAAGCAAGCGAATATGATGTCATATATAGAAAAATAAAACAAATTTGTTTTGATGTTGAAATAAAATTATCTTGGGTTATCAAATTATTTGTGATTAATTTCTCTTTTTTTTTCTTTTTCTTTTTCACATGAAAGGAATTATTTTAAATGTACGTAATATATGTATTATAAACGTATGTGTTGTAAATTAAAGTTCTGTGTTTTAAATGAAATGAGTGAAAGGTTTATATTTTTAATGAATTCAATATGAATGATGGGATAGGTTTTCGATTTATCGTCTGCACAGGGCTAACATAAAGATACCATATTTTTAATTTAAATTTTAAAAAGTAAAAAAAAAAAAAAAAAAAAAAAAAAAATTCGATGGCAAATGTCAATGATATGCATCGCAAAATTATCCGTATCGAAATTCAGAAAATCTTAATAAAAATTATTATATTTTTTAAAAGAAAGTTGCTTTTCTCATAAAAGCTAAAGATTTAATATGATTGTGTCGAAGTAACAGCATTTTTCCTCTATCATTTTGCCACAATCAAAACATATTTGTAACCGGAATTTAATTTTATATTTCTTTTAGTTTTAAAATAGGAAAAACTTTGTTGGCTTTTTTAAATATAGCTTTTTTTAAAGTTGTTTCATAATAGATTTTTGTAAAGTCTTGTAGGATAAGAAAAATTGCATAGATTTTAAAGCAATGTTTAAGTAAAATTACAATATTTTTTAAACTTAAAAAACAACAATGTTATCGAAGAGAAAATCGATTTTACCAACAAATTCGCGTAATGCAAAAGCAAAGAAGAAATCAAAAATTAATGAATCTTTTCTTCCAGCCGAATTGTGTAAACTTGAACAAGCCGATCGTGCCAATTCATAACATTATAAACGTGAAAGCGCGTTCTAAATAGTAGAATTTTTTTTTACATATAGGTAGAACATTTCCGAGAATAGGAAGGTTAGGGGTCTGTAATTAGGTCCATAGTCAATTTGCTTTTTTTTTTTTTTTTTTTTTTTTTTTTTTAAATCAAGTGAAATTTGGCGCAAAATTAAATACATTGTTGTCACCAGATTTGTTTTTTGCGTGGTAAACACTTAATGGTACTTTAGATGATCATTTCCCCGCTCACCTTTGATGCCAACTATGACTGTAAAACATATTAAAAAATATTAGCCGATAATTTTCTAATTTTCTTATTGCTTCATGATGTAAATAGACTTCCTGGTTCATACTTTAAACCTGAATCGGTCATGCCATTGTCGTTCAATTTTTATTCCTAATCCTAACCATAAACGTAGCCTATCCTAATCCTGATAATAACTTTAAAGAATATTCTTTGACACGAATATGTAAATTAAATCAATATCCATAAATGGAATGAATGGAAAATAGAATAAATAGAAATGGTAAAATAAAATAACAAGAAAGTACATTTATTCGACACCTAACCCTAGAGAAAGCGTAAAAAATTTCAAGCGCATGAAATAAATCAAAATAATCCTATATATACTAACAAAAATATGTAAATTTAGATAATCAGATTTGTGTCGTCGGTATTTATTTGCTAATAGTGTTCTTGATGCGATAGAGAAAATATCGAGGTTAAATTGGGCAGAATTTAAAGTACTTTCTAGAAACCTTTATTTACATTTTAGAATCGCATCAGATTGTTATATCTTTGTGAAATATCTATCAATGTATAAAATCCACAAGCAGTTTGTTCACTATTTACACCACTTAGCGTGAAACACTTAATTTAATATATACATAAACAAGATAATGTAGTAAGAAATATATAACATATGTCTATGCAAATAAACAATATAATAATGCGCATTTTGCAATGCACACATATACAAATTGTACACCAAATACCACCTAAAATGCACTGTTATATAGAAGAATTCTGCCAGTGTTGTTTTTCGTTTTACGAAAAGGAATTCCTCGATTTTCACGATTTTACTGGGTCCTCCTTTTTGCATTAGTTGCAGTTTCATTTTCGCGATTGTATATGTTATTTGGCATGAAATTTCACTTTTTTAAGACTGGGTTATGTCAAGGCCCCTATAGCAAAGAAATACCGTATGGTCTCCTATAAAATGTGATAAAGCTTTGGTTAATTATATATGTTGTTAATTATCAAGTGAAATGTTTTACTAAATTAATGCATTTATTCTTTTTTTAATGTTACGTGAACGAAGTCACGGGTAACAGCTAGTAATATTATAAATCTGATTGTGTGCAAATGTTAGGCTGAAGCCAGCGTCAAAATGGAACATTTAATGATCCTGTATCTTTGCGTATAGGTTGATAATAACCCTCAAATAAACATAGCCTGGTTTTTGTTTATTTTATTCAAATATTTTTCTGAATAATTCAAAATTTCAATATTTTTATAGAGAATAAATGGACATTTTTTCGTAAAATATTTTAAAATAGTTAAATTTACTTTACCGTTGCTAATATTTTATCGTTGCCAAAACTAATTCAAAACCCGGAATAATAATTTTTACTCAAAAATTTAGTTTCAACTGAAAAATTTTCACGTGAAAAATGAAAGTGAAATAAAAAAAATTAAAGAATTAAAAAGAAGATTAAATTCTATTATTAGACATAAAACGTACTTTTTTAGTTTTTGATAATAATACAAGGTCTCAATATGCGTAACCATAGGAAACAGGCGAATATGACGTCATTCATCTAAAATAAAGCGGATATGCTTTGATTGGTGAAATAAAATGTTCTTGGGTTTTCTCTTCACGTTTTTTCTTTTTTTTTTCTTTTGTATGTTAACAATACTTGACGTTTTACCGTCTGCGTACGGCTAATATAACTAAACCGTATTTTTTATTTAAACTTTAAAAAAGTAAAAAGAAGTTTCAAAAGAAAATGGTTAGCAAATGTCGATAATATGCTCCGCAAAATTATCCATGTTGAAAATGATGTCATGGATAGCGAGAAATAGTGATTTTCATTCTTAAAACTAAAAGAAATAACTCGATTACCTAAAAAAAAATGGCGAATGTTAATAGTTTCATTTTTATTGATAAAACCTAAAGATTTAATATTATTTCGTTAAAATAACATAATTTCCCCTATGCCAGTATTGAGATTAATTGCCTGGAAAAGAAAATTAACAAGAATTATGTCATCAAAAAGGGATTTCTCTGGGGAAAAAGAAACTTCATATTTGAAATAAAACGGCAATTTTCCAATATGTTTTAAAATGAGTCTGAATCAATTCCTCACATTAATAATACAAGGATCAGTAAGTATAGAAAGTAGATATAGAAATTTAACGAAGTTTATCTAAAAATGGTTGGTTGTATAAGGTTTAATGGCGCAAGGTCCCATTGGGGACAAGCTGCGCCAAATTATTTAAAAACGGAAAGTAATTTACTCCGTATTTGTGTATAAAAAAATGAGAAAAAAAAACATATCAGTATATGTTTTACACAATTTTTTCATTAAAACTGAAAAACAGAGTTTATTTTCACTTTCAGTTAGATGGTGAAAACAAAATCTTGATTTCAGTAAATTATCCGAAAAATGAAAACTTATTTTCACATATTCAAACTTCATGAATCAATTTATTCTGGAGAACAAAAATTGCCTGTCAACATACTGTCATTTACAAAACACGATTTGTTTCAGCTATACATTAAACCAAGGAGGCAGAATGGAATTTAAAGAAAAAGCATATACTATTTCCAATTAATGTTTTTTTTTAAGGATGTTAAAACGTTTTACAAAGGCGTTAAAAGTAAAATTGTTTATCACGTAAAATTGACATTTGTTTTTACACAATTCGTCTATTTCCACGATTTTATTTGGCCCTCCTTTTTGCATTGGTTGCAATTTCATTTTCGCGATTATTTGACACAAAATTTAAATTTTTTAAGATTGAGTTTTGTCAACAAAAAATACCGTATTGTCTCCTATGAAATGTGATAAATAGTTAGTTAATTATTAACGTTTTTAATTATCCGGAGTGAAATATTTTGCTTAATTAATGAATTTATTCTTCTTTTAATGTTGCGTGAACGAAGTCACGGGTAACAGCTAGTAATATTATAAATCCGATTGTGTGCAAATGTTAGGCTGAAGCCGACGTCAAAATGGAGAAATTAATGGCCCTGTATCTTTGCGTATAGGTGGATTATAACCCGGAAATGAACATAGACTGGTTTTTGTTTATTTTATTCAAATACTTTTTTTAATAATTCAAAATTTGATTATTTTCATAGAGAATCAATGGGCATTTTTAGATAAAATTTAACCATTTTACTTTATCGTTGCTAGGGCTTTGATCGTTGCCAATAAATAAAAATGCGAAAAAATAATTTTTCCTCAACAATTAAGTTTCAATTGAGCGATTTTCAAGTGAAAAATGAAAATAATTCAAAAGAAGATGAATTTCTGTGATATGTAAAACAACAATATGGAGTATTTGTTATTATACATGAAGTATGAATATCGGTTACATTAAAAAGATCTTTTTCTGTCAAAAACTGCGTTATAATTAGAAAGAAGAATTAACAATAATTATATTATTAAGAAAAAGATTTCGCTTGAACCATGGAACTATGAAAAGGATCCTTCTGGGCTTGAACAAATATGACGTCATAAATAAAACATGTATTTTCAAATATTCGTAATATTACAAAGAGCATGACTATCAGTGTATAATAAAAGTATATACATAATGAACGTCATATTTAAGATGAATAACTGAAATATTTTTTTTATACTGATTAATAATAAGCTTGAATATCAGTTACAAACAGATGTGAGTTTTCTGCTAAAATTCACTTCATTATTGCTAAGGAAAGAAAATTAACAAGAATTATATCATTGAAAAGAGATTTCTCTGGGATCAAAGTGACGTCATAATAAAACGGGATTTTTTAAAACTGTTTCAAATGGAGCGTGTATCAATTTCATACATTAATAATCACTGAGTACAGTGAAAGAATAGAGAGTTAATGAACCGTAAAATCGGCTTGCAATATGAAGCCGGTTATCGCTCAAATCACTAGGCCCAAGGGCTGACTTCATTGGATGGAGAGAGGCTGCGCGTGGAACAGTGACTGGATTCATTGGACGGGGAGAGGTTTTCAAAGCAAGCTGCCAGTTGTTTGGGCCGACTGTAGGGTTGCATTTTCAGCATCACGCCAAACATGAACATTTCATCTCTATTTATTCTCTGAACTCTGTGATTAACCCCTTAACTGTGGGAGGTATTTTGACACCATAAACTAAAAATAGGCACAATACACCACTTTTTCTGTTCTAAAATATTTGCTTTGTGTAATCGAAAATGGTCTGCCGATTAATAAAGCGAAGGTTGCGTTAAATAATTACTGGTGTGCAAAAGGTTTTAGTAACAAAACAAGCAAACTGTTCTTGCCCGAACTGAGTTCGGGCTACACAGTTAAGGGGTTAATAATACAAGCATCAGTAAGATTATTAGGAAAAGAAAATTGAACACAAGTCTATTAAGTTAAAATCTGACTGTAAGTATTTCGCAACTACTCCTGTTAATGCAACGCGATTTACTTAACACCGGTTATCATTGATTCGAGGATGTCATATAAACTCTGAGAATTTAAAATTTTGAATTAGATTCTGAGATATTAATATTTTTTTGTAAATTTTAACGAAATTTCTCTAAAAATGGTACTTAAATTACTCCTTTTTTGTGGATAAAAAAGGAGAAATAAAATGGATTAATATATTTTTATGCTATTTTCTCATTGAAACTGAAAAAGATTATTTTATTTTCAATTTGAATAGTTGGTGAAAAAAAAAATCTTGATTACAGTAAAATTTCCGAAAAATAAAAACATATTTCCACATATTCAAACTTTATAAATCAATTTATTCTGCAGAGCAAAAATCGCATGTCAGCATATTGTCAAGAAATAAAGATTTGTTTCAGCTATAGATTAAACCAAGGACACAAATTTGCTGTTACATGCAAACGTAACACTTGCAATTGCAAAGCTTTTTGCAACCCCAAATTACATGCAAACGTAACACTTGCAATTGCAAAGCTTTTTGCAACCCCAAATTACATGCAAACGTAACACTTCCAATGCAAAGCTTTTTGAAACCCCAAATTAATTTTAATTTGAACCGTAATAAATGTTAATTTGCAATGAAAATTACATGCAAAAGTAATGTTTACATATAATTTTAGGTTGCGAAAACAATGTTGAAAATTGCAATTTTTTCAACATTCAATTTAAGTGTTACGTTTGCATGTAATTTTGGGCTGCAAAAAGCTTTGCATTTGAAGCTCCTTGCATTTAGGTGTAGAATTATTCCTCCCTATTCACAAGAATTGAATTTAAAGAAAAAGCATATACTATTTCCAATGAATTATTTTTAAATGATGGCTGTTAAAACGTTTCTCAAAGTCATTAAAAGTAAAATGGTTTATCAGGTAAAATTGACATTTCTTTTTACCCAATTCGTCGATTTACACGATTTTATTTGGCCGTCCTTTTTCCATTGGTTGCAGTTTCCTTCTCGCGGTTATTTGGCCCAAAATTTTACCTTTTTTAAACTGATTTATGTCAAGGCCCCTATAACAAAGAAATATCGTATTTTCTTCTATGAAATGTGATAAAGAGTTAGTTAATTATTTACGTTTTTAATTATCGGGGGTGAAATATTTTGCTTGATTAATACATTTATTTTTCTTTTAATGTTACGTGAACGAAGTCACAGGTGACAGTTAGTTACTTTATAATATTAGTATAGATTAAATGTAAAAAATCTATTAAAGTTTTCAATAAAAGAGTGTTGTTTTCACCTGTATTTTGTAACCCGGGAAACAGGTGTTGGATCCCCTTGACTGATTAACATGTAAACCAAACAAATTAAATTTGTTAATTAACTCAAAGTATCGGATAATGTAGAAGATGCTTGCAACTAAATAAAATTAGGCTCATAATAAGAATTATAAAACATATATTTTTCTTATTTAAAAGTAAAAGCTTAAAAATAGACATATTAATTAGAGTCCGTTTATACAATTAAAAGCTGTTGTTTAAAGACTTGCTTGTATTTTGTGTTGTTTTAATAGTTTAATATCACTTTAGAATTAACGAAGAACAACTGTTACATTTGATAGTTAAATCTCTCAGTTCATTTGGGAATACAGCAATCTCTATATTTAGTTAAGGTAATGGTGTTTAGTAGCATTCGAATACTCAACCTCTTAAACACGTACTTAGCAATCTGCAATGAAATGTGAAAAGCAGATTAGGGACAACGACTAAATAATGGTAATGTGTTTGAGGTTTTATTTTATTTTTATTGACTTTGCATGTTAAAATATATGTGTATACTTAAAATAATACTTGGAGCAAACAGAGAAATAAGATGTAGAATTTAATTTAATTTTTTTACTACTTTTGCTTAAATTTAATTCGTCCAGGATTATTTTCTTATTCGTGTTTTATATTTCTGCGGAGGTAAAAACTTTAAAAAACTTGAAAACTGATTAAAAACACTATAAACTAGTCGGATATGCCAATCCCGAAACGTTCTTCATCTGACACAGGTTTCGCATACACTAAAAAGAATCAGCACCAATTTATATCAAGGTCTAACTGAATCTGAAGTTTTATTAAATTCCGTGCATTAGTTCTTCAGATATGACTATTTCTAAAATCGTGTAAATCCTGCAAAATACAGCATAGCAGCGCCACCTGTTGGGAGATTTACATTAAGACCTAATAAGCAACAACTTATGTCAACGTGTAACTGAATTTGAAGTTTGACGCATATCCGTGCATTAGTTCTTGAGATATAGTTATCGTGATAATAATGAAAAAAGTAGCATAGCAGTGCCACTTAATGTAAGAAACATCTATATATGTAAAGGTTTAACAGAGTATGAAGTTTGATGAAATTTCGTGCATTAGTTCTTGAGATATAGCTACTGTAAAAATAATGAAAAATGTGGCATAGCAGCGCCACCTGTTGGATGTATACACCAAAACATAATCAGGGTCTATTTATGTCAAGGTCTAACTTTATCTGAAGTTTGATGAAAATAAGTGCATTAGTTCTTGAAATTTTGCGGAAATATCGAAAAATGCAGCATAGCAGCGCCACCTAATGGACGATTGCCACCAAGAACTAATCAGCACCAATTTATATCAGGGTCTAACTAAATATAAAGATTTATTAAATTTCGTACATTAGTTCTTGAGATAGAGCGCCCACAAAATTTTTGTCACATACAGACAGACAAAGTCACAGACTTACAGACACACATTGTCTAAAAACAATCAAATCGTGTTCAGGACCCTCTAAAACGTATAAATCCGTCGAAAACCGGAAGTCGAAAATTTTCAGGAATGCAATACTTTCTTCTTGTAAAGGTAAAAGAAAGTAAAAACTACTCGGAAACATTTCCAAAAATCAGTGGCAGCTAAAGAAGCTTTTTTATTACCAATGGTTGTTGAAATTATAAGGTAAAGCTAGGATAGTCTGCGCACAATTCAAAAGAATACCAATAAAAAATCTAAATATTATTTTTTTGCTAAACTATTCATGAATAATTTTTACTTCATTTGTTTTTTATGCATTTCCATTGCTATTTTGTTGTTATGTTGCAATTTAATAGTACAGTTGTAATAAAACCAAGAAAGTTATTTTGAGCAATCTGTCCTTACAGGGTTGGTGTGATTGCGCACATGGGTAGGAGAGATTGTTATTAATAATAACTACAATTAAATTGTTAACAATAATAATTACACTTAAATGACATTGCTGTAAGGTTGTTGTGAACAAATATTATTGTATTAAGAGTGAATATTTCAACCTAATGATTAAAGAATCAGAAAAAGGAAATAATTTTAAAAACGATTAAAAAATTTTAATTAAAGGAAAAAAAATAAAAAATCAGAAAAAGTAAGTCCAGATAAGATTACAAAATAAAAATAAGTTAGTTAATAACACGTTTAACTTAAAATTAGTCCATTTTCATTTTTCAATTTTTTATGCAAATTTACCAATAAGCTGCGTAATCTCTCCTAGCATGGAAACTAATGGGAACACTGCACCATCTCTCCTAAGTAGCAGATGCGCAAACTCTCCAATTTCGGTAGGAGAGATTGCGCGGCTTTTTATTTAAACATGACCTCTTCTAAAACGAACCGTTAATGTTCACATTGTTAGTCTAGATTAGTAACTCATGAGAAATCGTTTAATTTTAATTTTTTTGTACTATTTATGGTATAGATCCATATATATGCTTTTTAATATACAAAAAAAAACATTTTTTAATTCTTTTGTTAAATGTTATCTCTTCTCTTTTCTTTTTATTCTAAAATCATGTCTCATTTATTAACAGATTAATGCTTTATCCTTTTTGCAGGCATAGATGCAATTTATTTTCTCATATCTTACCTTTTTAATTTACATGTACACCGCAACTCGAATATTAGAACAATATATTTCTCGCTGTGTGTATGCACTTTGTCCAGTATTATGTTTCTTTCTTTTTAATTCTGAATTTTGAGCATCTGCTAGTTTTCATAATACATTTACTTTTAGCCTTGTAATTATTTCAGTTTAACACTAAATTTATATACATCCGCAGTTTATGTTTTTGCAAATTGTTATTTCTGTCTCGATATTTCGTGATCGCAGATGTTTTCCCTGCACCTAAAAAGCCACAAAAAGGTTACTGATGAACTTTGTGATATTACACACCCCTCTTTAATCGCCAAATTTAAATATATCTATTTTTTATCATTAACGGTTATTTTTGCTGGCGTTAATGAATCTTGCCAATTGCTTTATTTTGGTGTAAAATTCTCACTGACCGGTGAACATTGTCATGATTTGAGATGATCAGTCTTTGCTGAGATGTAGAGGTGAAAAGACTTCTCCTGACACTGCCTTGCTATGGAGCAGGCGACCACCTGTTTGCTTTTACTTTTATGCAACTTTTCGCTTCAAATAAAGGACTAATTTCGACAGAATGAGTTCTTTTTTATATCTCCGAACTATTGTTGTGTCTCTTTACTCAGGAAACGCATCTGAAGTGTTTCGCGGTACAACGAATTTCATTTTAATAACTATGTACTAATATAGTAAAATATCCACTGTGACGATCAGGCCAACTCTTCGATAATATTATTAGAATGCAAACGTCAACTATTGTATACTAAACCTACACTACACAAAGTGGTGCCTATTTTTGATGTAAAGTATGTACGTTAAAATGGGTGGTCTGGCTTCGCTTGCGTGTGTACGCTTTGCTATGTTGGTATAAAAACTTTTTCATGTATCTGTCAATCTACAAAATGGGACTGTGTCTCCTTCATAATTGATGGAATCTGTGTGCCGAAAAGTTTGAAATCTACCGACCTGATACACTGCAATCTCCGAATATCGCATGACTTCGATTTTCTTTTGATTCATAAGTGACGGACTATGGACTAAGCCGCATACACCGCCTTTGATGACGTATGCTTCTTTCGGATTTTCGTCTATGCAGATCTACGGAGCGACCGTTGATAAAAAAATACAGACTAATTAGCAGCTCTGTTCAACATATTCGTTCCGGGAGAATTGTTTTTTCCCCTTTTCGTACAGTACTTGTGAATGGCAGTTTCTTCATGTTGTGAAATACGTCCGTGTGCATCTTTTGAATATTGTGTATTCAACAACAGTGTGTGTGTGTCTCCGGCGGTTAGAAAAGTTTTTTTTTCTTTCCCTTTTGTTGCTGAAGGAAGATTTTTGGAGAAATTGTGAAAGTGCTTTTTCCGTGTAGTGAAGTGCTCAAGATATGATAGTGTGAAATTCTTGTTCTATAAAGATATTTTGTGTGGCGTCTGCAATCGGTTAGGTACAGTAACGAGTGAATTATAATTTGCCCGGATGTGTTTTTCCGCGTCCTTCTTATATGTTGTTTTACTTACAAAAAAAAGGGTGATTTCAAATTAATTTTCGTAATTAATTAAAGTGATATCGACAATTAATTAAAAAAAAGAGAAGAAAAATTTTAAGGTGTTCACTGCCTTGTGTAAAAAGTGGTTTACTAAAAAAAAAGTGGTACTAAAAGTAGTTTATAGCTTACACTATTTTTAATATATCATATATTTTACTTCAATCCGTCATTTTTTGTGGTACACTGCATGCGATATTTTTAATTTATAAGTAAAAGAAAAAGTTACAAATTTTTATTCTTATGTTTTTAAAAGTATTTAAGTGTTGGGAAATATGATAATAATGATTTAAAAAGATAAGTTTTTACTGCAGTTTAATTTTTCTCATAGTAAAGTACCGAGTTATGATATTTTGAATTGTTGAAGATTATGATTTTAATAATAATAATAATAATAATAATAAATATAGGTTCTCATTTTTATCTTTCATATAATAATATGCTCATGATTTTTGAAACTAGTTAGATATTTTGTGTAGATGGAAGAACACCAAGGTAGGTGAAAAATATATTTGTGTAAAATGATGGTAGTAATTTATTATTTTAATATTTTTACTGTGTTATGCATTTAATTTATTATTTATATTTATTGATATTTTTGTGCTAAAACTTTTGTGTGAGGTCATATATATATTTTTAAAAGAGAAGGATTTAAAAATTTAAAATGACTAGTAATTTTCAATTCCAAGTTGATGATTTCTGTGGAGATTCCTCCCTTGTGAATTTTTTCTTTGATCAGATTTTAACATAAGAAAAACATAAGGGCTTGTCCCGTGATGAAACTGTTGCTTTTCTAAAATCAAAACTTAATGGTCCAGCGCGGCAATATATGATAGAAGACCCAATCTTATACAAAGCTACAGATTTTGAGTTTATTCAGAATATAATAACAGATTTTTTTGCTAAGAATTCTGCCCCTGCGACTTTAAATGATTTAAATACGCTTACCATTTTGCCGCATGAATCTATTAAAAATTTTGCCCACCGGTTGAATGTTTTGGTAACTAAAGTTTACTCGAAAATTCTAGACAAAGATTCCTCGAATCATATAAAATATGTAAAATTTTTATCTTGCCTACCATCTTCTATCAGACGTAAATTATTAGAGGAAGATCCGAAAGCAGTAGAAAGAGCACAGGTTTTGCAAGTCATATTTGTACAGGATAATGTGTTCACTACTAGTGATTCTTTTCAGGCAACTGAACAGTTGCAATCGAAAATTGCTGAGCTTACGGAAAAAATAAATAATTTGAGTTTTGCTCAACCTGTGTCCAAAGAAAAAAATGACTCCTCACCTGTTAGAGAAAAGAAACACCATGACAGACAAAATTATCAGGAAAATTATAAAACGCGACACAATTTTCAGCCATATCAAAGACGGCGGTATCCACAAAAAGAAACTGAGCGTTGCCAATTATGTTTTCGTTATGGTCATTCTGCTAAGCATTGCTTTAAATGGCAAAGAGCTAATACAAAATTGGACCAACAAGACACTAGATACAAAAGAAATTTCTCAGACACTAATTACAAGAATTTAAACTCAAAATGAGTCACACGAAAGCTGACAATGTTGTGCCTCAGAAAATGTACCTATGTCAGCACCCATTTTTCACATTAATGACGAAAGTTTGCCAAAAATTTCGGCCAAAAGACTTGTTAACTCCATTGCGTCTCAGACAAATACTCAGGTTTGCATTGCAAATGACTGTTCAACACAAACAGAAAACATGTTTAGTGAAATTATTTTTAATGTAAATATCCCAACTCCAGAACTTCCTCTCATAAATACTTTAATTGCTCAAGAAAATGCTTCCCTTCTTTTAGACACTGGCAGCAGCACATCTTTGCTTTCGAAGCGTTTATTTGATAAAGTTAAAGACAAATTAAAATACAAACGCTTAGGATCTAATGTAACATTAACGACGGTAAATTCAGAACTTGATTTCACGGCATGTATTCGTTTCACATTTAAAATTCAACAAAAATTCTTTTCTCACCATTTCTATATCGTTGATATTCCTGAATCGCATAATTTTGATGGCATTTTAGGACTTAACTTTCTTGAAAAACATAATATCACACTAGATTTAACGAACAAAATCATGCAGCTCAATGAGTTAAAAGTTTCATTCATTTATACTAAAGAAACAACTGAAACTCTCGAGTGTCACAATATCAATGTCAGTCAGCCTATATCTGAAAATGTTATGCTAAAATCTAAATTGATTCTTGCACCAAATCAAACTAAATGTATCTCTGTAAAAGTTAAAAACATGACTCATGACACACCATATTTATTCCAAAGTAACGCTTTTGCTAAAGATATCCTTGCTTTTGACTCTATTGTCCAAATTGATAAACAAAACACCAGTGAATTTTCTATTTATGTCAGAAATAATGCAAACAAAACTATACATGTAAACAAGAACACCAATATAGGCTCAGTTACCCAAATTGAGGAGATAATACAAAATTCTGAGGACTTGAAAGACAGCGAAAATGTGGTTAATGAACAAACACAATTGTTTGTAAATTTTATCAAAGCTTCCGATGAAATATTGTAAAAAAGAAAAACAGATCTGTCATCTGCTGACTTTAAATTAAATCACCTTCCTAAACAAGAAGCAGATAAAATACAGAAACTTTTGTTGGAAAATTATGCAGTTTTCTCAAAATCAATGAAAACATTGGGACATACCGATAAATTCAAACCTAATACCAAACTTACTAATGATTTCCCTATTAAGACATTGCCATTCCCAATCCCTCAATCTTTACAGCAAGAGGCATTAGATCAGATAAATCAATTAGTCGAAGCTGGAATCATAGAACGCAGTTGTTCTGAATGGGCTTGTCCTATCCTTTTGGTGAAAAAAAAACCCGGATGGATCGGGTAAACAAAAATTTAGATTAGCTTTAGACTTGCGCATGTTAAATACAATCATTCAGAGCTCCTCTTACCCTCTTCCTAAAATTCAAACGATAATTTCCAACTTATCAAAATATAAATATTTTACATCGCTAGACTTCCAACAGGCCTATCATCAAATTGATATGCCATTTAAATTTCAAGATAAAGTAACTTTTTCAAGCATGTTTGGCTCGTATAAATTTAAAAGACTCTGTTTCGGTTTGAAGAACGCAAGCAATTATTTTCAAGCACTCATGGACATGTTGTTGGATGAGATGAGATTAGAAGGTATCTACGTATACCAAGATGATCTTATATTTGGCTCAAATTCAATACAGGAAACTTATGAAAAATTGGAAAGAATTCTCCAAATTTTGGCTAAATATAATATGACTCTTTCCCCAGCAAAATGTACTTTCCACCAATCTGCAATTTATTACCTCGGTTTTCATATTGAAAATCATACAATTTCGCCTATCAACAATAACATATTGAAAATAAAATCCTTTCCTGCACCTAAGACAAAAAAACAGGTTAGAAGTTTTGTTGGCTTGGCCACGTTCTATAAAAATCTAATTCCCTCATTTTCTAAATTAATTCAACCACTCATTGATTTATATAAACGTAAATCCGCATTTAATTGGACTGATTACCATCAAAGTGACACGATATACAAAAGATTACATCCACGAAAGATACATCCACGACATACAAAAGATTTTCTTTAAACATCCTATGGTCAGATTACCCGATTGGGATAAGACGTTTTATGTCAATACAGATGCTTCCGGAACGGCAATTTCAGGTGCTCTTCTCCAAATGTATAATGACCAACTCTTACCTATTTCTTATTTTTCAAAGTCATTAAAGCCATCTGAAAAAAAATACCCCGCAATAAAATTAGAATTAATGGCTATTGTATACTAAACCTACACTACATTATTGACATGGTATAGAAATTCTGATGAATAGCTATGAAAATTCAAGCACTTACTTTGGGAAAACAAAACAAAATAGCAATACTTTATCTTAGACGCTCAAAGCAATCAACGTGCACTTTCAAGTCACTCCACTACTGTTGTTGTACAACTACCTGGAGTTTCTGCGCGCTCACTCTACTCCTTCCCCCCGAACCTCTATCTGCGCAATCTCTCCGACCGCGCCATCTCTCCTGGCTTTACCTTATTGCTTTCTTGGGTTTTTAATGATGAAGAACGCTTTTCCAAATCATGGGTAACTAAGAAGTGGTTATTGTATATTTTTGTTCGTGGCTATATAATAATTAAGAAACTTTTATTTTTTTATAGTGTTGAAATTATCTTACAAAATAACTATCTTTTAAGCATTTAGCTATTAAAACAAGTGGGTAAGTGTGATCAAAGATCGCACAAAGGGTTTCGTTTAATAGTCCTTTCAAAACACTTTATCCTTTCTTTAATAAATCCAAATAAATTTCCTTTTTCAAGGGAAAAAAAAAAGTCGTGTTTTTTATAAAGTAAAAATTTACCGGTCTATTTTTTCTTGTTTTTTCGAAAATCTGAACCGGTCCGATAGCGGGCGAAGAACGCTATTATACTCTGTCCTAATAATATCTGTCATGTGGACTAAATGCGATATTTTAAAAAAAAATCCATTTCAAAATTAAACATGTTGTATAGAGACTACCGAAATGTTAAAATATGTCAATATGTCCAATATCGGGTTTTTATCATGATTATTCAATACATTCCTCAAACTCATTTGACGTTATAATCACTTACTGACGTCATGTCTACTTGCTTTCTCTATTAATCATTTTGATACTATCTTTGTATTAGTCTAAAACATTTGAAAAAGTCCGTTAAACTTCCAATATGACGTCATATTAATTTAATTTTTAATTTTTTAGTGACATCATATTAACGTGCTTTCTGTACTTACACATACTTAAAATACTTATACTCCTTGTATTATTGAGAAATGTTTCAAAATTTCCATTTTATTACCAATATGACGTCATATTAATCTTTTTTCAACTGGTGAAACTTTTTATTTCATTTTCATTTTTTACGTGGAAATATTTCAATAGAAAATTAATTATTGTAGAAAGAATATTATTATGGATTTTTAATTGTTGGCAACGGCTATAACGAAAAATGTTTAAATTTAATAAGAAAAGGCTGTTAGATTTTTGGTTTTTTATCTTTCTATATTTAAATAATACGATTATTTTAAATTTTATGCTTTTCAGCTTCATAGTAGATATTCAACTATACGTACGCAAAATTTCAAGTCTATAAGTTATATAGTTTCTGAGAACCGGCAACATACAACGTAGCGGGACGAATAGGGTTTCGTGAGATGAGCGAAACCCTAAAAAATGAGAAGAATTCTACATAATTCATAGAAAAGACATTCAACAACTCTCGTCCAATACAGTTTACTTCAGTTACAGTTTACTCCATAAACAACCAAATTCATATATATATATATATATATATATATATATATTATCAAAAGAATAATTTTGAAGCATTTTTAAAGCTGTATGTTTTAAGTATTTGTACGTCTAGCTCATTTTTTATATTAAATTATGCAAAAGTTATAATGTTATTCATTGGAAAAAGAATTATAGTATTACGTTTAAGAGAATTTCATATTAAAAACATGTGTTCACTCATAATTAAAAACATGTATTTACTTCAAAGGAAAAACATGCAATTAAAATTACAAAACATTACTGTGTTCTGCACAGAAAATATTCCTCAGATACGAAGTTTTAAAATACAACTGAAACCTACTCAATATCAGTAGAGCAGTAATTCTCAAAATTGTATGACTCGTGTATTCCTTGAAGAATTGCGTATGCCTGGAGTACTGCATATGTAAGCAGTAATACGCTGCTTACATAATGCCTGAAGTACTGCTTATTTTACTGTTTTTTACTGTTAATTTTACGGTATAATACTGGCAGCTGGGATGCCAGTATTATACTGTAAAATCAACAATTTTTTTGCAGTGTACATCGGCGCAAATGACGCGTCACTGTAAGTACACATGTGCGTTTTCTATATCATTCTGCTGCAATTAATGTACCATATAATAAATCTTTACAAGCTGTGAATAATGCAGGCGCTCGTGTTAAATTACTTTTTTTCTCGAAATTATTATGTGAGTACCAATAGATAAATGTAATCTATTCAGAAAAACTAATTAAAATTTTATAACTAAGTTTTTTATAACCTTCTTTCAAAACATTTCTTGCAAATTCGTAAGAAAAAAAGATGCATTAAATACAGAAATTGAATTGAAAAATAAGTCTTTGAATACAAAAGACGAACTGTCTGTAACAGACAGTATTGTTATCCACAAAGAACTTTTCATTACTACTCATGTATCGCATATTTTCTTTTATATTCCATTGCTTTTAAAAAATAAATCGAAACTCTTTACATTGATTTTATATATATATATATATATATATTATTTTTAGGTTTAATTTGGATACTTCAGTAATTTTGAATATAATTTAATTTAGTTATATTTTCATTATTAGTGCTATATAGTATTTTAATGTATAGTTTTTATTTTCCTTTTCATATTGAAAAAATTTAATTATCTATGTGTTTATATCTATTATTACTGTGACCCAGTGGCGCAGCCAGAATTTGGTTCTAGGGGGGGTTTTGAGTTTCTGATAAAGGTGGTCGCCGGTTATATGAATCACTGGTTAATGGAATCAGTCTTTTAAATGAATGAAATCATAATGCTTTTCTCCGCAATTAAGTTGGTTATGATTCATTTAAACAACATTAGAGTTACAAACTATAAAATGCACCAATGAAATAACACAAAACTAGATTAGATTTATAAAGTGTTTAAAAATGATGAGGGGCAAACTTTAAGATGGAAGAGTACAGTACAGCAAATAATTTTATATAAAGTACAGTCGCTGAGTTTCACACGAAAAGTTACTTGTCAATCATATTTGACATAATAGCAGACAATTTTAAAGCATTAAAATAAAGTATTCTGAACAACGCGAAACATTCCGATTCATTTTCAAAAATGAAAACATATGCAGGCATGATAATTCAAGTGATTTGTTATCAAACAGTTTTTCATTATAAATGAATTACATATTGAATTATAAGCTATTGTTGTCTCCAAATTACTGACTCTTAATGTCTTGGAATTATTCTACGAATTATTTTTCAAAGTTTGCCTTCAATAATTGAATTCAGTTGGAAATGAAAAATGTTGACTCTCACTATGATTCGTCTTACCTAAAGCAAAGATCTTATACAAAGATTAATCTTAGCATTGTGCCTAGCGCGCTTCAAAAGGAGGTCACAAAGTAGCAACACTGTTTTGATCCATGCCGTTGTTTTCTAGATGGGTTTTTAATTAATATCTCAGATAATTACAGACACATTGAAAATTATTACCAACAATCCTTAGATGATTCTGCGTCGATAACCCTCAACTCCCCGCTGAGCACCAGAAAAATAAGACTTATAATAGTTAAGTTTTTACTTTTTAAGTATGGAACCTTAATAATGGTGTCAAAATTCTGGTAACCATCTCCTCTCTAACATTGGCTATATTTTATACAACAATTTCCAAACAATTTTTTGGTACAACAATTTCCAAAGGGGTGTAAGAACAAAAAACATTCTAAAATTGCGGTTTCTACGATATTGTTGATTCTAGCAATTTGAAATTTAATCTCGCGGTTACTTAATGTAAATGCGCACTAAAAATGGTTTCTAAAAAGTTCGAAATTTAAAAAGGGGAAATGAGCAGTAAACGTTCTAAATTACCATTTATTTGTGCAGTTAGGGCTGTATGGAGAATTTCGCTGTCAAAATCGGAGATGAAAGTGATCGTAATTTTTGGGGCATTTACGTTCATCGAAATAACCCTATGTTCCCCTTCTGATAGGAAACAGTCCACAGCAAACAAAAAACCAGTACAATCAAACACGCATAATCACGTGAAAACTTTTCTTTATTTTCGGACACATTGACACATCTGGAAAGGGCGAGGGTGGTCCTCTTTACGCCTCTAAATAATCGACCTTCTTGTTCAACAGTTAGAGAAGATCTGATCTAATTTTTCAGATACATTTTCACCAACACATAAATGAAAATATCCCAAACACTACATTTTTTCATCAGGCACTCGTGTTTTTTTTTTTTTTTTTTTTTTTTTTGAGAAAGCCAGACGTGTTAGCAGCGAACACAAAAATGTTGATATTGCATATCTCATGCAGGAATCAATTTATGAAAACGGCGCCTGCATTTAACACAAGATACGAAGAAAAACAAAACAGCATATGTTATAGTCATCTGCAGTACATTAAAATAATGAATTGAAACCACAGAGAAATAACGTACTTTTACTGTTACAATGAAAAATCTGGGAAAATTTTTAGCTAGGAAGAAATGATTACTTTCGAGATTAAAGAATAAAAAGATTTTGAATGCAGACATTAATTCACATAGAGAAACTTTAAGATAGAAAAATTAAATTTTAGAATAAAACATAAAATATATATGATTCTATATCATAGGCTGGAAACATGAAATTTGGCATAGTTGTTACTTTAGAGACTTAAATGCTAGCCCAGAACAGTTAGCAGGAGCAAAAACATGTTCTAAAATTGCGATACAGTTGGTCTAGAAGCTTGGAATTTGGCATGGTGGTAACTTTTGGGATGTAAATGCTCTCTAAGAACGATTTCTAAAGAAATTCTAAATTTAAAAGGATGAAATGGGCGGAAAACGGTGTGAAAATGATCTAAAAATAATTAGGAATTGTTTGTGCTAGATATCTGAAATTTGGCACGGCTGTTACTCTAGAAATATAAATGATCATCCGGAAGTTTTCTAAAATTTAGAAATGTAAAAGGTTGCAAGAACAAAAAAGTTCTAAAATTGCGATTTGTGTGATACAGTTGGTATAAATGCTTGGTGTTTGACATAGTGGTTACTTTTAAGATATAAACACTCGTTCAAAACGGTTTTTAAAAAATTCAAAATTTTAAAAAGTGAAATGAGCAAAATACGTTCTAAAAATGTTCTAAATCATAATATATTTAGAACTTTTAGGGCTAGACTCTTGAAATTTTATATGATGGTACTTAAGAAACGTAAATGCTCGCCCAGAATTTATTTTTTCAATTCGAAATTTAAGCATTCTAAAATTGTGATTTATGTGATACAATTGGTGTGGAAACTTGGAATTTGGCATGATGATTACTTTTATGTAGTAAATGCTTCCTTAGAACATTTTTTTTTTTAATTCAAAATTTAAAAGGATGAAATATGCGCTTTCACAGTTTTAAGTAGAATTCTCGCCGTTTAATTGAATCACATTGTTGGATAGAATTTGATTTAACAAAGCGGCGGAATTTTGATTCATATAAGCGGTAATTATAGTAATTTTTTTTAGCTCTGGGGGGTGTTTTAACCCCCAAACCCCCCCCTTGGCTGCGCCACTGCTGTGACCTATGGA
This sequence comes from Maratus michaelseni, assembly GCA_963931845.1. Lineage (NCBI taxonomy): Eukaryota > Metazoa > Arthropoda > Arachnida > Araneae > Salticidae > Maratus > Maratus michaelseni. The sequence goes on along the minus strand of OZ007595.1, from coordinate 36,480,127 downwards.
TATAATATACGCTTTAATATAAAATCGCTTTACGGTTAAATTAATCTTATTCGATAGCTACAATATTTGAACATGTGCAACTCGGAGTAGTGTTAAAACATTTGTAATTATATAGGATAAGATGTAAAAAAAATTGTATTATATTTCATTTCAAAGCTTTTCTTGTTTTTCAATGTTCAATTTTTTCTTTTATTAATCTTGTTTCACAGTCGATTGGGCAGAGAGCGATACATTTTTGAGCTTAAAGCTAGTGTCTCTATAGAAATCGACTGCTCTTCGCTTATATTTGTAAATCCTCTGCCCTTGAAGACGTGATTCACAATATGCGTTATCATCTGTGTATATACTCTTGTTTTTTCATTTGAATTTTACATATTTTATTTCGTAGGACTACATAATTTAATTTGTATTTTGACTCTGCTATTTATTAAAGTGATTTCACAATATTTGGTCAATATCTTATGTTTCAAAGGTATAATTGTACAGAAAGTTTATATATATATATATATGTTAGCTTTTTACGAAGATGATTTAAAATTTCACGAGAAAATGGTAGTTGGTTACAGATGATGAATTATTGCAGTCGCTATCAAGAATCATGGCGAGGAAGTAAGGCAATGATGGGACACAATGAGAATTTCTCCAATAATATTCAGCCAGTTTCAAGATAAATTGTTTATTCATGAACAGGAGAGATGCCAGTACAGTTCCCACAGGGTCAAGGTGTAATTTTATAGCCCTCAGGCTTGACGTTAACTCACTACATTATTTAATAGATCTTAAAGGGCTGATTATAAATTCTAAGTCACAGAACACCAGATAACGATTTTGTCAGCACTTCAAAACAAGACAAAAATCTAGTCTCCGAATGTCTGTAGCCGGGTTTTGTGAACCGTGCGGAAAGTTACAGAAGCGACGTAACGCATGCACGAGCCAATGATTGAGAGGCGAAATTAAGGTAAGCGAATGATGTGCGATGGAGAAGATTTAACAAGAAAGAATCCCAAACAGAACGGCGCATTGATTTTGAAGTGAAAAACCCTAGGCGCGACGTGGAATAAAAAAAATGGCTTTTAAAAAACATTCGAAATGACAACTAGCGTCTCTCAGAATATTATAGATTGGAGAGTTGATAAAAGTTACGAATGAACTTAAATTTTTAGATTAAGATTTGAAATAAGATAATTATTAATATACATGTTATTAATTTTAAAAGGACATTAAATAGAAATAAATATTATTAAGAAATAAGGAAATAATGAATATGTCAGAATTTAGAATAATTTAAAGGAATATTGAGAAATAAAATTTTTATATAACATAAATATATATATATATATATATATATATAATTATAATATCTTTGAATTTCAAAAAACATTAATCAAGTTCTTGTAACATTCTAATTAAATCTCCAAAGAGATAATTAGTAATAAAGTGTAGACAGAATACCACATAGTTAATAAATTAACAAGTGCGATCATAATTTTACCATAGCATTTGTTTCAATGGTAATTGGCCAAAAATACTGAAAATATGAAGAATATTTAAAAAGAGAGAGAGAGAAAAAAAAATTATATAATAAACCATAAAATGTTAATAATTGAACGCTAGCAATTCGTAAAATAGTACAAATATAGTTTTTTTTCTGTATTACTTCTCGCACAGTTTAATATAATTAAGCCACATTTTTATCAGATTAATATTGATTGTCTAATTGAATTATTTAAATAGATGCATTTTTAAATGTACTCATTTATTTCTTATCTATTGCTCTTTCCGAGTTATTTTCACTTTTGTATTTTAATATCGAAGTATTGGATAAAATCACCAATACTCTCAGAATTCACAAGATACAAAAATATGTTATATTTTATTTTACGATGAATTTGTTGCACAAGTTTTCATAATTTTTTGCTGGAATGTAAATACATTTTTTTAAAAATTAAACTTAGTTAAGATAATCGTTATTTTACATTTATGCATTTTTAAATTTAAGTGCATAATATTAATTTCATACGAATATTCGATGATTACATATTTTCATCTGATTTAGATCAAAATTCATCAACAAAAAAAGTCTTTTGAGACTATTATTGGTTAAAATGTAGTATAGCGTGTTTTTCGAGAATGTTACCATTTTGGTGACTGGTGTATAACGCAACTAAGAGGGAGATATGAATGGGGGAAAATAGGGAAAAATACTTAAGATACGGTTTTTGGCATTGACTTTTTAAATCATTCGGAGAAATGGAGAGTGAATGGGGAAAAATGATACATAAACCCTTTTTCCAGCGGCAATCTAGCATTGCGTGTACTATATCATTGCAAACGTCTACAAATACAAAAAATAGCGAACTATGAAAATCTGCATAATGCTCTAATAAGGGAAGCAATAGAGATTAATACATCCAAAGTAGACGTTTGCAATGATATAGTACACGCAATGCTAGATTGCCGCTGGAAAAAGATGTTGAAAGAAGAGGGAAAAAAGAGGGAATCGAAAGCGAGTAAAGAGAATCCTTCAACCCCCAGTCAGATGTATAGCGAGGAGTCGGATAGTTGAGGGTTACAACTGATAATGCTCTACTAGATTAATTTTAACACAATTATTTCAAATTGGTAAATAAATCATACTAGTAGTAATTTTCCAACTGGACGAAAAATGTCCGGGCCAGGATTCGAACCTGGGATCGCTTGGCTGAAGCCGCCACGCTCTACCACTGAGCTATTCTTCTCTGATCAATAAGGTTAACTGGATGAATTATGCCCTCCAGGTTCGACCGGGATAGCTCAGTGGTAGAGCGTGGCGGCTTCAGCCAAGCGATCCCAGGTTCGAATCCTGGCCCGGACATTTTTCGTCCCGTTGGAAAATTACTACTCGCATGATGATGCTCTAGTCGGAGTGAAAGCGCTTTTGTGTAATGGTGACAGTTTTATGTGAAACTTTTAAACATTTTTAATAATGAAGGACTGTTTTTATGGAACTTTTAACGATGTTTTTTTAGATAATGTCTGAGTGTAAAATTGGTAATATGAAGAATAAATATTAAATGTTATTGTTTTATAGTTTGTTATTTGGTAACAGATTAACGGAAAGTCCCTGTTAAATTTAGAATGCGTTATCTGCAAAGTATTTCAAAATAAATAAATAAATTAATTAATTTAAAAAAATTAAAAAAATAGTATTTTTCACATTTTTAAATTATAAAATACTATTTTTAACACTACGAAATTTGTCTTTTACTTCAATTTTATAAAAAGTTTTATTTTTTTTCTAATAAAAAAATCGCAACAAACAAATGAAAATGAATCTTTCCTTTCAAATCTTAAATGGGAAGAGAAATCGCTACAAACATTATCAGTTGAGAAACTTGGCTTACGAGCAACCAATCAGAATCCGTTTCGCCTTTTGATTCTTGTTATTCGTCAAAATGTAATCTATGGAGCTCTTACAGTCACAAGCAACCGTATACAACGCGACAGTTATTTTATTGCAAATAATGCTTACTGCTGATTTTTAGGTGCGTTCGTAATTATATAAATACGTAGCACCTATTGTCGTCGCTTGGTCCGTCCGTCTGTCCGTCCGTCTGTCTGTCTGTCCGTCTGTCTGTCTGTCCGTCTGTCTGTCCGTCCGTCCGCATATAACAACGCAAAAACTACCCAACCGAATGGTTTGGAATTTAAGATAGATTATCTTTGCAGAATTTTGTCGAGACATTTCAAATTTTTTTAAAAATCGAATCAAAACTTTAGGAGATATTAATAAAAATATGTATTAAGAAATTTGAATTTTTTTTTTTCAAAATCGGTGCTTTCTTGTTAGAGGAGCTTCCGAGGTTGAATCGTCAAGCGACCGAGATACTTACTTTATGACAGAAATTATAACTAGCTATAGTACGAACGCACCTCATTTGTCAAGTTTGACGTACAATTTCCAACTTGTTAATAATGTAACTGTTTCCGTGATGTAACAGTGTTACAACAGTCTTACAGTGGCGTAACTTAAAAAGATTGTAATTTGTTGTGTTGACGCATAGAGTTGTGTGAAATCATTTAAATCGGTAAGTTTTTTTTTTTTTTTTGTAATGGAAGTAAAAGATGTTCTCTAGTAAGGATTGGCTGGGAAAGTGATTCTTAATTTCGACCTCGTTGCATTTTGGTAGTATTAGTGCAGCAGACATCTTTGGCCGGCGTGTTTGCTGGATGGCGATGTCTTTGAAATTTGAATGTTTAAAAGGGAAATTTCTATATACTCATAGAGTATGAGGGTTTTTATTTTTATTTTCACGCCTTTTTTTTGGGGGGGGGAAGGGGGGATTACTTGTTTTTATTTTTTTATTCTTTATTTTATTTATTTTTACTTTGTCATTACTGCGTTTTTAGAAAAGGAGAGCTGCAAAACTTTTTTTTCTGTGATTTTATTTTACTGAAAGAAAATGTCAGAAAGAAAGAAAATAACATCGTATAAGTTGTGTGGTAACTTAATTTTAATACAATTGTAATAAATTTGAAAATCATATTGAAAATTTGTTAGGATGAATTGCATTTGATTATAAGTGTATAAATAATATTTGTGGGATTCACTTTGGATATGCGTTGACAAATATGACTGTATTGAAGTCGGAGATCAAATTAAATTTTTCGCAAATCATGTTGTTAAAACTGTGTTTTTGATTATATAGGTGTCTCTTCTCTTATCGTGTACCAATGGCTAATTGCTAGATCATTAGTTTTAGAGGTATAGTTCCAATTGCAAAAATGTCTCAAACTTTGTTTAACATCATATAAAAATTGATTTACATTAAAATGGTTACTTCTTAAATACTAGTTAAGAAATTAAAAATTTTATACAATGCCTGGGTCCTATAAGTTTTATTTATAAAAGTTTCTAAGTGTTCTAACTATTAAAACAATACAAATTTATTTTTCAATGACCAAAACTTACCGAGTTATTATACTTAAAATTTTATGAAATTTCAATGGAAAATTCAAAAATGGAAAAATATGTTTTTAGTACCAGAAAAGCCGAAAATGCGTGAAATTCAAAGTATCATAACTAGGTAAGTTCTTATTGGGCAAAAATGGAGTTTAACCATGCAAACTGATTTTAATGGTGTTGATTTATCTCAACAGAAAACAGCTTATTTCAAACTTATTTCAAAAATTATTTCAAACATTCTGTTTAAATGCTTTTTAATTAAAACGTCCGTTCGCAGCATCTATAGCGATTAGTTATACGTTATAAAAATAACAGGTTGTTGGACCCTATTGCCTATCCAACTGTGGAACCTGTTAACCAAAAGTAACTCTATTTCCCATCCCTACATCCCCTAGTTACCATAAATGCTAAAGTACAATGCCACCGAGCGCTTTCAAACTTTTGAAGCACAAAGGCAGAAAAAAAAAATCGACATTGACGCAGGTTGGGGGGGGGGGGTGATTATGTGTTTTTATTTGTTTATTTTATTTTATTTCTGACTTTTACTGCGTTTTTAGAAAATGAGAGCTGGAAAACTTTTTTTCTCGCATTTTATTTTACTTAAAAAAAAAAAAAGAAAGAAAGAAAGAAACTGCACATACGCTTTCAATCGAGTCGGCCGAACCGAACCCCTTCATGTATGGTCATATGGTGGACAACTCTGCTTTAGACGGAAAAAAAATTTCTTTATTATTTCTTACTTTATGTGTTTACGAGAAATATATTTTTATCTAAAACTGTATATCTCATGCAAAATATGGATGACAAATCTTTGTAAAATCACCAATACTTTTATACTAATATGCAAAACTAGAAAAGAATTATGAAACACTAATGGAAAGATATAAACGTATACATTTAAAAATGCATTAATTTAAATACCAAAAAATAATTCAGTTGGACAATCAGTATTATATTTAATTGTATATGCTTTAGTTATTAAACTCTGCGAGGAGAAATACAGCAAAAATAGTATCTATTATATTTTCCCAATAATAAGTTTGAAAAAAATATAATAGATGAAAAGAATTGCGGTTTTTTTCCTATAAACAATGGAATATGGAAGAAAAAAATAGTGAAATATAAAAGTAAATATGTGAATAGTAATGAAAAATTCTTTGTGAAGAACAATACTGTCTGTTACAGATAATTTGTATTCTTTTGTATTCAAACATTTATTTTTGTATCCCAGATTTATATCGTGCAAAATTTAATATTTTTCTCTTTTCAGTAGAAAAATTGTATTCAGGCTGTACATTAATTTAAGTTTAAATTTATTATAATTTTTTTTATTTCATTTTTACACATAAACAAATTTTTATAATTTTTCTCGAAGAAGTCTTAACAGAAACTATTATTGTACATTACCATTGCAAACTAAATATACTGTGGCCTGTGCCCTATCGTAGGGCACGTGTCCAAGACCCACGGAATTTAGAAGCCCAACAATTTTCTTGCTATCAGAAGTAATATTTATAAAAACATCTTGACATAATAAAAAATAAAAATCTGCTTGATTTTATTACACGAATTATGCAAATAAATAGATGTTAGAAACATGTTGGAAATAAACTCCAAGAAAACTGCTACAGCAGTCTTTAATAAGAATTATATATTTTTCTATATATGATAATTATGAATTTTTAAATTTTGTATTATAGCTATTCCCAGTTTTTCATGTACACATATATATGATTTAATAATATATACGAGCTTTTTTATACGAATGTAAATGTATTTTTCCTGTTTTCTTCTTTTTTTTCATATTAAAAATTTATCTGTTTTTCCTAAAGAGTTCAACTTACTTCTGATTTCTTCGTATTTACATATGGTTTGAAATTTTACATGAAAAATAATTGACATAAATTAATTAAATGCTTTATCAAATATCTTCTTCTATTTTTATTCACAAAAATATTTATTGTTACTAATCAAAAATCTTTTATTTTTCTAGTTTTAAAATAAGAATTCTGTAAAATTCTCCCTGACTGATTTATCTACCTGTTACATATAAGAAATAAATGGATTTAGTGAAAATAATATGTATATCATTCAATGCGCCCATTAATTATAAATCAGCAAAATTGTAGAAATAATATGTTTACATTGGGAGTAGATGGTGACTAATGTTTAAGTCCCTCTGCTAATAATTTGCGCTTTGGTTTTTCAAAACCAAACTGACAGTACGATCATATAAATTAGCAGTGTCAGGAGATAAGCTTTCCGAACTGAAATGTATTACCAACTTTAAATGAAAAATAAATGACGTGATTTAATTAAATGCTTTTCCAAATATTTTCTTCTATTTTTATTCACAAGAATATTTATTGTTATTAGTCAAAAATCTTTTATTGTTCTAGTTTCAAAATAAAATTTAAAAAAAATCTGTCTGACTTATTTATATATCTGTTACGTATATGAAATAAATGGATTTGGTCAACATAATATGCATATCATCTAATGGGTGCATTATTTATAAAGCAGTAAAGTTTTAGACATTACATGTTTTCAATGAGAATAGATAGTCCCTCAGCTAATAATCTGCCTAAGCTAATAATTTGCGCTTCGGTATTTCAAACCCAAACTGATAGTGCAATCATATAAATTAGCAGTGACACGAAATAAGCTTTTCTAATTAAAATGTATTACCAAGTTTAAATGAAAAATAACCGACATAATTTAATTAAATCCCTTTTGAAATATCTTCTCTATTTTTATTCGCAAAAATATTTATTGTTACTAGTCAAAAACTTTTCTTGTTCTAGTTTTAAAATAAGAATTTTATAAAATCTAATGAGAGATTTATCTGCTTGTTATATATATGAAATAAAGGAATTTATTAAAAATAATATGTATATCATCCAATGCGTGCTTTAATTATAAAGCAGTAAAATTTTAGAAATGATATACGTGCATTGGGAATAGATGGTGACTAATGTTTAAGTCCCTCAGCTAAAAATTTTCGCTTTGGTTTTTCAAAACCAAACTGATAGTACGATCATATAAATTAGCAGAGTCAGAAGATAAGCTTCGTGAACTAAAAAGTATTGCTAAATTTAACTGAAAAATAACTGGCATAATTTAATTAAATGTTTTTTTACATGATTTCTTTCAATTTTATTCGCAAAAACATTTATTGTTACTAGTCAAAAGTCTTTTATTGTTCTAGTTTTAAAATAAGAAAAAAAATCTGTCTGAATTATTTGCCTATTCGTTATATATATGAAATAAATGGATTTATTGAAAATTATATGTTTATTATCCAATGGGTGTATTAATTATAAAACATTAAAAATTTAGACACAAAATATTTGCATTGGAAATAGGTGGTGACTAATGTTCAAATCCTTCAGCTAATAATTTGCCTAAGCTAACAATTTGCGCTTTGAATTTTCAAAATCAGACTGATAGTGCGATCATATAAATTAGCAGTGAAAGGAGATAAGACTTTTGAATTAAAATGTATTACCAACTTTAAATGAAAAATAACTGGCATAATTTAATTAAATGTTTTTTCAAATATCTTCTATTTTATTTCGTAAAGATATTTATTGTTACTAGTCAAAAATCTTTTAATGTTCTAGTTTTAAAATAAGAATTTTATAAAAATCTGTCTCACCTATTTATCTGCCTGTTATGTTTATGAAATAAATGGATTTTGTGAAAATAATATGTACATCATCCAATGCGTTCATTATTTATTAAACAGTAAAATTTTAGACACAATATGTTTGCGTTTGGAATAGATGGTAACTAATGTTCCAGTCCTTCAGCTAATAATTTGCCTAATAATTTGCGCTTTGGTTTTTCACAACCAAACTGATAGTACAAACATATAAATTAGCAGTGTCAGGAAATAAGCTTTTCGAACTGAAATGTATTACCTACTTTAAATGAAAAATAAGTCACATGATTTAATTAAATACTTTTCCAAATATTTTCTTCAATTTTTATTCACAAGAATATTTATTGTTATTAGTCAAAAGCCTTTTATTGTTCCAGTTTAATTTTTTTTTAATCTGTCTGACTTATTTATCTGTATGTTATGTAATGAAATAAATGGGTTTAGTCAACATAATAATGCATATCATCCAATGCGTGCATTAATTATAAAGCAGTAAAGTTTTAGACATTATATGTTTTCAATGGGAATAGATGGTGACTAATGTTCAAGTCCCTCAGCTAATAATTTACCTAAGCTAATAATTTCCCCTTTGGTTTTTCAAAACCAAATTGGTAGTACGATCAAATAAATTATCAGTGCCAGGAGATAAGCTTTTCGAACTAAAAAATATTACCAACTTTAAAAGTACAAAAACTGACATGATTTAATAAAATGCTTTTTCAAATACATTCTTCTGTTTTATTCGCAAAGATATTTTTTGTTATTAGTCACAATTCTTTTAATGTTCTAGTTTTCAAATAAGAATTTTATAAAAATCTGTCTCACTTATTTATCTGCCTGTTACATTTATGAAATAATGAATTTAGTGAAAATAATATGTATATCATTCAATGCGTGCATTAATTATAAAGCAGTAAAATTGGAGACACAATATGTTTGCATTGGGAATAAATGGTAACTAATGTTTAAGTCCCTCAGCTAATAATTTGCGCTTTGCTTTTCCCCTTTAGAACTAAAATGTATTACCAACTTTAAATGAAAAATAATTGATCTAATTTAATTAAAAGGCAGTAGAATTTAGGTAGTTTTTTGTTTGTTTGTTTGTTTGTTTGTTCCACCAATTTGATCGGATGGTGGCGCTTCGGTCATTTTTTGCACATGAGGACTAAACAGACTGGGACCTTATTTAAAGTTGAATCTGACTCACTAAACACGCTCATGCCTGAATTGGTTTTCGAATTCAATATGCTTTGTTTATTAGCCAGCACCCTTAACCAGAAGACAAGCAGGTAGTTTCCAGGATTTTGACTTAAATAAGTAAATGCAAAAAACTTTTTATTAACGCCATAAAAGTAAGAAATGCTCAAGGCACTTTGAAATAACTTTGTGTTTCTTTTCAGGTGCAAAGAAGCCGTGCCAACATTCTAAAGGCAAGAGCAGCAGTCTTGCTCTTGCTTTCAAAGTGGTAGCACGTCTTCTTTGCATCTGAAGAAGAAATACAAAGTTCTATTGAAAGAAGTTGTGTATTTCTTAATTTTATGATGTTATTAAGACGTTTTTTGCTTTTAATTACGTATCACACCAGTCTTTTCAACATTTTAATAGGCTTAAAAGTAATGGTACTTTCCCCGAATAGCTGCCTTGGCGTAATAGAGAAAATGTCTCAGCGAAAGAATGAAATTTGGCAACATATTTTCTGGCAACCTATTCACTTTTTCAAATACACAAGATTTTTTTTTCAATATTTATACAATTTATTTAAAATAAAGAAGCCATTTATCTATTTTTATATACAAACAGAAGTAAATTGTATTAGAAAATATATACAGGGTGAATCTTAACTCTTGGGCAGAACTTTAAGGGGTGATAGTACACATCAAGACAAGCAATATTAAATAAGAAACTAAGGATACCAAACGTCTTCCGAAGGAGATAGACGCCATTAAATTTTAGGGTCCAAAATTTCAAATGATTATCAAAAACGGAAAACTTGGTCGATTTGTTTGTGGTTTTAGCTAAAACTATTCTTTATGTCAGTATTTTCTTGAAAATAAATTTTAAAGATAAAGTTTAAAAAATGCCGATAGAGGGCGCTTTAGATTTTGGAGTAACGAACAACTTTTTTTACCGTTATTTTTTGTATCTCATTAAATGCTTTCAAAAACTTAGACTTAAAATTAAATTTTGAGTTCAAAATCTGCATCGTTGGGCGTTGTTAAGTAGCGCAAACTGAACTGTGTTCAGGAACTGAAATTTTAAATCCTCCTCCTGAATACAGTTCATTTATTCCCGATCTTGGTGTCGTAGACCAGGCTCAAATTACTACCCTCTACGCGTAAAATAAACGATAGAAGGATGACAAAATTAAATAAAAAAATTATTCATAACAGACATGCGTAATTTCTCCTAGCTGTCAACTTACGCAAAAGAAAATTCAGTAGATTTCTAAAAAAAATCAGTTGATTAAGCTGTTTAAAAAAAAAAAAAAAGCCTTGATTCAAAGTAAAATTTTTTTCACTTTTTAGACTTGAAAATTAGCATTAATATAGAAAAAATATAGATTTTTTATATTCCTAAAATTTTTAACTATTCTTAAATTTTTACGCACTTTAAGCAAAAATTCATGTTAAAATTACAGTTAAAAGCATAAGAGGTATAATATATTTTTTTCCTCTGGATGTTGACTTTTGCAAACACAGTTTTTGAGGTAATTTTGATGACTTGCCACTATCGGAAGGATCGCGCATAACATAAGATTACAGTAAGATAACATTACAGAAATCCCATATTGGATCTCCAATTAAAACACACACAATATTTCATTTTATATCATCTGTTTCAATGAAATATGTCAGTAATATGACTTAACGTTCTAAACTTAAAATATCCCTTTTCCGTCATTTTTGACGGGTGCATATGCTAGTATATATATAAACAAATATAAAAGTGATTTTGGGGGGGGGGGGGGGGTTCCCTCATAGCCTCAAGCCCGAATTGCGCCAAGCTTATTAAAAGAACGCCAAAGCTCCTATAGTGGAAAAATACCAAAGTAATTATTGATCCTGTGCTTTTTTCTTCTAAAACATTTGATAAAAATTTGAGAAAAATAACATATAAAAAAGCAATAATAATAAATTCGCTTTCGTAGCTAATATACCTAGATGTTTCAGTATATCTTAAGTATTTAAGAGAGAATTTGAGTATCAAATGAAACATTTGACAAATTTCAATGAAACTGTTCTTACATCTGGATTCTACCAAAGAATTCATGATTCCTTAATTATTTAACTTCATATTTTCATGAAATAATCAACATGTTTTTCATGAACATTCAAAAGTATTCGCTTCTATGAAATAGCTATGAAAAATTGAAGAAATTAAAAGAAAATTTCGCATATATCGTGAATTTAAAAATATAGCAAATTGAAGATTAAAAAAAATATATATACATAAACATCCAAGGATTATTTAAAAAAAAAAAAAAAGGATCGTTACCAAATATATGTTTAAATCATTCAGCTTGTAGCAAAGCTTATGCACGCAGACTCCGTGCATTACTTGCGCTACAGAAGACGCCGGTTGTGCACCTACTGTGTCAATGTGTTGTTTCAGACCAGAGAAGGCGATAACATGTTCAATTCAATTCATCACCCCACCGACTATCAAATACGGTCAGTAATCCATGTGACCTTGAATAAACTTCGTTGTGTTATCCATAATAAACGGCGTATGGCCTCTTCTCATACTGTTTTTTTTTTCTTCACTACAATGCAAGGCCACTCACTACTGCTCAAACACAGTCTCTCTTCGAATATTTTGGATGGGAGCAATTTGGTCTCTCTCCATACAGTCTTGACCTTGCGCCGAGTGACTATCACCACTTGTGATACCTGAAATTATTTCCAACGATTCAACGCAAACGTAGTGGAAACGGCTTTTAAAATGTAGCTTTCCTCGCAGGTAGCGGCATTCTATGCGGAAGGGTTAAAAAAACACGTGGGACGCTACGACAAATGTTTCAACATACATGGTAATTTTGTAGATAAGTAGAAAAAGATATAAAAAATCTTGCAAAAAATAAATTTTCGTAGTGCACTTAGTATATATTTATTCTAATTGAAAAACTGACCTTACTATAAAAATAACCGTCGTATTATAATGCGGATCAATTTACACATGTTAAATACTTATATTGCTTATATTATGTTTAAAGATTATGCTTCTTTGAGTGATATTAAAATTATGAAAGATTTAATATTTTATATTGAATATTGTTTAAACACTTTTTATTAAAAAATATTTTATGTTTGAAAAAATAATAAATTATATTTTTTAAACATAGTTTCCGGATTTGGCTTATGCAAAAAAATATACGAAACACATGACTAAAGGAAATTTCGCTTTTCAAAAACTCAATTATATTTGAATACAAATGCCATGCATTAAAACGAAAAAAATATCTGCAAGAATCAGAAAAATAGACCAATTTGTGCATGCATAAAATTAAATCTAGAACCTATCCAGTTTCAGTGTACACAAGAACGAGGAAAGGGTAACTGAGTAGTCCGTAGCGCCAGGTTTATGCTGTGGTTCTGCGTTTCGATACCCACTCCGGACAGAATGATTTTTCTTATTTTATTGGCATCATTCATTTTAATAATGTCATATTTTACTTCAGGAGGAGGAGTTATTTGTATTGTATTTGTTTTATTCGAATACTTTTTAATTAAGTAAAATTTAATACCCAATAATTTTTTGTTTTAATCACAAATTTTATATTAAAAGTATTTAAATTAAAAGAATTGTGCATGTAATTATCGATTAAATAAATTCAACTAACTGATCTACAATTTTTGTTGTATTTGGTATGACCATTATCAAGATATCATATATATACTAATGTGATTATTTTTCGTAAAAAGGGAAAAATAAAAGGAGGGGAAATAGAAAGAAGGGAAAATATTCATACAGGAACTCTAAAGGAAATTATCCTGACAGCCATGATTTAATAATTAATGTATGGAAATGGAAAATATAAATTCAAATAATTTAAAAAATATGTATTATAAATCGTTAGCTGCAAACAGCAAAGTATAAGTTCAGGGTTTTAGAATCAGACTGATAAATATAAACTTAATGAAAAGTTTTAAAGTTCCGGCAGTTAAAAAATAAATAAAAAAATTCTAAATATTAATATTTTTTCAAAATATTGGGATTATGGTAAGTAAAATTAAACACCCGACAATATATTTTTAAATTACTATTTTTATATATAAAAATTTTTTAATTAAACGGTTTTGTATGTATTTATCAATTAAATAGAGCATTACAAAATTATATCTAGATTTTGTATGACCATTATCAAGAAGATATATTTGTATATCTAAGAAAAGTGTGTGATTATTACCGTAAAAAAAAGAAAAAGAAAAGAAAAGAAAAAAAGAAAGAAACAAAAATATTCATTTTAAAAATATAAAATAAATCACCTGATATCCATAGTTTAATATATAAATAATATATGAAAATGTAAAGTAAAATTTAAATAATTAAAAAATATATATTATAAATCGTTAGCTGCAAACAGCAAATTTTAAGTTTATGGTTTTAGAGCCAAGCTTATAAAAATAAAATTAATGAAAAATGTTAAAGGTCGCGTAATTTTAAAAAAGTTAGAAAATACTAAATATTGATGTTTAAAAGAAATTAAGACTGTAGTAAGTAAATATAAATCATTCAGTTAATATTTTTAGCTAAATTCTTGTTAAAAAGCAAGCATAATAGGATGTAAATTACAAGCTTAAAATAATTTCACTTCATTAGTTGAGTAGGCTGGACTGCCAAACACCATCTATCGCCTTATAGCTATAGGAATCGTATACTCAATATAACAATTCATCAATTTTTTAATGCTCAATTCATTTAAAAACAACTAATATTTAATACGTAAAACATATTTCTAAATAAACTTTCAAGTTATTTATCGCCAAATCTTGACGGGCACCATCTAGTTATATTTTACATCATAGTGCAATCTGGTATTTTGTGAGCATTAAAGGAAAGTGGGTAGAATGTAATAAGTTTCTTGAATACAGATTTTAAAAATCTGAATTTTATATTTATCATGAATATTTCTTTAAAATAAACACTGATCAGAATATTGACGTAAGTTTAGTAGTAAAATGACACCCTGGAAATCAGTAAATCCGTCATTTCAAAATGTAACCTTAAAACCATACAATGTAAATTCTCATAAGACAAATGTGCATGCCAAAACTTTTTACTTGGTTTAACATCAAGTGGTTTTCTAAAATGATTGGCCTCTATTAAAAAAATGTATTTGAATGTTAATATTGAAATTTTCTTACGCGTATACCTTAAGAATTATTTCTTGAAATTCATGCAGCAAAAGTAGATGTTTATTTTTTTTCTATGATAAAGCATAAACAGAACAAGTTGTAAATTATACGTTAAACGTCACAAATTAGGTGCGTTCGTACTGTTATTATTTCAGTGGAATGAATTATATCGTCTGTTATTATGATATGATAAATTTCTGTAGTAAAATAAGTACATTTTAAGTTGGCAACATTTTATCTTTTGTTGACATTTATTGAAAATTCCAATGGGAAATGTAGAGTAGTTTTCGGCACACATTGGATGAAGAAGAACGAATTCAAATTTTATATCAAATATGTTATTTCGGTCGTATACCTGGAGTAAATTTGCGAATCGAAGTCACACCACAACAACACAGATAAGCGAAGAGACAAGCATCACTCAGAAAGTGGCGTTTTGAAGATGTTTAATGTCAATTAGTGTTGGGCGATTTCATGACCCATCGGGAGTGACCCGACCAAGCACAGGGCGCATTTAGGGGCTACATTTTCCAACGAGATCAGGAACAGAATTGCTATGAATAATAACTTCAAAGTCCTTGACAGCTGGTACATATTTGGCGTGTGGTTTTTGCCAAATTCCTTTGAAGAATTACCGAGTTGGCGATAAATTATGCAGAGAGATACAGAAGACAGTGATGATATAAAATAACCAAATGAGATATCTATGAAAAATTGCATCCTCAATGCATAGTGATATAGGGTTGCAAGAGGGCAAAAGTTAGTCTTACTGGGAACAGAAAATTATCTCAAGGATTTAGACAATACACCCGCTGATTGTAGAATCTATGAATTAATAATAGACATATCTAACGGCTACATTTTTAAGTGTAAATGCAGAAGTGCAGACATGAGAAGGAATTATTCTTTCTTCTTTATTTTTTAATTGAGCAAAATTACATCTGCACGAAATAGAGTGTAGGAGGATAATTTTTAAATAAAACCGTTATCTTTAATAATAGAAAGAGATATATTTGAATGCAGGGAATGGGATGCACAGACAAATTAAATCTAGAATATAAATTTAAAATAATTAAATGAAATGCATATTGAATACGAAAAGAGGATTAACTATTAAGAAACGCATATATAATGGAAACTCCATTATATATATTACCCCCCGAACAAGAAAAGAAAAAAATGATACCATAAGGCTTGAGAACAAATTACTGTGTCTCTCTGCATTTACATACCATGTTGCAATGACCTGAACTCCAAGAAAAAGTAAAATTAACATCCAATATTTTAATAATATAAGCATCAAAAGTAATTTAATAATATAAGCATCACAAATATTTGAATAATATAGCATCACATATTCATGGCCATAATTTAACCACTAAATTTTTTTATTCATATATATAGTTGCAACTTCAATCTTTTTCTTTTTTTTTATAGAGGTATATTTATTTATTTATTTATATTCATATAAAAATGGATATCCTAAAATTTATCATCTGGCGCCAGGAACAAAAGTAAAGTTCTTTTTTATAATATTTATAAATCAAGAATGGCCATAAGAATAGAGAAAATAAAAATGTAAACATTATCAATTCTTCTCAAAAACTTTTTTTTTTATTTGATGCAGTTTAAATCTTTTAGTAGTGATGCAAGAAGTATAAACATATAGGTATAAAGCAAAACACTAAAATACAATATAAAAGCTACAAAAGTAAAAATATACATACATGTAAAAGACACTATTAAATTGTAATAAATGAATGAAAAAGTAAAAATTGTGGTAAAAATATAAAACAAAGTTTTTTCTCTTTAAAAGTGTATTAATATCGTGGACAAATCTAGAGTGCACAGAGCGTAAAGTCATAATAGGGACATATCTATATCTATAGTTTACAAAACCACTTCCTAAATGATCAATTTGATATTTTAACTTTTTGTTTAAATTTGCAAAATAACTAAATTATTAAGTTACCTAGAAGAGATTATCTTTACTGAATATTCAAATTGAAAGTAAATATAAAAATTTTGAAATAATCCCTAAAAATAGTTGATATTATTTTTAAAAGAAAAATCATTTATTTTGGCTTCATTTACCTATTACTATTATTATTACTAATATAAAAGGAATAGATAATTCTAAAGAATCCCTATGATATTTAAAATCTATCCAATGAATTAATGTAAAAACATTGTGAAAAATTACTATAAGTGAGTTGCCTCTACAAGTGACTCAGCAATTTATTGTAAATGTCTGAAAGAAAGACTTCTGCATAAAGTGAAGTGAAAGTGTGGGATGTTATGAATGTTCGTGAAGAGAGATGTATGTGAAGAGGTTACATGTGATAAATATCTAGATTAAATAAATGTATGCTATTGAAACAAGAATCCTGACATGGGAAACCTAAACTTCTAACAGGTGAAAATGCGTCACAAATGTTAACTACAATACGAAGGAATAATATTATGACAAACGTGTAAAGAAAATTTCTTTGTCATTGACAAAATGAAGGTGGCATGTATGTGATAAAAATTGAAATAAAAAAGTCCTTCCGGCCTGTACCGGGAGGAAAAGGTAGCTTTCCTATATCTTCATTTTAAAATTTTAGCTAATGTTACACGAACACAGCAAGTTAAAATGCAAAGAAAATGTTTACAAAAGATTCGTTAATACTGAATTTGAATAAGAAATTCGCCAAATTACTGAGCAATAGCCAAATTGGCTTCATTTATGAAGACTTATTTTGGTCGCCAAATGTCGCCAAGTTTGGCGAGAATTTGGCGCTAACGGATATGAATATATAGTTTTATGCGTATGATTGGGAAAATTATTACAACAATGAAATTTTTTGTAATGTGCTGTCTTGTTTCAAAATGTCAGCCACCCTAGAATTTCAAACTGCTCTATCTCAGCCATTTTCTAAGATAAAGGTAAAACAAAAAATGCTCTGAAATCCTCGTATCAAGGCCTAACACTTAATTAAAAAATAAATTTGAATTTTTAACTTTTATGTATATTTATTTTAGTTTTAAATTTTTAAATGGTCGCCATCTTGAAACAAAATGGCGGACTAAGCTGGCCAACGAACTCGGTCGAGACATGGGTGAGCTTAATACACACAATTAGTTTCATCAAAATTGATTTATAAATACGAGCGTTATCGTATGGCATAGGTCAGATATATATATATATATATATATATATATATATATATATATATATATGAATATATCTATATATATAAATCAACATTTGAACGGAGGGTGGTTTTGGGGTCTGGGGGTCATGATCGGTGAAAATATATCAAAATTTTCCGGAACTGCTTTCCTCCGAACGGCTGCAATAGGTAGCTTTATACTTTTTAGTATTGAAAAGCTACCTAATAGAACGATGAAGTAGTGTATGTATGTAAATTGCAATAGAAAATTAATGTATACAATAAAAACAAAGTGTGGAGTGAGAAAAAACTTAACGGCATGTGTAGATACTCAACAATGCCTATCTCTGAATAAGGATCATGAGTACACAAAGTATGGAAACGATGAACAAAAAGAAAAAAAAATCTGATTACAAAAAAATCAGACCCCATGAGATATGAGAAAAATTGTGAACAAAATTCTGGCTACAGGGAACCAGACCTTATGATTACATCTTCTGGCTACAGAGGAGACCAGGCACCATGAACGAAAAATATGGTTACAAGAACGAAAACACATTGAATCAATTTTCTGGCTACAAAAGAGCACAGAACACAATGAACGAATTATCTGGCTACAAGAGGAGCATAGAATCCAATGAACGAATTATCTGGCTACAAGAGGAGCACAGAATCCAATGAACAAAATGGAATGTAAAAAAAAAAATACCGTCAAATATTTCTACACGAAAAATTTAAAAAGTACGTTTGATGGGATTTTATATGCAAGAATGTACCAAAAAAAAAAGAAAAAAGGTGTGACGCTGAATTTCTTTTAAATGAAACAAAGTGATACCGACGTAAAAAGAATAGTATACGTATAAAATAAACCAAAAAGTTAAAGACAAGTGAAACTGTGTGTAAAGATCAAGTTAAAATTATTCCATATGAGAAAACTTTTTGACGACCCGCATCAAAAGAAATTTCAGCAATAAGAACAATACCTCTCATCATTTCACCATTTTCGATCGCTAAATAGCCAAATGGAAAGAAATGAACCATCTGTACACACAGATGTGTAAACAAAACTACATATTAAAATAAATGACAGAAGAAAAACTGAAAATCTTTTTTTTTAATTTTTTTTTATATGGAACGTTGAATGAAACTTACACATGTTAATGTATGAAAATGTATCAAGAATACATAAGTTGACTCAAAGAAAACCACAAGGTGGAGAACATTTACGATTGAATGTAATAAAAGGAAATAAACATACCACAAGAATCATAGTATAACCTCTTACAATTATTATTCTGATTTAGAGAAGTTTTTTAATTAACTAAGGATTAGCAAAGAATATTATTTCGTTGATCTTCAATATATTTCTTTAGTGAAGGACAACATTTAGAAAAAGCGGTGTGAGAAGTGTCAAAATCAGTATTGTTATTTTTGTTGTTCATTATACAATTGATACATTTAGGAGGGTTTGTGGAATAAGAGTTATGTTCATCCGCACAAGTAGGGCACCTTATAATGTTATCACAAACATTCGCAATATGACCATACGTTTGACATCTAAAACAGCGTTTTACAGCAATATATTTCATTAAAGGATATGAATTATTCTGAATAAATATTTCTTTAATTTCAAGTAATTTTTTTTTGCAATGTTAGGAGAAATATCAAACATATAATTATAAGTATCAGAATTTCTAAGTTTATATTTCTTTCTAACTTGAATAGAAGATATAGATGTTTGTATGATGTCGGAAATCCCAAATAAAATATCCGGTATATTGAATTTTTCAGGCAACTGACAAATAATTATACGAACTGGTTTACGGTACTGTTTAGTAGGTGAATTAAAGGAAATGTTTTTGGAAAGATCATGAATATCTGAAATGTTTAAATGCTGCTTAACCACGCTTTCTTGTGAACAGACAGCATATGAGTCCTCAACAATTTTGTATTGTATTACGTCCGTCTGTGTAAACATATTGTGCAGAATTTGAGGTGACATACAGTTGTTATGAGATGTATCGTTTACAATTTTACAGTCACCTATGACTTCATGTTTATTTTGTACATTTTGAGAAAGAAGTCGTTCTAATAATTTATTATTAACTGTAAGCCATATAACTGCCAACTTTTACGCATTTTTCCTACCACTAAAATTTTATAGTAAATTTTAGCTTCTTAAATCGTCGAAATCATGTGATTCAATAAGGCAAAATTTTCTATTAATTTTTAGTGGTAGGAAAAAAGCGTAAAAGTTGGCTGCTATGTGTAAGCAAATTTTCCTTCGCCCGTACATTTTTAGCATGTTATAATAATACAACAAAAGATAATGAAATTGATGTTGCACCAAAGTTTTAAAATCACCTAAATTTTTAGTAAAAGTGTCCTGATCATTAATCTATTTAAAAAGACTTTCTACTTCACAGGAAATTAATTGCGCAGCATTTTCTAATGTATCTCTAAACAAATGAGACCATGCAATTTCACTACTGAAATTATTTTGATCTAAAACAGGTGTAGTATTTTCAAATGCATTGGTTTGTTTAGGTGCATTCTTTTCAAAATTGGTCTTAGATTTATTTTTGCGCACCTTTTTATGAGCCATATTTATCAAAAGTACAAAACACGCAAAATTGGAAGAGATATTGGGAGAAAACAAACAATCTAAAGGAATTTAAGTTATATTTAGTTTTCCGAAAAATGAGAATTTAAAAATATGGCAGCAAGGTATAACCAAAATACACAGGTAAAATGAAAAAAAGTATAAAATAAATGAAAAATATAAAATTCACCATACGCAGTACTTACCTAGACACAATAACAAAATTTTTAAATTTAATTTCAGTTAAAAAAATTGTACCAGAATGTAAAATTAATATAAAAAAGTGCAAACAAAAAATATTGCGTCAAAAATAGTGTTAAAAACAAAAATGAACTGTGTCCTAATATATATATATATTAACCCAATTTATCACATGCACAAATTATAACGTATGCAAAATGCATATTTTGAGTAATTTTTAAAAAAATGCGTTATTGACAGTGTCAAAAATACTACAGCAAATCAAAAAAAAATTTCTTTTTTATATTTTTTATATGTTAAATGAGAAAAAAAAGTGTGAAGTTTGCTTGTAATCTATTTACCAAACAATAAATGGAAAAAGTATCAAATGCATACAATTACATTCACAAAACCTATGACAAAAAAAGAAAATAATGCATACTTCTTACTAATATATGACATGAAATATGTGGAAGGCTATTTCTTCCATTATTTTTATCATCTATTTTGTTTAAATCTGTAAACATGTGTATCAAAGCACAGTAAAAAAAAAGTATTATTAGCTCAAAAATATCTAAATTATCTACTATTTGCACAGAAAACTGATTTTTAAAAATTTTCAAATCTTACCTGAAATAAGACATAACGGAAAAATACCAATGTATACACATGAGAAAATTGTCCTATGAATTCTCATTTAAAAAGTAAAAATTAATTGAGAAAAATGTAAAGACAACATATTCAACTGGTTTTCCTTCAAATAACAACTGTATATAAATTTATTTAATAACACTATTTAAAATGTAGGACAAACATTCTCAGTTCGTCATCAACTACCAAATAGTAAAATATATATTTTTTAAACTCCTGTATCCTAAAATATCTAAAAAAAAAAAATCAAAATATTTGCGTGCAAAAATTTCTTAAAGTTTACATAAAAATGTCACCGTCTGAAAAAGGGTAACCTTAACCCGTCAGCACACGCACTGGGATAAAATCTACCCCAGCTCAGAATCATTACTTAAAATGTGAGAAACTCGTTCGTTATCATTCTGAGCTTTATACTTTTTTTCAAGCAAGAACGTCTTATTTTAAGTTAAATTATGTTCTTTATTGATTTCCAGTTTATTTCAAAATATAATTTTTTGTTTATAATCAAACAGTCGGGAAATTGACACAAGAAAACCAACTGGGGTGAAATTTATCCCGCGCGTGTAGTAACGTAATGGAAAAGGGCGCGTGTGCTGACGGGTTAACGGACAAGATATTTCAGTTTTATAAAATCTATAAATCTCGACTCTATAAAAAAAATAATTATCCCTTCTTTAATTAACTAAAAATTTGAGACAGAAAAAGAGAAGCAAAAAGGCAAAAATGCAGAATTTTAAAAGATTTCTAAATTAATTTTAAATTTAAAATAATTATTATTCTCTGTTTCTGCTCATAAAACAAAAATTACCTTGACACACTTTGTTTTTTTAAATCCATGAAATTGCACAGAGTCATTTTGCACTAAAAATTTTCTTTAAACTGCGACGTAATTTTTTTATATAATAATCAACACGAAACGTGCACAGATGAACTTTTCTCTTGAAAAACACAGATTACAGAGGAAACACAATTGCGCAGAAATAAAAAGATATTACGGCTATGCAGACGCTAAAAATTCTGTTTATACGATGAATCACATTCTCTCCTGCTTAGATTCTCAAACAAAACGAATGTCTAATGATGACAAATTGTAGCTGCAAAGGTCAGACAAACTCCATTGGAAGCGAAACCATCGATACACACTTTGCACTGTTAAATTAGCATATGGAACCAACTTTCCTTTTCTGCAGTAGATAAAAAGTACATCTTTTAATTTCGGAGCTGGGTTTTATGAAGTAAAGATTTTGAACAATTAACTCGCCGGAGTTATGATGTTTTATTTACTGTACATATTTTTCTTTCATATAGAAATCTCGTCTTTTGGACTAACGAACAAATGCTTCAGTAGACTAGGTCACATTCCAATTCTATTGAGATGGCGAGTAAAATACTAGAAATTTTTTATTTCGCCACATCGGAAATACGAAACCACTGCACATCTAGTCCACGGTATTCACAATACAGTTTTTTTTAAAAGAACGTTCAAGTACGACAGTTCAGTCATTTTTGTTCACTTTGGGTCGGTTTGTGTCAGTTTGGTCCCTCCCAGCCACTATTTTCGATAATAGACTTGTACTCTCCGATTGATCTCGTAGCACCAATATATGTAGAGTAGTTTTCGGCCATGGCCGACTATAATGTATATACGGCCCGCTCATTTCGCCAAAAACCGCCGAAAATGTGAAGCCGGATTAAACTTCAAACCCTGAACCATTTCATTGGACCACGTGGTCTTTGTTTACATTAAAACCCTGCCCAGATAACGGCTCGTATTTTATTAACGTCTTTTATTTCGATCATTATCGAAGTTTGAGATACATTAATCGTATTTTCAAATAAACTAATTAAATAGTTATACCATTCAATTTCACACTATTTATAAACATATTTTTGTAAAGATTGTTGCATTTTATAGCTACATTAACAAATGTGAATTTTTAAGGTTTGCTAGATTCTTATTTGTTTATAATTGCATGCGATACTTTAACACTATTTCTATCGTTGTCAAATGTCACCTTTTTAAAGTTTTTATTTATGTTTATTTTGCTTGTAGTTTTTGAATAAGCTTTAAAAAAAAGGGGTCCTCAATGTATTAAAAATTATTTGGAATTGTTTCAATGAAAAATCATAAATCGAAATATTTTAAGATGTGCCACTTGATTATTGTGCAGTATAAAAATTAAAACACACTTCAAACATTTGTTTTTCTGTAAGAAAAATATCTAAAAAAAAAAAAAGAAAAAAAAATCATCAGGAACATTATGTAAATTCTGAGACTCAAACTGTTACGGAGAACACTAGCTACACGAATACATTTAAAGCAATAGTTTGCTGTTTTAAGCAGAACATTCAACAATGTTCTTAAAATAAGTAATAATAAAATTGATTGTATTTTGGTATTAATATTTCTTTCTGACTATGTTTAAAAAAAATTATAGATATTGGTTTTGCCTATAATTAAACCAGATTGTTCTTCAGGAAAATAATTATTACGCACAACTACGATATATTAAGAATTTAACCCATAAAGATGTTATCATTTATTCGTAAAGGAACAGATGTGTTACACTCACGCATCGATCTTTGTCGACTTTTCGATTGGCGCGATTTTCAAGTCCGCGCCAAACCAGTAACTTAATATAATTGCCAGGTTACCACTAAAGGAAAAAATCCTAAAATTTGGCGACTTTTTTCCTTTTTATAACCGATTAAAAAAAAAGAAAAGGAAACGATATTTATGAAACAATAGTTTTTCGCCGTTATCTCCAACACTACAGCTACGATCACTTCGAGATTTACAATTATAAACGCAACAATTTACCATATTTTCCCTTGCAATACTATTTTAATAATCGAAAAATGAACAGTTATTGGAATTCGCTGTCATTTCTAATCTTGATTGGAATGTTAGAAGAGTTGCAAACGTAACCATGGCGACGTGACGTAATTTTGGTGTTTGTTTACATTTCAACCCTGCCCAGGTTGTTTCAATTACGGTTAAAGTCAATTTTCAATTTTGGGCAGGGTATCAGAGTCCTCTGGCGGGAAGCTTCATACATTAATCTCAATTGAATATGCCTGTAGATCTAGTCTGCCTTGTTTCGGCACACACTGGATGAAGAAGAACGAATTCAAATTTTATATCAAATATGTTATTTCGGTCGTATACCTGGAGTACATATGCGAATCGAAGTGACACCACAACAACACAGATAAGCGAAGAGACAAGCATCACTCAGAAAGTGGCGTTTTGAAGATGTTTAATGTCAATTAGTGTTGGGCGATTACATGACCCATCGGGAGTGACCCGACCAAGCACAGAGCGCCGTTAGAGGCTACATTTTCCAACGATATCAGGAACAGAATTGCTATGAATAATTACTTCAAAGTCCTTGATAGCTGGTACATATTTGGCGTGCGGTTTTTGCCAAATTCCTTTGAAGAATTACCGAGTTGGCGATAAATTATGCAGAGAGATACAGAAGACAGCGATGATATAAAATAACCAAATGAGATATCTATGAAAAATTGCATCCTCAATGCATAGTGATATAGGGTTGCAAGAGGGCAAAAGTTAGTCTTACTAGGAACAGAAAATTATCTGAAGGATTTAAACAATACATTCGCTGATTGTAGAATCTATGAATTAATAATAGACATATCTAACGGCTACATTTTTAAGTGTAAATTCAGAAGTGCAGACATGAGAAGGAATTATTCTTTCTTCTTTATTTTTTAATTGAGCAAAATTACATCTGCACGAAATAGAGTGTAGGAGGATGATTTTTAAATAAAAGCGTTATCTTTAATAATAGAAAGAGATATATTTAAATGCATGGAATGGGATGCACAGACAAATTAAATTTGGAATATAAATTTAAAATAATTAAATGAAATGCATATTGAATACGAAGAGAGGGTTAACTATTAAGAAACGCATATACACTGTTAAAAATTTGCAGCAAACTGTCCAGTCACTTGACCGTTTTTATAGAAAATGGTTACATAAGTCTATTCTGACCATATTATCGCTTATATTATGGACAAAATAGAGTTAAATTACGGCTATGTAACCGTTTTTTATAAAAACGGTAAAATGACTGGACAGTTTTCTGCAAATTTTTAACAGTGTATAATGGAAACTCCATTATAGGAAACTTAAGAATAGCTTTGAAAATTTCAGAACTTGAAATATATATTTAGACTCTTTTTCCATTTAATATCTATTTCTCCGGAAACATCTATCCAAAAAACAGTCGGTATATCCTATGATTGCTATAATTAAATAATTTTAGTATACAAATTTGGTTTTTAAATTCAGTAATACTGAAATAATAATACTCCATCTTAAATAAGACGTAATCCTCATTGCAACCAAGAATCATTACCTCTCATGGGATATCATTGAATTAATTACGTATGATAGGATTTAATAGAATGAAGAAAACATTTAGCAATATCTTTTTAAGCTTTGATTCGATTTTAATAATTTTAGTACACAATTTCGGTTTTTAGATTCAGTAATACTGAAATAATAATACTCCGTCTTAAATAGGACGTAATAACCATTGCAACCAAGAATAATTTAATATCTTTTTCTATCATTTTTTAGAATTTATTATGCAGAATTTTGTCTAGTCATTTCAAATTTTATGAAAATCGAATCAAAGCTTAAAAAGATATTGCTAAATGTTTTCTTCATTCTATTAAATCCTATCATACGTAATTAATTCAATGATATCCCATGATATGTAATGATTCTTGTTACCATGGTGATTACGTCCTATTTAAGACGGAGTATTATTATTTCAGTATTACTGAATCTAAAAACCGAATTTGTGTACTAAAATTATTTAATTATAGCAATCATAGGATCTACCAACTGTTTTTTGGATAGATGTTTCCAGAAAATTAGATATTAAATGGAAAAAGAGTCTAAATATGGATTTCAAGTTCTCAAATTTTCAAAGCTAAGCTTCAGTTTTCAGTGAGAATTTTCTATCATCAATTCTCATTTAATATATTTTTAAGCTTTGATTCGATTTTCATAAAATTTGAAATGACTAGACAAAATTCTGCAACGATTATTTATATTAAATATATGTGGACGGACGGACCAGACGACGACTATAGATGGTACGTATTTATATAATTAAGAACGCCCTAAAAAGTAATATTTAAAGTTGTGTGTACTTTATTAAAAACTGTTTTCTTTTTTCAGGATGCCCCAATAAGGACTGATTGCTTTTTAGAATTCAATAAAAAGGGAATGC
Source organism: Maratus michaelseni (assembly GCA_963931845.1). NCBI lineage: Eukaryota > Metazoa > Arthropoda > Arachnida > Araneae > Salticidae > Maratus > Maratus michaelseni. The sequence goes on along the minus strand of OZ007595.1, from coordinate 36,453,301 downwards.
TGACAGCTGCTGTAGTTATTCTTGCAGGAGATTAATGTACGTCGAGAATTTATGTACTACGATTCCTTGCTTTAGTTACACATATCACCAATGTATAAGGTGCTGAGCAGTCTGACAGGGCTCAAACTAATATGTAAAAAGAATGAAAAATCATGCGTCAAGCATAGATTATGAAATACTTTCCAACACATCCAGAAAACTGTAACGAAATTTCACCGTTAAATAAGGTGAAAGACGAAATGTAAGTTAACAGTTTAGAAAAATATACTACATATTACTAAAATATACCCTTTTTAGCCCTGTATATGAACTACCGAGTTTATAAACACACACGTACTATGAAAAAATGTAGTTAAACTTAAAAACGCAAACCAAAGTTGATAACGCACTTATCACACATAGACTGTAAATATCGCACATGTACTGTAACTGATATCTTTTGTGTGTCCCTGTAAATAAACGCAATGCACACCACACTTTCAACGGAGCAATATATAATGAACCTCAGTAATGCATATAATTTTCATTATGTTTGAAATAGTGAAATATCACTAAATCGCACTGCACACGATTTTTCCCCATAGATGAATGTGTAACAGAATTCTTTTGTTTGACCCTGCACATGAATAATTAATGCTTTGCACCCCATATTCTACAAAAAGTATGTTTTAATTTGCTTCATAGTTATATATAGTAATTTCATCCTGTTTTAAATGACGTAGCATCATCAAAATGCACTTGAAACGATTATTTCCCATTGACTGTAATGTAACGCAATACATTTGACTATACCTGTAAAAATACTATAAGTACTACACACTTCAGTTGAAATAGGTAACATGCTACAGTAAACGACACTAACATACAAAAATTTCAGAGCGATCCGAGTATTTTTACGCGAGTTAGAGCACAGACAGACGGCAGACAAACCGAAGTCAGAAACACTTTTCAACTAGGTTGGAAAGTGTTACAAAGAACGAAAAATGATGCATTAGGCATAGATTATGAAACACTTTCCGGCACTAACAGAACATTGTTAAGAAATACCATTTTACCATACAATGAATTGTGATATCTAAATAAACAATTTAAAAAACACATAACTCAGCAAAAATCTATTTTCAGCAATAACTGTTTATTAATTTGGCGATGTGTGCGAATTCTTTCGTGCAGCCCTGTATATGATCTGAAGAATTTCTAAGCACCATGTAATACAATAACAGATAAATTCAAACGCATACCACAGCAGAAAACACACTTGCAATAATTATCGATCGTAGTCAGTCCTGTATACGAATATTTTTTTGCATCTCTGTAAATGAAAAATAAACGCTATATACTCCATAATCTGTAGAAAATATGTTGTAGTACACCTCAGTACTCATTTTAAATTTAACTAGTAAATCTACAGATCAGGAGCCTCAACGTCAGCTCTGAAAGTCAATGTTTTTTTTATTTCACTTTTCATAATATTTAACATCTTACAATCGACAAATTAATTTTTTTAAATTACTACATATATATTTATATGCATATAAATTAATTCGAAGGTTTCAGAAATTAGAAACGTTAAATTAAACAATTATGCAATAATATTCTGACATTCTTATGAATTTCTTATTCTATTTTTTAGATTAAAAAAATACATTTGCCCCCCTGAACCCCCCCCGAATCTTATTAAATGTATATTCCTGATTCCCTATTGTTTCTGTGAATGATTCTAGTATATCTTGGGTTTCGTTCTACACAGTGGTTTTATTAGAATAGGCAAACATTTCGAAAATAATTTCATGTTATCCTAATACCAAAATAGCAATATTTACTTACCTGCCAACCATGAAACACTCGCATCTGATAGATAAGTTGAATAATATCTCGTGTACAAAAGCAACTTATGGAAATGCAAACTGAATCTACTATATTTCACTTATATCTATTACAGAAATCTAGTGTTATTACAATTTTTGTTTCGGAAAAATAGTTTTTGATGGTCATTCTATAATATTTATTTACCTAAGTACATCCTGATCTAACTCGATGGCAATAGCATACTAAAATCCCCTCAAAATAGGCTTATTTGGAAACTTTTAAACCTATTGGGTAATCATTTATAATCGTGCCTACTGCCAATTCACTAAATCGCAACCATGATTTGGCGCTATAAAGTTTTTATGATATGAAACTTTTTATGATCTCAGTTTCCAGTAATTGTGCTATTTTAGGCTGTATGGATGTGCATTACTACGCTAATTTCTTTAGATTAACAATCTTGTTGTACGAGATATTATATTCTATTTTAAAAGTAATACTAATTTTCAACCACGAAAAATCCACATCTCTTCCAGAAAATGAATAATATCTCATGTAAAAATGTTTCGGTTATCATTCTATAATAGTTAAAAGGTAACTTGTATCAAAATGAATTCTCATGTATTTCAATAAAATATTACAATCACCCAAAAATATTTTACTTTGCGAACAAAATACTGTAGCAAAATAGTCTGAGTTACTTGAATTTTATTATTTTGATATTCTTTGAAATATAGTTGTTAGGTTACGGTTAAATTAAAGAGGAAAATGAAAATGAATGCATTTTAAAATTTGCAAAAAAAATGATAAAATAAAATGTATTATATTATTAGAACAGATGTATAAAATTGCACCAAAAATTATACACCTAATTTAAAAAATCTGACAAATGTATTAACAAAATTTCAAACTAATTTGAATAATTTAAGACCTGACTTGATAAATTTTAGTCTTCATAACTTACTGTTTAAATAGATTAATCAAATGTGCCATTTTTTTTTTCAACGAATGAAAATTTTCAAAATCGTCTGAATTCCCATAGAAAAGCATTATGACCTAAAAAGAAATGTTCTATATTTTCCGAACGAATGAACCAAATGTAACTAAAAACTATACAGCTAATTCTGGCCATAATATCTCACCAACATACCTACCAAAAATCAAACTAATCGGATCATTTTTGCGGCAGTTATTGCGGAACAGACCGACCGACAGACAGACGGACAGACAGACAGAAACCAAAAACTTCTCTGGACTCCACAGTGAGCCTCAACTGACGTTTCGGCAGTTACACTTGAAGCATCATAGCATCATTAAAATGCACCGCAAATGATTTTTCCCCATTCATACATCATAATGCAATGGAGTTCTTTTTGGCGTCCCTGTAAACGCTACTTATTCTATATTTATCAGAAAGCATATTGTCATTTTCAATGTTGCATATAAATTTCATTATTTTTCAAATATTGTAATATCAATAAAATGCGTCGTATACAATTGCCCCCATACACGCGAACGTAACGGAATTCTTCTGTGTGTTTCTGTAAGCGAACTACAAATGCTACACTTTTATATTTCCAATACCTAACCTTCTATACTAAACAATTATAACATATAAAAATTACATGGCAATTCTAGTTTATTTACGGGAGTTTGATTACGGACAGACTTACAGACAGACAAACACAGAAAACGAATATATAAAGACTTTTCGATTATGTTGAAAAGTGTTAAAATTTATTCAAAATTCCCTCATCCAGGGCTTATTCTGTTTAGCTGTTAAAACGCCAAAAAGATTGTTTTAAGTTTTGAAATTGAAAAGTTATCTTCAGCAGTATCACAGTTTGAGACAATACAGCGACATCTATCGATAATATTTCGAACTATAACAAGAAAGCATCGTAAAAATATTCCTAATTTTTGAAATTTTTTTTCTGCAGGAAAACATCAATACCTGTTATTGTTTACTTGTTATTAAATTTTAAATAGTACATTAAGATCATTTGAAAATACCCTGCATGTCAAGTGATTGAAATGAAAAATGACAGTTCATATTAGCTCTATTTTATTTATACAGATAAGTTCCACAACTTTTTATTATTTTAGTAGTACATAAAAACACGGCTGGGCAAATTTACATGTTTATGCAACTAAGCTTTGCATTTCAATTCACAAAATAGTATAAACAATTTCAATATTATAGTTCACTATTAACAACTGATAGTGAATTATAATATCGAATTTGTATACCTGTCTTATATTTGACGCAGCTAGCGATGAAAATATCTTACATCAGCAAGATTTTGGACAAATTAAACTTCTTGCTCTCCTAAACAAAAAGTGACACTATAAAAATTATATCCTTAATGAAATATCCTTGATAAAGCATATATTGATTAAAATAGCTTTAATTTCAATTGATGCTGTGTGGATAAGATGTCAGACGAAAGTTTTTGACAACATCGCGAGAATTATATACGATTAAAATAAAAATGAGCTGGACACTTTTCAAGAAGTTAATACAATAGATGGAGTACAAGCACACTACAGTGATATCCCAGATATGTGAAATGACTAAGAAGATGATCTCAGGTAAGACGGAGCGATGAAATCAGAAAATTATCTGGAGTTTATTGGATGAAACAAAACACTAGACAGGGAACAATGGAAAAATATGGGATATACTTGCATCCAGCAGTGGATTGAAAACGGTTATTGTTGTTGTTGATGATGATGATGACATTTACCTGTAACTTAGAATTCAATTTCATGACTTCAGTCATCTATTTAATTTTCTCTGTGACACAGGCATATATGTGTGGGTGTTTATAGGATACGATGGTAACGAATAAAAAAGTAATCGTGATTTTGTGGCAATAGTACAGCTGCCAATCCACCAGGTTTTAGGTAGATTACGTAAGTAATACTACCTATTACATTCTCCCCTAAGTTGGAATTTTTGAAAAATTTTTGCAGATCTACGCCGATTATGACTCCCAGAACCCAAAACCACCTCCATTTCAAAACTTTAACTACTTATCTATCTATCTATGTCACTTTTTTATGGACACGATAACTGCAATAATTCTGCACAAATCTCTTCCAAACTGATACAAAAAATCAAGGGGCATAAAATCTCGGTCAAGTTCGTTAACGGGCAAAATCAGACCAAGGGAGGGGAGGAAATGGAGGGGCTTTTTGTGAAAACAGAAAAAAACCCATAATTTCTTAATTATGATACGTATCGAATCTGTTTAAAGTTATTATTACTTCTAGGAAAAGGCCGAAAATTTGTGTATGACAGATTTTTGATATCATTAAAAATGGTCCCAACGGGGGAAAAAAGGGGGGGGGAGTTAGATGAAAAAATTCATAACTTCGTCAATTCAAAAGATATCAAATCCGCTTAAATTTATTGTAAATTCTCTTAATATTATCTAAAACTTTTATACTGACAAGTTTTTATAAAACCAACACTAATAGCCAAAAAAAAAAAAAAAAAAAAAAAATCAAAAAGATCCCTGCCGATTCCGCCTGCAAACAAGTTAAGTTTCGAAATGGGCGGTTCCAACTGTCGCATCATGGCAGAAAGGTCATTTCTTCCGCAATTCCCAACAAACAGGAGCCCCACGGTCTGCGTCTTCGAAATCTAGTTGTGTCTGTAGCCGAGCCGTCAGGGATTTTTTTAGTACTACCATTATTTCCAAAAAGTAATCGTCATCTTACTTAATCGCAGATTGTGTATCATTGATTAAAACGAGTTCATTTCTGTTCGAAAATAGTGGTAATATTGTTCACTAAGTCATCTTCATTTATCATTGCTTGGAAACAAGCAACAATTTCATTATTTTTACTATCTTGCGTTCATTACTGAACTAGCAAAATTTTTCTGATGCTGCTATACCTTAAATGATGACAATTATTGTGAATTCTTTGTCTTCGTCTTATTTCGAGGTTTCTTTTTTTTTCATTTCTTTCTTTCTTTTTTTTTTAATCCCCAAACATTTCCAATTACCCCCTTTCCTGAACAGTTCTTCACGCATCACGGTAAAAAAATGTTTCTGCGAAACATTTTAACTTATTTTCCCTTAAAGTTAAAACTTTTTACGGACTATATAGTACAAACTATTTGTCTTTATACAGAAATCGTGATTTATGATTCGGCATCATGACAGATTAAAAAAAAATAAATTAAGAATGGGGTCAAGGGTTGCTGGCACTTATGTTCTGAGTCGTCTTTCCGTAGCCGAAAGTATTATTAAGGCAAAAATATAAAATTATTTTTAAAGTTCAACACAGAGCATAATCAATCATTCTAAAACTATGTCATATTGTTTATTACTAGGACGTAGTATAATTTTAATCATCTTATGAATAATGCAATTTATATAATAATAAAAATATTGTTACATGTATGTGGTCTTCCAGATGAATAAGGCCCATTTTGTCGATATAAGAGTTAATCTTAAAATCATACCCTTTATATTTAATCTTGCGCTTTTTTAAGAGAATGTTCGTGTAAAACTTTAAAAAAATAATAATATTTTTAATCTAAACATATCTACGTTTCTTTCATTTTCCAAATCGCTTTTCTCCCAGAGCTCAGTTAAAAAAATATCCACACTTCTACAGCGCCTTGTTTGCCTCTGCCAAAGCGTGGCTGTGACACACGAGAGAAGGAAAATTTCGTTAAATAGAGAATGCACTTCGCTATTTCGAGATTATTTTACAAGGAAAGTTCTAAAATGTTCTCGATTTCAACGAAAAGTTCGTAAAATAGAGAAATTTGTAAAATAGAGGTTCGCTAAATAGAAGTTCGACTATATTTAAATTTCGTTAAATAGAGAATACACTTCGTTATTTCAAGATTATTTTACAAGGAAATTCCTAAAATGACCTTAATTTCAACGAAAAGTTCGTAAAATAGAGAAATTTTCAAAATAGAGGTTCGTTAAATAGATGTCCGACTGTATTTAAATTTCGTTAAATAGACAATACACGTCGTTATTTCGATATTATTTTACAAGGAAATTCCTAAAATGATCTTGATTTCAACGAAACGTTAATAAAATAGAGAACTTTTCAAAATAGAGGTTCGTTAAATAGAAGTCCGACTGTATTTAAATTTCGTTAAATAGACAATACACGTCGTTATTTCGAGATTATTTTACAAGGAAATTCCTAAAATGATCTTGATTTCAACGAAAAGTTCGTAAAATAGAGAAATTTGCAAAATAGAGGTTCGTTAAATAGAAGTCCGATTGTATTTAAATTCCGTTAAATAGAGAATTCAGGGTTCATACTCATCAGGGGAAACCTGAGAATCAAGGGAAAATAAGGGGATAAATTTCGTGTCTTACAAATCAGGGGAATCTCAGGGGATTTTCCAAATTATACCAAAAACCTGTGAAAATTTGGCAAAACGATCGGCTACTCTGGGAAATGAGGGCACTCGCTGCTAGCATGCTTCGTGATGTCATAATACAATCGAACTAAGATACACCTTCAAACTGAATATCTATTAGCTTAATTTATTGAATATTTATTATTTGTATTAAAATATGTTAAAGCAATCTGTATTTAACTGTGACTGATGTAATAAAGAATTTTATCCTGATTGGACAAAGTGGATGAAACCTGATGCTAAAAGCATGTATCTGCAAAATGTTCAACAATTTGTAAATTTTGCAAAAAATTCTTTAACAAATCAATAGTTTGTGCTTCAGAATCAGTTGTGAACTTGAGAGTGGAACTTTCACAACTCTTCAGATTTTTGTGTGTAACATAACAAAATCTTGATACCTGGAAAATTTTATGCTGATCTGGAATAGACACCTTGTAAACTACTGAGGTAAGATAAAAAAAAAGATATCTATCTATCTATATATATATATTTATTTTTTAACCTTCTGATGTCACCTTCTTTTGTGATTACCTCTTTTATTTATTTTATTTTTATTTATTTATTTATTTTTATTTTTTTGGGGGGGGGGGGTGGGGGGGTGGGGGGGGGGCGTAATACTTACTAAGTTTTAAAAAATGTCGTTAATTGTCAACATGGAAAATTTTTTCATCCTGGAAACTACATCAGGGGATTCTCAGGAGATTTTTTGGGGAAATGAGTATGAACCCTGATAATGCATTTCGTTAAATGGAGAATATTGTACAAGTAAATTCATAAAATGATCTTGATTTCAACGAAAAGTTGGTAAAAAAGAGAGATTTGCAAAATAGAGGTTCGTTAAATAGAAGTCCGACTGTATTTAAATTTCGTTAAATAGAAAATGCATTTCGCTATTTGGAGCTTATTTTACAAGGAAATTCTTAAAATGATCTTGATTTCAACGAAAAGTTCGTAAAATACAGAAATTTGCAAAATAGAGGTTCGTTAACTAGAGGTCCGACTGTATTTAATTTAAAAACAAGAAAGAAAAATCATGCGTCAAGCATAGATTATGAAAAATTTCTGACACTTCCAGAATACTTTAGCAAAACTTCACTGTTTAGTAAGAACAAGAACGAAAAATCATGCTTCAAGCATAGATTATGTAACACTTTCCAACGCTTCCAAAATAATTTTACAAATCATACCGTTTAATAAGCTAAAAGATAACATCTAATCCAAATACTTTTATTCAGCCCTGTATAGGATCTATAGATTTGTATATATACTACATAGGATAATAAATTTTAGTTCAGTTAGGAAACGCGTAGCACAGTTTAAAATTCTCCGTCTGGAGTTAAATAATACGGAAATGTGTTCGCGAACTTTTGTGCTTCCCTGTATAGGATCTACAAAATTTATACACACCACGTAATAGACAAAAAGCGAGTTAAAATTAAAATCGCTTTCAGTAACTTAAAACGCACTTCGAGGAATTATTGTTAACAGACAGTAGAGAATTCTTTTGTGTGTCCCTGTAAATGAACGATAACTGCTATACACACGATATTCTGTAGTAAGCCTCTTGTAATGCACCTCATATAAATTTCAATGCGTTTTAAATAGGGAAACATTATTTAAATAAACCGCAGACGATTTTTCTCCATAGACGTAATGTAACGGAATTCTTTTGACTGTCCCTGTACAGTAAGTATAAGTGCTATACACACCCTATTCCATGTTAAGCTTCTTCTAATACACCTTAGTGATATATATAAATTTCAATGCGTTTAAAATAGTGAAACATTATTTAAATAAACCGCAAATGATTTTCCCCCATAGACCGCAATGTAATGGAATTCTTTTGAGTGCCCCTGTAAAAAAACTATAAGTGCTACATACTTCCGTTGAAATAGGGAACATGCTATAGATAACGACTATAACATATAAAAATTGCAGAGCAATCCGAGCATATTTACGGGAGTTAGAGCACGGACAGACGGCAGACGGCCAGACGGCAGACGGCCAGACAAACCGAAGTCATAAACACTTTTCAACTAGGTTGGAAAGTGTTAAAAAGAAGGTACTTAAGTAAACATTTTAGAAAATGCTTTGTAAAAACTTTCAAGGTCACACTCTGTGACCCCACCGCCGCCGTCCAAAAAAAAAAAAATCAGATAGATTTTCCTTTTCTATATAGGTTTACACATACAAAATATGGGAAACATAAACAAGAACGATAAAAATCATGCGTCAAGCATAGATTATGAAACACTTTCCAACATTCCCAAAATGTTTCACCATTTAATAAGGTAATAGATGATCCCTAAATAAACAAGGGATGAAAAGGGCTGACTGTCCCGCGAATAAGCCTAAGTAAAGACTTTTCAAAATGCATAACACATTTGAAAACTAGATTTCAGCCATTACCGTCCATAGCCGGTAAGGTGCTAGAATTCTTTCGTGCAGCCTTTTATATGCTCTATATTCTGTATTTTCAACATAGTACGCTAAAATTGCTTAGAAAGAAAACGCATAGCACAGTTCAAAAGTCACCTTCTGTCATTTCTACCAATAGACAGACGCGTACTTGAATTATTTTATAAAGCCCTGTATATTACCTACAGGTTTTTATACCCACATATTAAACTAATTTAATTCAGGCAAAAGCACGCTTAAAACTACTGAAATCACACCTCCAGAAATTACTATCCATAGACGGTCATCCATATAGATATTTCTTTGCGTAGCCACGTACATGATTTTCTATTTTACAAACATCCTTAAAATGCTAAATTTAGTTTAACTTGAAAATGCTTAACTCAATTAAAAACTCCTTTAAGCTATTCACACAACTACTCGGTAAAGCTTCCGAATTATTTTGTGCAGCCTTGTATATGTTTTATAGAATTTATACACACCATGAAGTAGGCAAAAGTTTAGTTACACATAAAAACGCACATCATAACTGGAAATACACTTCAAGCAATCATCGCTAATAGACAATACTTCGGATACAGCACTGTATCCGAAATCTGTTGTGTCTCTGTAAATGAACGATAAATGCTATGCACATTACAGTCTACAGCAAGCATCTTGAAATAAACCTCAGTAATCTACTATATCAATTTCATTATTTTTGAAATAGTGTAACATAATTAAAATACGCTACCAACAGTTCTTCCATTATATAACAATGTAACCGAATTCTGTTCTTTTATGTGACTCTGTAAATGAGTGACAAATGCCTTGTAATACTTCATATTTTACTATACTACAGAAATCATGTTGTAATGCACCTAAGAATTCCGTATCAAATTCATAATGTTTGTAATAGTGAGACATCATCAAAATACACTGCAAACGATTCGTCCCAGAAAGACCTTCATTTAACGGAATTATTTTGAGTACACCTGTAAGCGAATTATAAATGCTTAACACCTTATTTTCAATATCGAACATACCATGATAAGTCTCAATAACATATACCAAATACATGACAATCTGAGTATATATTTAAGCGAATTACCAGCGCGGACGGAAAGACGACCAGACGGTCAGACAGACCGAAATCTTAAACACTTTTCAACTATGTTGGAAAGTGTTAAAAATAGCGACATTTCTATAGGTCTTTGTTAGTGTCTACTGCCGAAGTAAGGCATCACAAGGGGACATCACACAAACTTCGTTAAATAGTGATTGCACTTGGCTATTTCGAGATTATTTTACAAGGAAATTCATAAAATATTGTAGGTTTCAACGTCATGTTCGTAAAATGGAGGAATTCGAAAGGTAGAGGTTCGTTAAATAGAGGTCCGTCTGTATTTAAGTTGATAAAAACTAAAAATTGAATCTAAAAATTAGTTTTAATGGCTGATAGATTGCGCGTAACACTTGTATTAAAATTTCATATTTCCAATACATGTGGAAAAAATTCAGTGTCATAAATAAAGTTTTTATTTATTGTCATTCAAATTAATCATCGAATATAATAATCAGCAGGTAAAGAATAATTTCTGGCAGTTTGGTTTAAATTGAATAAATGTAAAAAAATCTATAATGATAAAAGTTTTTAAAAAAATGGAATGGTTACGGGAACGTTGCTAATATGGATAATGTAGCAGACGTATAACAGAGCCTTTCACCCCCACTGTTTGGCAAAGGTTATTTGAACACAGGACTTCTTATTGTATACATTAAAAGATTAAAATTAGAGATTAACATTCTAAATAAGCAATCAGTTATAAAGACGATTTCTGTAAAATACGCTTTTAGTTTGTTTAATGTTTTTCACTTTTTTCTATCGAATTGAAGAATACAATTTTTTTAAATATTTTACAGCAGAAACATTTAAAGATTAATTTATTAAAAATTTCTTAATAACCAATTGTATCTCAACTTTCTATTTAAAGAAAAACTGTATTTGCATACTAAAGGCGTTACAAATTTGTTTCTAATTCGTTCATTGCTGGGAACACGCTATAATTTAACCCAATAACAAAATAAAAGTTATTGGATTTAACCCTTTCCGGCACAGTGGTCCCACTCCGGGCACACCTAATTTTAATTCCGAACATGCATTCGGTACCAAGAATATTTTAATAAAATTTTGCTTCTACAATGAAAGCTTAAAATAAGGAGTTCTTATTTTCTAAAAAAGTCGTTTGTAAATTCCGGTGTCAGTCAGTAATTTCGCATTTTACGAACAGAATTTGTCTGTGCCGGAAAGGGTTAAGAGTATTTTATGAAAAAATTATTTTTGTGTATGGACGGACAGCCTTGCGGGCGGGCAGATTGATTGGATATATCTTACGTTTGTCTATTTTCTGCAACTTAGTTAATTGTTTAGTATGAGTAATGAATTGCTATTTATAATTTGTTTAGTTATTTAGCATAAGACCAGAGTTTAAATTCAAATAAATTAACGTAAATATCTTCATACAGTAAGACATAAAAAATCAATTTTATTTAAATGTAGTTAGCCTATTTCGTGTTAGGGGTCACTATACACGTAAAGGAAAATTGTGTTAAATCAGTACTAAATATTTTCATCTTGAGTATGGCTGACATACAATAATAAATAGAAAAAAATCGTTATTTAAATTTGGTTAATCTTTTCCTCGCTAGTGGGCGTTAACAGCATAAAATAGTTGAACGGAATCTGTCTTATATAATTTTAACTTGGAGTATGGTTGAATATTGGAATATATATATATATATATTTTGCAAATTCCCACTAGGAACGTTTCAAGAGCAACAAAAAGCCTATCATGTGATAATTTTTATCAAAACATAAATTGGATTGTGCGAGAAGCTTATTCTGATGATTTGATCAAAATTCGTTCGGGGAGTTTAAAATGCGTTCGAAAAGTTTGGTGAAAACGTGGTTATTGCATAAAGATACATGGAGCCTCAATAATCAAATAAGGCTGATAGAAAATAGTACTTCCAGCAGTAGTTAGCGATAAAGTGTAATGCATCAGCATTATTTTGTGTTAACCCATTACCCGCTGGTGTTGCGCTGACGCAACGGTAAAAATAAAAGTGTATGAAAAAAAAATGCCAAGTTACCACTATTTTAACATGTAAAGAAATATTTTATTTAATGCCAGAAACTTTGCTATAAAAGATACAGAATATTATATTTCAAAATTTTTGGCGGTAAACGAATTTAAAAAATATATATATTGAAGACTCCGTCCGTATAGTTTTGGCGGTTAATTAGTTAACTTATAAAAAAAAACTATAAATGTTACACATATTTTCAATGGAAAATATGTCACAATAAGCATTCGTAACATATACGAATTTCTTAGAGTTTGAAATAACATAATAGCACTAAAATCAAATTTAAGCAATCACCGCTCATGGACGATCGTGTAAACGAATTTTTTATGCGGCCTTGTAAAATAACTATAAATGCTATATATACACTTTTCAGGATAAAACTTGCTGAAGATGACTGCAACAACATACTAAAACTACATTACTGTCAGCATCCTACAAGCACAGAATTTAAGCGTTTCATAAAATGTTTCTTAAATTTGTTTCATATAAACATTACATAGATTCGTTTAATAAAATCTTTATCTTAGGATTTTATATGCAAAGGGTAGATATATATGGAAGATATACCGAAGAATGCAATTTTAATATTTATAGAAAAGCAAAAAAGTACTTTTTAGAGATAAAGGTTGGTGGATTATCTTTAGTAAGATGGTTTTCGATCTGTAAACCGTTGTTTAAACCCAGTTTTTGAATATATCATAGTCTTAAGAAGTTGTATCGTGCTGCGTACATTTGAAAAGAGATTTTTTTTAACGTGAGACAGAGAGATTATCCTTTATAGAGTGCCATTGAAAGAGCATTTTACTCACGTAAAGAGAAATAATATCTTCTCGTTTCATAAACCTAGTCTATGAATAAATGGACATGCAAAACTATTCATATATTTTTTTTACTTCTTTTGTAAACTAGCAAAAGCCATTCTTTGTTTGGACTCGCGAAGCATTATATGCCTGTCAAACCAACGACGATGACAAATTTTACAAAAATATAATTTGAAATTTTTTGTGCATCTTTGAAATTTAAAAATTTAAAGCATATTTCCGAGCACATGCATTCTCTGCCAAAAGAGACCTCTTGCCTTAAAGCTAAATCATGTTCGCATTCTTTTCGACCAGTATAAGTGTACGTTTTCTCGACATTTTTTATAATAGAACTAATACATTCCATAAATTGTTTTTAAACGGAAAACATATTAAAAATAATACTAATAGTAATTACTTCTTAATAGTAAATATGTTTCATTTGGTTCAGTTTTCAACCTTCGAATTCGAATAATACTTTATATAACGAATTTAACAATTAATTTTATTTGTTTACAATTATTTTGTTGCCACTTTACAAAAAAAAATCATAATATAATTATTTTAAAATGCGTAAGTATCGTCTGCTTAATATAACAAAATAATAATAAATGTTTTTTTTTAAATCATTCGAAAAGAAAATAATATTATCAGAATCTACAGATCATATTTTATTCCTATCAAGTCCAAAGATATTTCTTTCCTTAATTAAATAAAAAAAACAGTTTTTGAGATATTTTGGCGGATTTATTTAATTAATCATGATTCTATCTATAATTACTAACTCCATGATTTATTTTTTCTTTTGCAAATAAACTTGTTTTCTTTTTTATTTGCAAAAATGCGTCCGTAATGGAAAAACATGTAAAATAAATTAATTAAAATAATAATTTTTTTAAGGTTATTCTCTAAAAATTAATATTGTGCAAATCTACAGATCATAATTTATTTTTATGTTTAATTTCAAGTCAAAATACTGAATAGCTTTTTTGTAAAGTGTAAGACAAAATGTAATTTGTGTAGCCTAGTAGTGGAACCGCTTCACTCTTCCTAATTATAAAAAAAAAATAAGTGATAAAAGAGATTTGTATATAAGTATTATATTTGCATATGAATATGATATTTGGGTCTTTTGAATTACTTTATTTTGTTTCTTACGTTATTGTTATCTGATTTTGACGAACTTAGTATAAAGTATAAATTTTTAGTGTAGTTTACTTATCTATTTGGTTTGATTAATTTTCCAAAGTGTGGTGTTATTGTGTTTACTTGAAACCTGTAGATGCCACACAATTTATAACGTTACGAAAAATTCTACATTCTAGTGGACAACAAATGTCGAAATATTGAACGAAAATTACGTTTTGAATCCAAGCGCATTGGGTATTAAACGGTAGATTATGTACATCCGATGACGAAAATAATTAATTTACGTATTTTTAAATGTAAATTTCTCAGATGCAGTCAGAATATAAACTGGGTTATCACAACTAAACGTTGCCTATTCTAGTTACAATCTTACAATCTAGTTATACAGGGTGCTGTATACACCCAAATACATTTTGAACGAATAATGCTAGTATTGTGGTACAAGAATCCACCTATACCTAGAGTGAAATTAAATTGCACTACCACAGACGGAAGCGCACTCAGTGGCAAAATTAGGAAGTTATCAATCCTAACTCGAAAACCATGAGATATAGCGAAAATAAAGTCTATTGCGAAAGTGATCGCCTCCTTGATTTAATCTGAAATATTATGTTACCTGCAAAATTAGCTTTATATTATGTATATGAAATTAGTGAATATTATATTATAGGAAATATTTCGTCATCCAGCATTGTCTTAAACACGTAGCTAATCGCGTACGGGGGTCTGGCATTATAAGGAAGATGTACATTTACGAATAAAAATAACAGATGTCAAAAAGTATATTATTTTATTGAAAACTTCGTCGTGAAAACATCATTGTTGAAATATCACCACCAAAACAACGCCATCACTTTGGCAAAAACATCGGCAGATGGCAATTTTTATATTTAAAAAAATCAAATGTTGAATAGGTTTTCAGAAAAATTGTTACTTCCCCTCTCCCCACACTTCAAGGTGACATTAAAAAAAAAATTTTTTCAACGTTATACTATATGTAAAAGTCATTCTAAATGACACATTTGTTTAATCTTAATTATTTTCATAGAATTTATTTGCAACTAAAATTTGAAACTACCTATTCATGTTAAAATTAAATTTGTATGCAAATGAGGAAAAATATATTATAATTTGAAGCTACATATTAAAATATTTAAAGCTGTTGTGAAAATTATAATTAAAAATACTTAAAACGTACTGCTTATGTATAGTTTCAGTCTGGCACATGAACTCGTCTGTAAGGGATATATTCATGAATTCGAATTTCAGATGTAATTGAGAATTAATCCATGTTGTAAATCCACATAAAATTAAAATAAAAAGATACAACGATGTAAATATTTAAATTAGACAGCTAAAATTCAGAATGTATTTAATTTAACACTATAAAATAGTTTTAAAAACGTACCAAAAATTTCAAAGAAATATATACATAACATATTTTAAGTCATATATTTGCTTAAAAGCAGTTGCTCTGATATTTTTGAGCGAATGAGGCGCATTTTTAATTAGATGGTGAAATTTTACTTCATTTTTCGGCGATGTTGCGTAACTTTAGCTCGTATTTAATAGAGTTGTGTTCATCGTTTTTTTCTCACTTTTTGAGAGGTGTAAATAAATTTCTGGCATGTCGTTGGTGGGCGACTATTAAATTATGGGTGATATACTTAGAAATTTTGTAAATGGATCTATAAACCTGGTCTTTAATCAGCAATTTATTCCAAATTTCTCGACTTATGATGATCAAACTAAGCAGCTTTTTGCCGACTTTTTCCAGTACTGCGATGATTATATATTATCTCTTCGTTCCAAAGAGGCTTACCAGAATTCTGAAGCCGATCAACAAGAGTTAAGAACAGCTTACCGCAGCTTTTCACTTTACTTAGGGAGCCGACTAACTATCATAATCTGACTAACTCAACTTACATTTCTTTATACGGTTTTTCAAAAATTATACAAATTACCCATACTGTTTTAATTAACACTAATCTAAATAATGACTTTACTGCTGTTTCTAAAGGTGTTAAGCGTAAAAACAAAGAGAGAAACTCAAATATCCCTCTTAGCAACAAATTCCAAAACCTTACACTAGATATTGATGCCAACTCTGAAAAAATGGATCAAATCTCACCCGATAATGTCATTCCAGACCGAAATTCTGGCAATTCAAAATCCAGAAATAATCCATTTTACATAGAATTCAACGAAAAGTGGATAGATCTCGCTAAAAGTATTAGTGATGTAAATAAAGACAACTCCTCATAACTCTTAAAAGCGAACTCCTTATGGTCTTATGCAAAAATGATAACGATTTTAGAGGAACGCAACGTTTTTTAGATAGTAACGCTAAATATACACTACTTTGCAAACTAAAGAACAACGTCCCAAAAAAGTTTGTATAAGAGGCCTTCCTTGTTACACTGAAAGTGAACTTATCACCGCAAGCTTAAAAGAAAACGGTTTCACAGTAACTAGGGCTGCCATGTTAAAGAATCGAAAAACAGGCTACCCAACATATGGTAAATGTACTGCCACGTTCTAAATTTGATGAAATTTATAAAATCAAATAAATACACTACATTTTAGTAAGTATTCAACCATTTAAAAGTAATCAAAAAGTTAAAAGTGTTACGGGTGTCAAGGCTTTGGTCACGCCTCAGAGGTGTGCCAGTTCCCACCTAATTACGTAAAATGTGTAAGACATCATTATTGTCCAGAATGCCCCATACGAGACGTATCGCGCCCAAATGTGTTAATTACATCCAGCGACTTACCGTGATTGCATAAAAAATCACTTTCATAAAGAAAACAGAAATAATCCTTAACTGACTAGTAACAAAGATCACCAAACTAATAAAGATTCCCAAATGTTAGCAGAAATCCTCAAAGATTTTAACTGTACAAAGGAGCCAATTGTTAATTAACCTGCTATCCCCCAAAATTCTAAATCAGAAAGCTCAACTTCTGAGAACTGTACTTCCCCAACGGCGGACACTCCTTCTTTCTCTGCTACTGAATCCTCTAATAACACATTAAATTCCACTTCCAACCCAACTTCTTTTTCTAACTCAACTTCAGCTCCAATTCCATCTAGCTACACTAACGAAATACAGGAAGAATTTCAAATATTTCAAAATATTAAAGAAATCTACCCCATAACTAAGTTTTCTAAATGTACCAAAGACATAGCTGCTGAATCTAAAATATTCACTAATCCAATGGAATTTTTTTTATTATTATTCAAGAGTTCGACACCCTTGTAAATGAGATCAACTCACACAACCAACATTAGTTCTTATCTTAACTCCCTCTTTGTCTTAACCTGGTACAAAAATTTCTTTAAAACTGTGTACAACATCCCTTATGATATTGTCACAGAATTGCCAGACTACGAGGTCTCCGACCCCGCTAATCGTAATCGCCCTAATTATGCTATGTTAATCTATGATGAAGATTGATTTTTCCTTTCTTTTCAATTAAATTTAACCTTTCTTGTCTTCTATATATATATAAGAAAATACTTTTTAATCTGCCCTGGTGTCTTTTATAATATAATCCTTATATTTCAATGTTTCTTGTAACATTTAAACTTAAATGTATGGTCTCTGTAAGGAGTGTTTTTTATGAGATGGGTTCGACCCTCGTTAGGTTTCGTCTGTCTTTTTTTGGATCTAATGGAATATTTTTACATCTTTATTGTTAAATTTTATTTTTCTAAATTTTATTAAATAGTTTCATTATTTTTATTTTCTTCTACGTAGTTCGTAACTACGTTTTAATTATCTCTTTTACCAAAATCTTCCAATGTGTTGTGGATAGTGCTTTCTAATGCACGCTTTAACAAACACATAATTAGTGATAAATAAAAATTTATCGTAACACTGGATGAAACAGGGCTTTATTTAAGTGAGTGTATCAAAATAAGATAAATTTTTATCAATTAATAGAAAAAAAAGAAATGGGTTTGTGAATGTAAAGAAAACTTTCCAAAAAAAAATCATGACTGCTAGTGGATTTTGTTATGAAATTAAATTAAAGGCAACAAATGCAGTAAACCTAAGGCGATTTAACACTATTATCAATAAAATATTTTAGAACCATTTTTGAAGAAGAAACTCCAGCTTTATATGAAAAAGACATTGTTTTAGCTTCATATGAAAAAAGTCTCCCAGCCTTTCTTCCATAACTCAACTGATGCATATTTAGCAAAGAAAGAATCTTGAACGGAAATAAATTGTGTATAAATTGAAGAAACACATGTAAAATCACCTGACGCACCCCTTCCCCCCTTCATCAACGGCCTTTTCTGCATTTGGACAGTTTAAATGAATTCACGAACATTGAAAAGACTTTGGAAGTTTTTACATGTGGTATCGGAAAAAACTGACATGACTGTAACAAGGATATTCTATTATCATAGAAATTTCGAGCCAGAGCTATAACCAAAAGTCAAGGCTATCCAGCAAAGTTAAATTGCGGCAAATAATATGTAATTTATGTGTAGAAATTAACTTTTAAAATTGTTTCCATAAAGTGCGAACGACCTTCTGTAATTTGCTTCCTACAAGATTTGAGATTCTAATATAAAAACATTTGCATTAGATCTGTTTCTTCCATTTTTGTAATTCAGAGGAATGGGAATCTGCAGAGTTGCTTGTTTGTGAGAATTGCTCTTCATTTCCGAAATTTTTGGATCTATTTTAAATAATTATTATGACAAAAATCTGTATTATTTAATAAAGTTTAAAAGAATTGAAATAATATTATAATAATTAGAAAAAAATTCATCAGTATTTTAATCATTTATTATCATTTTTATCATGTTTAAAGCATACATATACAGTATATATATATATATATATATATATATGTGATAGCATATATACATGTTTGATAGCACATAACATATATATATGCGATTATAAGTTTAAAAATAAATTTTCGTCCAGAATTTTGAAAGTTTTGGCCACAAACACCTTTATAATAAAACGTGTCGGATAATTGAATGTATCGTATAATCATGCGTCGGATAATAGCGAGGATACTGTATCTTCAAATGTCAATTCTGAATAGATTTTTTATTTATCTATCAAAGGCGCGAAGTTACATGCTTTATCACCATTGTTATGCAACTAAAAGAAGCAAGTAGACATTGGCACAATCCGTTCTCGCCAGTTCAATGAAATGTGTTGAAGAATTTTCCATTTTGAATATATACCTATCTGTTTTATTATTTTAAAAATTTTCATTTATAATGTTTTTGTCGGCGAAATTTTTGTTAAGGTGATGTTATGACAATTATGGTACGACGTAGATCCCATTTAAGAAAGTTAATATTAATGAACATTTCAGCGTTCAAAATTTTCCAATAGGCGAAGATAATTAAATGTTTTAATTAGTTAAATGCAAACGTGATAAAATATTCCATTAATTAATTCAGTAAACATACTGAAATGTTAACTGTGGAAATCTTTTAATGCACTTTAAATTGAATAAATGTTTTATTTTTCCTCCCTCATGATATTTTTCGAATTTGAAATGACAAACAATTTGCATGTAACTACAAAACATAAATAAGCGTTTGACTGCTTTTATTACTCCCCTCCTCCCCCCCCCCACTCTACGAAACAGCCCCTCTAGATATAGTAAATAAAACATTTGAGTAAAATCGTTATTGTTAAAGTTATTTCTACAAATTTTTAAAAGAAATATTTATAAAATATTTTTATACTTTCCAAATTTTTAAAAATAATAAAAACTAGCTCGTTTCTCTGTATTTTTAAAAAGCTGAATCATTACTGTTGAATTTTAATGACAGGCTGTAACGTTATTTAAGTAAGTTAATATTTTCATTTTAAAAACTCAGCATTAAAAATTTTCCATTATGCAAAGATAATTAAGTTATTTAATTAATAAACTAAAGAGCGATAAAAATTTCTATTAATTATGTAACTAAGCATAATGATATTTTAACATTAAAATCTCTTGACTAAGTGGGTTTTCCTCATTTATGATATTCATAGAGTTTAAAATGGTAAATATTTTGCATGTAATTACAGAAGATAAATCAGCGTCTAATTGCTTTTTATTGTTTATTTTCCTTTTTCCTAACTAAGAAATGACTATGGTAGACATCATAAATAAAAGATTCGAATAAAACTCTCGGAGCTATTTGTGCATATTTTCATAAAGATATATTTTTAGAATATTGTTTATTGACTAAAACAATTTATTTCCAAATTTTATAAAATAACATTTATTTAGTTCTAGTTTCTCTGCATTTTTAGAAATCTGAATTGTCTCTAATGAATTTTAATGACAGTCTTTAACAAGATTTAATTTACTTAAATAAATCGTCTTAACATCTCAGCATACAGAATTTTCTATTATGCAAATATATTTAATTAACTGAATTAAAATAAAATGAACAAAAATTTCATTAAAAGCAACACCAAGCATAATGAAATTATAATATAAAAAATTTCTTGGTAATTTTCATTCGAATAAAAGTATTACTTACTCATCATACGTAGTATAGGGTAAATCTTGTAATCGTTTTGAAAATCGAAAAAAAAAATTTGACGGATTTACACGTTTGAGACAATGGAGATTCCGAAAAACACATTAAAAAAAAAAAAAAAAAAATTGCCGTCTGTCTGTCTGTGTGTGTCTGTAAACGCTCTATTTCACGAACAAATTGAGATAGAGACATGAAATTTGGTATGTGCTTAGTATGTAATAATGGGAAGAAGCTTAGTGAATTTCAGTAACCTCGATAATCCGGAACTATTTTTTTCGGACTCTCGAAATATTCGTTCTGATAAAAGATATATAAAAAGTTTCGAAACTATTTATTTTAAGTAATGAATATAAAATACAATAAAAATAAATAAATTTTGCATAAAGAATGAATTGAGATAGAGACATGAAATAATTTGGTATGTGCTTAGTATGTAATAATGGCTTAGTGAATTTCAGTAACCTCGATAATCCGGAACTATTTTTTTCGGACTCTCGAAATATTCGTTCTGATAAAAGATATATAAAAAGTTTCGAAACTATTTATTTTAAGTAATGAATATAAAATACAATAAAAATAAATAAATTTTGCATGAAGAATCAATTCGATCAGATAATAAGTTGCCGAGATATATGTAATCCTATTTTTCCACCCTCTTCGATTTTTCATGACCTTGTATTTCATCCAAATTTCAATTCAAAGATATATTTTAATTGGAAATGAGACGCTTAATCCGACGCAGTAAACCGTTAGTTAATAGGACTATCAATTTTGCTGTTATAAGAATGTTTCTTTTATGCAATTCAGTAATAGAGCATTTAAAGTTTATGACGTCATCAAACCACAATTTTATTCGAATTGCAATGCATTTTATAAATAGTTTACACATGTTTTATTTTCCTATTTTATATTATGCATATCTATGATGGGTAAGTATTACGGTGGCCCCCAACGACTAGTTTTATATCAGTTATCATGTATTGCATATCCGTGTTTTGAACTACATCGTTACAACGTGAAACTCTTTTCTAAGTTTATTCCTTTTGTTATTACAAATTCTATCATTTAATTTGAGCAGGGTTGCCAGATGCTGGAAGTTTTTTATTCAAATTATCTACCAATTTTTTCGATTAGTATTTCCCCCTTTAATTAATAACAGAATGCCTGTCATTAAATTGAAACTTACTATTTTGAAGTTGTGACAGCTAATTTTAATTTTAAAAAGTCCCTAACATGGCAACATTGAATTAAGAAACCGAATTTCAGATGTCTGCTGTTTTTGTTTTTCGAAATTTTTCAATGTCAGGAAAGATTATATTCATTTTAGCAGTATCGAAAAGTGTAAGGTATCTTGTAATGTTAAGCCTTTGATTATAGGATTAGGACATATGTTGTCCCAGCAACTATTACTTTATATTTTATATACAAACCATTTTTGAAAAATAAGCTATGCCATACACTTATACTAAGATATTTTCAAGAGAAGTCTACCATTTTTTTTTACTTTTGTAAATTCTAGTACTAGTGAATGTAAAAATAGTCGCCAGTCCTAGCCCGTAATAAAAAGGTTAATATTACAGTTTATTTATCTGTTGCCACTGAAACGGCATGTGTAAAATAGTTGTTCATTGCGAAAACGACCTTAATTAACTAACAAGATACATTCCAATGGCCAACAAATGAACAAGAACAAAATGTAATTGAGCACGATGGTTATTATCACTATGCGGCTTAAGGTATCCGAACACCTTTAAAAACCAATTTTCGGTCAAAATATCGATTTTTAGATGTTGTTATAATATAATAGCCGGACTCTTTATCTTTCCACATCTGTTTGAATTTTGTTTATATCTTATTTAGAAGTCAAGTTATTGCCTTTTTAAAACTACTAAGTATCAGTATTTTGAAACCGTAAGTATCGTTCTGCTCACCGGTAGTCAGCACATTTTTTAATGCTATGTAAACCCAAAAGTAAAGAAGCAAAGAAAATTTTAAAAGAATTTGAAGAAGAAAAACAGCAATTGTTTTAAACAAAATAGATAATATAGTGTATAAATTGAGTAACATATTATGGTTTGCTTTTCAAAATAAAGGTAAGATTTTGAATTAAATTTTGTTTTTGCGTTTGCTGAAAATCAATTTTTTAACATTTTATGTTTACGCAAAACATCATAACGGAAAAAATTATGGATGAATCTCTTTCAATTTTTTTTTGTATGCTTTGCAAAGTGCAATAAAGGGAATGAACTACACTCGTAACAGTAAGTGTATTAGTTTTTTTTAAATTATTGATAAAGTTTCCAATTTGCAATAAATTTTTAGTAATTTTTGCTTCATCACTGATTAACTTGCTATATAGTTTTAAATATTTGACTCACAAATATGAGAGTAGTTCATTCCCCAGAAAAAGGTGTAATAATTATAATAATGCTTACAAAATAAAAATATCTTGATTTAAAGTTGAGTTATGATGTTTTGCGGAAGTGATTATTTTCGCTGTTTTTTGCTTAGTTTTTCCCCAAAATATAAAAAAATAATTTGAAATGTATAACTTTTTCTGTTTTATTTTACTTTTTTTAATCACATCATGATATACAATGCAAAAAAAAAGTCATATTTTAAAATAATTTAAAAAAAGGCCCTCCGAAGGTATTCGGATACCTTAACCGTACATATTACGATTATTTTTTTGGAAGTACATGTTTTTTTATGCTCATATTTATGGTTTGATTCCATAAATTTTAAAAAGAAATTTTTGGCCTTAATTAATTAAGACTTCTAGGATGACATGAAATATAAAACTAATGTTTTAACACCTCCCAACATAGTTGAAAAGTGCTTAAGAATTTGGTTTGTCTGTCCGTCTGTCTGTATGTCTGTCCGTACTCTAACTCGCGTAAATATAGTGGGATAAGTGAGTTGTAAGTTGGATAGTGGCGTTTCCAAGCTTTGAAGTGTTTTTTCGACTTAGTCCCACAAATGCTCAATAGGATTGAGGTCAGGGGATTGAGCTGGCCACATGAAGCAGGTTAAACTCTGTTTGATGTTCCTCAAACCAATTTAAGACCGATCTAGCACGGTGGCAAGGTGTATTGCCCTGCTGAAAGTGACCATTTCCATAAGGGAACATTATAGCCAAAAACTAGTGCACATGATCGGCATAGATCCTGCCATCTGCATGATGGAGCAAGAAACGAATTTCCTCGTAGCAGGATACACTTTTTTTCATCCACAACAGGCGCCTTTTCCTATTTTTTGTGATCCCAAAGACGCTCTTGATGGTTTCCTGCTGCTAAAGCCCATCCTTTGAAAAGTCATCTTGCTGTGCGTTGAGATATGCTTTATGATGCACCTGCATTGATTTCAGCTGTAATTTGACGTGTTGTTGCCTTTCTGTTGCTGTGGTCTATGCGTGATAATCGCCTTTCACGTCTCTCGTTCACCAACGTTTTTCGACCAGAATGGTCCTTATCGCTTGAAGTTTATTTTCTCGACTGCCCCTATTTAAACACCCGAGGTACTGTTGGGCGAGAAAATCCTCAAAGTATCGTCATTTCAGAGATGCTGGCACCAGCTCTTCTTGCACTAACGTACATCTTTCGTTCAAGTCACTTAAATCTTTCGTCCTACCCATTTTTACAGTAACTTCCGTGCTAACTACATCGTACGAAGCTGAGAGTTAGTTATATAAGTAACTCTGCTTTGTTACATCCTTCTACGTCACTGTCGGATTTATTTTCAAGTAAGAAGGGTCTCTAATTTTTGGTCACTCAGTGTATATGCATGTATATATATATATATATATATATATTATATATATATATATATATATATATATATATATATAATATATAATATATATATATATATATATATATATATATATATATATATATATATATATATATATATATATATATATATATATATATATATATATATATATATATATATATATATATATATATATATATATATATATATATATATATAGAGAGAGAGAGAGAGAGAGAGGTATACATATCGAAATTAATAATGCATAAAATTTGTATGTAGTGAAACAGTTTATTACAAATGTATTTTTTATTACTTTAAAACAAAATAAGGACAAAAAGGCACGCAAAAAAGCTTTGTTGGTCCTAAATGAATTATATCTTAAAATTATTAAACTGAATAAATGTTTATTTATCAGATCCTTTTGCGGATATTTAAAAAAAGTAATCAGTTTTATATTCGTAAATATAAAAACAATATTACAAAAATGAACCGTATTCATTACAAATTTAAGCGATACTTTTAATATATTTAATATTTAAAATAATTAAAAACACATTGTTTTCACACCGCATCATGGAAAATTTATTCTTATGCCAAAGTAATTATTTATTTATATAATTAAATTAGAAGGTGATAAGAAATTGTAAAAATTGAGCATAGTGAAATTCTAAAATTAAAACACCTCTTTGAAATTGACGCATACAATTAAATTATTTGTTTATTTGTTTGTGTCACCGATATTCATAGGAAATAAATTTGCAAAGAAATCATGTGTAATCGAAAATCTTACAAAACTGTTTATTTGCATTCTTTCTTAAAGAAAAGAAAACAGATATAGTAAATTGTAAAATATTAATTTTTTAAAACCAAATAACTTTATAAATGTTTAAAAATTCCATTTGTCCATATTTTTAAAAGTAATTTCCATTTTATATTCATAAAGATGCAGCCAAACGTGTTTTTTAGGTAAGTAATTAGATTAATGAAATTTAAAAGTGTTACAAATTTGTGTTATTATTAATCAAGTTGAATATGATTATTAATAAATTTAATTTTTTTAATTAAAATTATTTTCTTCATATCGCAGCATACAATTTTTTCTTTTATAATTAAGATTAATATTTATAATTCTTTTATAATTAAGATAAGTAATTAAGATTTTATGTTAAATAGTTAAAAAAGTGAGAAAAATATAGCATAAAGCAATTTTAAGTTTAAAAAACTCTTGATATGAATAAAATTGTATTATGCATATATTTCAGCGATGCATATTTATGAGAAATTAAAAAATCAAAGAATTTACATGAAATTATAAAGTTTAGAAAGATATTTAATTTCCTAAATAAAGAGACCAAAACAAAACAAAAACCTATCCTTTATCATATATAATCTGATATTTTTACGAAAAAGAAATAAATGGATTTTAACTATTTCTTAAAACTAATCGATTTCTAAAAGTTCGATTGTCACATCCATTAGTGCATATATATTTTTTTAATTAATTATTTTTATATTCCCAAAAGTCAATAAAAAAATAGAATCATGAAAATTTTAATTATTCATAAATTTAAAAGAATTTATTAATAAACTAGCTGTACCCGACCACGCGTTGCTGGGGCTCAATCTGGTTAATTGGTAACTAAAGGAAAGAGAAAGCGTGCGTTTCTAATATGTTTAATTTCACAATGCTTGTGGTATACAATATTTTTTGTTGTTCTATTGTCTGTGTAGATATAGAGATTGTCTGGTTTGCTAACTCTTGAACACGCAATATGTAATTGTACATGTGAGAATCAATCCGTTACTTGGTCTAAATCGCACAGTTCTAAAGATTGGTCATCAGCTTTGTTGATGGCGATTGCAAATGCCAATGGAGTTGAGGATTGCAATCTCTTTAATTGAAATGGCATATCCGTTGGAATCATAGGAATGAGAAAAATGAGGACATCTTCACCTTTGAAAGATCCTGTCAAGATTGTTGCTTCTACGACGTTGTTTACTAATTTTTTTACTGCAAGCCGCGTGCTGTTGCAAAGATTTGGCTGGTTGATATTTCGCAATCTGATAATTGGCACGCCGCTTTTCAAATGCAGTACGTGCGGTGGCATCCTTGGCAGATAGAGTGAATTCAAAAATTCTGTTGGGTAATAAACCGCTTCATCTGTTTCCACAGCAGTGTCGACAGACTTGTATGTGAATACCTCGCATTGAATGTGAGACTGAATAATATTGTTACGTAGACGTCCTTGTACTTAGCTCGTTCACCCAACCAGTCGTGATTCTTATAATTGGTTTTAATATTGGGAAATACTTTTAAACCAATTCTTCTTTTGACGTCACTAAATTGCAGAAGTTATGAGGCCATGAAATTCGTTTTGAGGTCAGATTAACCGGCATCTTTCCGTTCCCAATTTCCAGCAATTTATGTGAGAATATCTCAACTTATCGATCGTTTTGCAGCTGGATGCGCATATTTGTAGTTAATTTTAACGTCTTTACTTGTCCGCACAAAGTAGATTATTTCAGGCAAGCTTTTATTTCGTCTGCTGGTGTCGATAAAGGAATTACAGGTAATGATTGCCTGAAATCTCTTGCAAGCAACATTAATGCGCTCCCAAGTGATCTGATGTTTCCACGTAAATATTGCAATGATCGATCAAGAGCCTCGAGCGATTTTTTGTGGGCAATTATGAATTCATCCCAAACAATAAGTTTACATTTCTGCAATACTTTTTCCATTCCGGATGCTTTCGAAATGTTGCACGTGAGGCTTTCAATGAATTTCATGTCCAATGGCAATTTCAAAGAGGAATGAGCAATTCTTCCACCTGGTAGCAATGTCACAGCAATTCCAGACGACGCAATAGCTAAAGCTATGTTAATTTAGGATCGAATTGCTGCCAGAATCAATCTAATTAGGAACGTTTTACCAGATCCTCCTGGCGCATCTAAGAAGAAGATTTCTCCAACCTCGTCATTGACAGCTTGCATTACTTGATCGTGAAAACGTTTAGCTCAAGCGTTAGCTTAGGAATATTTGATTGCACGTACGACAAAATATCACCTGTGTTCTAATTTTGTTCACGTCGCAATTCTACATCAAACAAAGCAGCAGCAGATCGATTCGCTGATGGCATTCCAAATTGATTGAACACTTTGTTAGTGATTTCTAAGCACAAATCTTCAATTATCATCGACAGTTCGTTGTAAATTTCTGCTGTGAAATCCATGTTCATGTTGGAAAAATTGGTGAAATCCATGTTCATGTTCGATGGAAAATATCTTCAGCCATGTGCCATTTACATCCTCAAGTCTGGTTGCACGTCGCTCTACTGATTCCTAGGCACGTATTTGAGCAATTCTTTGTATGTTTCGATCGTTCGCTGATGCCCGTTCTTCCTCAGTTTGATTTCCAATTACTCGTCACACTGCTTCCGCTCCGCTACTATGACGAACTAAGTTTGATCTTCTGCGAGGCATTATTTGGATGAACTAAAGCAGATTTATTGCACTGAAAAAGAAAAAGAAAGCCACGACAAACACATATAAAATTGCAAAAACATTAAAAAAGGAAAAAACACGAACTAAAATAAATTAAAAAACAAAACAAATACTTAGGAAATAGTTCAGAAAAGTGCCTCCCGCAGGGAAAAGGGAGGAAAGGGGGGACGAGAGGTGCGTAATATGAAAGAGTGGACAAACGGATTTCAAATGACATATCACATGATGTGTGTCGGAATTTTTTTTTTGAAGTGGCCCCCTGGATGGCAAATTGGAGGAGAGGGAAGCAAGTTTCATAATGTGAAAGACTGGTTCAAGAACTTTCTAATCATATATCATATGAAGGGTGTCGGAAAAAGTTCAAAAAGTGCCTCCCGCCTGGGAAGGCAAATTGCGGGAGGGGGAATAGTAGACACATAAAAACACGCGCGTATTCGAATGCAACTTTGTGTCAAAATTTCAAAGCAATCGGTAAAGAACTTTTGGAGATTTAAGATTTTGAAGAAACGAATATTTAAATTTGTATTTATATATAGAGTAATTCCGGGTGATATGCCGCACATTTTTTTTTTTTATTTTATATAAAATCCCATGATGCACATAAACTAAAAAAAATCATGCTGTGCTATTTAATGATAAATATTCAACATCTGTACTGTGACAAAAAAAATATAAAAGAATAATTAATAAATATTTTTTTTAATTTTCTAAAACATTACACTGCGGCGCGTCAGCCGTACATTCATAATAAGTCGTCACACTTGTGCGGGAGTTATGCCGAGCTTGTCATAAAAAGAGAATGAAATTATAAATAAAAAATATTCAAACAAATATTTCGTATCTGGACTATAATTAATTATGTAAGAACAAAAAGAAACTAAATAAGTACAATGAAACGTACTAGTAAAGGTTCAAATCAATATTAGTCTGTCTATTTTTTCCACTACTAAACTTATCTACTTATTTTTCAAAGATCGGATTTTAATTGTTATTTCGGCAACAACGTAACATCAATGTATTAGAGAGGGAAAATAAAAATTAATATAGTGTTTACATTATTTTATTTGTTAATATGGCTGTTTTTTCGACCGCAATCTATACAAAAGTGTCGAAAATTGTACAGTCTTCATGTAAACATATTTGACACATGCTGGAACGAAGCCAGTCACACTTCCTGTTAGATTTGGAATACTTTTCTACACATTCCTTGCAAAGAACGTCCCGCGTCACATGTGTGATCCAACTTTTCATTATTATCATCTTGACATGCATCGTTCTTTGGCTTCTCACTTTTTATTTTTCCCTTTTTCTCCTTAGATATAGTAAACTTCATACTGTTTCAACATTCACTAATGTCTGATGAACTGAATCTTATTAATTGTGGCATCCCGTACAAAAGAAACTGCGGCATGTATACCGGATGAGCAGTGCGCATGTATCCCATTTTGCACGGGACAGTTGTCTGCGCAAAGGAAAATGGCGTAACCATACACACAGTACTATATACACATGCTACACTTTAGTTTTGACTTCGAAATAGTGCATGCATTTAGTAATTTGCGTTTAAAAAGTATTTAAGAATAACGTGCTTAAAAGTTTTCATACTGAAATCATGCCCTTACCTCACAAAAAGGATTGTACAGCTACAAGTAAACATCGAAATGGGATTCACGCTATACACTGGTTAATCTCATTGCACACCAAACTGTGCGTCTGACTTTTATCTATAGCTAATTGCAAGAAATACAATGGGTGCGGCATTTATCCCGGATGCGGCGGCTCTCCCGGAGTTATCCTATATTTAATGTTTAAATGAATTGAAATTATTTGTCTTCGCATCGGGGTATACACAATTTTCTATTACACACAAATTATGATATATTTAGTAAATTCAATTAAAAATCAATAAAAAAATATATAAAGTTTACCTTTAGTTCCCACATAAGATCAATTGGAGCATTTTTTCCCGCTATTCTATTTAATCATTTTGTCTTTAAGTATGACAAATAAATTCAATTTTAACCCCTTAGCGACGAATGTTCTTCACAGATTGTTTAGCATTTTGTCACCGGTATTTTTTAAAACAACTCGAAAATATTTCCTTAAATCAGTGGTAGCAAAAGAAAGCTTGTTTTTATAAATTATTCTTTTAATCTCGAAAATATATTGGTTTCTGAGGCTTCTAAAGCAAAAGAACAGTTTTCAAAATCGTGGGTATCTCAAAAGAGGTTATTGTATATTTTTGTACGATGTTATATTATATTTTCGTATATTAAGAAAGATTCGTCTTTTTTTAACAGTGTTCTAAACATACTGAATGACAATAACAACTCTTTCATAGGCATTTATTTTCCTAGACATGATAAGTACAAACTTCCTCTATTCTTCAATTTAAGAATAACACCATAAAATCATATCTCATTACGTATTCCCATTTCTACTTCAAAATCGAATTGTAATTGAATTTAACAGTATACGTAGTTCTATCTGTTGATAGTATTGGGACAACAATTCAAATAATTTCGCAAACAATTTATATTCCGAAATATTTTCATTTATTGTATGTTATGAATAATTTAGCAAAACAAATATATACTATTTGACAAGATCGATAGAAATATTTCGCATATTTTTCTTTTTTGAATGTACATTAGTTTATACATTTTGGGATTGGAGAAAGAACTCTTATAAACTCTTATAAACTTATACTCTTTGCAAAAAACTAATGAAAGTACAATGTGGATCAGAAGTTGTAATTATAGACGTTGTAATCTATGTTGTATTTTAGCCTGTTCATGCCTGAAAAGCTTATATGAAGTTGTACCGAATAAGTATAAATGTAAAAGTAGTTCTTTTAGGACTTTCTTTTATAAGCACATTTAATGTTTATATTTTCTTTCTTCTCGTAATTCAAATTTTTGTATTTTCCTAGAGATGATAAGTACAAAAACTTCCTTTATTTTTCAATTTAAAAGTAACACCATAAAATCATATCTCATTACGTATTCCCATTTCTATTTCAAAATAGAATTGTAATTGAATTTACCAGTATACGTAGTTCTATCTGTTGATAGTATTGGGACAACAATTCAAATAATTTCGCAAACAATTTGTATTCTGAAATATTTTCATTTATTTTATGTGATGAATAATTTAGCAAAACAAATATATACTATTTGACAAGATGGATAGAAATATTTCGCATATTTTACTTTTTTGAATGTAAATTAGTTTACACATCTTGGGATTGTAAAAAGAACATTTTTATAGATTATTTTGCAAAATACTAATGAAAGTACAATGTGGATCAGAAGTTGTAATTATAGACGTAATCTACGTTGTATTTTAACTTTTTCATGCATGAAAAGCTTATATGAAGTTGTATTGAATAAGTATAAAAGTAAAAATTGTTCTTTTAGGACTTTCTTTTGCAAGCATTTATCATTTATATTTCCTTTCTTCTCGTAATTCAAATGTTTGTAATTTCCTAGACATGCTAAATGCAAACTTTCTTTAGTTTTCAATTTAAGAATAACACCAGAAAATCATATCTCATTACGTACCTCCATTTCTATTTCAAAATCCAATTGGAATTGAATTTATCAGTATAGAGAAGACCGGGGCTTATTGGCCCATTTTTTCTTCAATATTATTTATTTATTTTATTTTATTAAAATTTTCATTATCACACCTTAAAGCATAACTACGTATGAGGAAATTTGAAAAATATTTACTAATAGTTTCTATATGAATTATGAAGCCAAGCAGGACATCAAGTCACTGGTCCAACCAAGTTGGCCCTCTAAATTGATTTGATTTATGAATTGTTAACGAAAATAAAAATTACATAAAGTATCAAATGTAATTTTAATTTGGTATATAAAAGATACAGAGCATAATAAAATATATTTTGTTCAACTTAACTACTGCCCTCATGGAAATCTTTTTCATCATCACAATGAATGCAAACGTGAAATATCTTGTCCGCAGCGACACATGATTCGTGTGCTCAACGTTTGCACCTGGTGCATTGAATCCACTCTTATCCTGATTTACCATTTTTTAATGTTTTAAAACAGTGAAGACATAGGAATATTTTTTTTCTCTTGTTCTTTTTCACTGGATGGATCTACTGCTTCCCTGATTGATCTCTTGTTCAATTTCATTTCGAGAACAGCAACTTACATTTTATTTTTGGAACTTTTCCTCTGTCTGATTTTCTAACGTAATTACGAACAATCCAATTACAATTACAATTAGAGATGAGGCAGTAGCTCTAGAAGGCCCTAGACAAAATTTAAATTAGAACCCAATTAGCTTGTAAAGAAATCTTAAATAATGTCACTTACCGTTTTTATTAATAATAGAAAATGCAATACACTAATATAATAATTTTATAATAAAGTTTCTGGAAATAAACTTTGGTAAACTTCCTAGCTTTCAAGAAACAACTAGTCTTCGAGTCACTTTTACATTACGCCGTTTTTTTGCCAGCTATTTACGCAATAACAAAAAAAAAAAAAAAATATTTTGTGAATTTAGATAACTTATAAATTTTAAATTATATAAAAATTAGATTTTTACGCATTTTTTTAAGATTATTATCTTATATATTAAAACGAAAAGGGATTTCCGTCAAATTCATTTTTCACACGAATTTGCTCCATTTACGCATGTGTAAACTTAAATCTAGAACCTAACCAGTTTTAGAGCACACTCAAATGCAAAAATGGAGGCCGAGTGGTATAAAGCGCGTTTCTTCTCTGTTCCGATTATCGTGTGGGTTCGATCCTCGCTATGGACAGAATGATTTTCTCTATTTTATTTGAATTATTTTTCAAAAATGTCAAACTTTTTAAAACAGCTATGAATTTTATTTTCATGGTAGTATCAAGTTGTTTGATGTCAAGTTTTGACGGGTTCCATCCAGTTATAATTATTATTTTTTGTTTATAAAGCCGGGCTCCTCAGATTTACGAGTCTAGACATTTGTCTTATTTGCCTATTAGTTAATAATGGCCTATTCAGTAACACACATGATTATGCAATTGTATTGACTTTTAAGGCTTATAAATGTAGAAAACGAACTCTTGGACTGGGAGGCATGTTAGCCCTGATTAAAGGCGTCAACTTTCCCCATATCGCCATATTGGTTTGGTTTTTGATCGTCGTATCAAATATTTACGTATTATTACGTTATTACGTATTATTATTATTATTATTACGTTAATATTTTTAAAAGTCAGTAGGTAGAAAATAAGCTCTGAACAACGGTTTTTTAAGCTATTTATCAAAGTGAAACTTTTATTTAGAAACAAATCAGTAATGAATATTTTTAAGTACAAAAAAAAACTTACCTGAGTGAAAATTTGAATTGACCCTCGTTTGATTGCTTCTTCGCTGCTGTGAAGAAGACGTGATAAGACACACAGAATATTGTCTGTGATAAGACATACATTACTTTTCTAGTAGCGCCATCTACCGGATAGTTTGAAAAATATTGCGGATGAGTCAACGTACCCCTATGGCCAACATACCCCAGTCTGCCTTACGTAGTCCTGTCTGTTATTAATATTGGGACAACAATTCAAGTAATTTCCCAAACGATTTATATTCTGAAATATTTTCATTTATTGTATGTGATGTATAATAATATAGCAAAAGAAATATATTCCATTTGACAAGATCGATAAAAATACTTTGCATACTTTTCTCTTTTGAATGTACATTAGTTTACTTATTTTGAGATTGGAGAAATAACTCATATAAATTCAATTTATGTAGATTATTTCGTAAAATCCTATTGAAATTACAATGTGGATCAAACGTTGCTATGTTGTATTTTAGCCTTCTTAATGCATAAAAAGCTCATATGAAGTTCTATTGAATAAGTATAATTTAAAAATAATATTTTATAAGCATTGAATGTTTATCTGTCCTTTCTTCTGGTAATTAAAATTTTTGTATTTTCCAAGACATGATAAACAACTTCCTTTATTTAGCAATTTAAGAATAACACCAGTTAATCATATCTCATCACGCAGTTCCCATTTATATTTCAAAATTGAATTTATCATTACACGTTATTAGTATTGGGACAACAATTCAGTAATTTCACAAATAATTTATATTCTGAAATATTTTCATTTATTGTGTGTGATAATCAGTATAGCAAAACAAATATATACGAGGGGCAGTCGAAACGTAAGTTTCCCCTAGCGACTGTTGACAGAGGTGCGTATGAAAGACAAAAAATGTAATGAGACATTAAAGATAAAACATAACTTTATTTTTCCACATAACTACCTAGTACATTGAGGCATTTGTCATACCGCTTTATAAGCTTCAAAAAGCCCTCCAGGAAAAAATCAGGGCTTTGCATACGGACGAAGCGTTGAACGGCTATGGACGAAAGACGACACGGCAGGTGAACGCGAACGTGCAAGACACCGATACACCATTGGGTAGAGGTCGAACGCGATCATGCAGATGGCGCTGTTGACAACAGCGCCATCTGCGCAAGCATTGCAACACCGCCATCTGAGCAGGCACTGCAACAGCGCCATCTGCTTGATAGCGGTCGACCTCTACCCAATGGTGTATCGGTGTCTTGCATGTTCGCGTTCACCTGCTGTGTCGTCTTTCGCCTATAGCCGTTCAACGCGTCGTCCGTATGCAAAGCCCTGATTTTTTCCTGGAGGTCTTTTTGAAGCTTATAAAGCGGTATGAAAAATGTCTCAATGTACTTGGT
The DNA here is from genome assembly GCA_963931845.1 of Maratus michaelseni. Taxonomy (NCBI): domain Eukaryota; kingdom Metazoa; phylum Arthropoda; class Arachnida; order Araneae; family Salticidae; genus Maratus; species Maratus michaelseni. The sequence continues at coordinate 36,418,043 of OZ007595.1, read as the reverse complement.
ACTTATGTGGAAAAATAAAGTTATGTTTTATTTTTAATGTCTCATTACATTTTTTCTCTTTCATACACATCTCTGTCCACAGTCGCCAGGGGAAACTTATTTTCCGACTGCCCCTCATACTTTTGACAAGATCGATAGAAATACTTCGCATATTTTTTTTCTTTTTTGAATGTGCATTAGTTTATACATTTTGAGAATCGGACAAAGAACTCTTACAAATTCAATTTTTTTATGTATTTTGTAAAATCCTAATGAAATTACAATGTGGATTAGAAGTTGCTATGTTATATTTTAACTTTCTTATGCGTAAAAAGCTCATATGAAGTTGTATTGAATAACTATAAAAGTAAAAATAGTATTTTTAAGACACTATTTTATAAGCATTCAATGTTTATTTTTCATTTCTTCTTGTAATTCAAACAAATCGCTGTGAGAAAGCGTTATATTAGATGCTTCAAGAAAAAAAAAACACGAAAGAAAAATCATGCATCAAAGATAGTTTATGAACCACTTTCCTACACTAACAGAATATAATTAAGAAATTTCATTTTCTCATAAAATGAAATCGATCATAATCCATCCTGTAACAGAATACTTTTGTGTATCACTGTAAATGAAGATAAATTAAACATACTCCTTAATCTATAGAAAATACGTAGTGGAACACCTCAGTGGTTTTTTTTAATTTCATTATGTTTGAAGTACCCTAACATCATTAAAATGCATCGCAAACGATTTTTACATACAGGCTATCATGTAACACATCGGCTGATAAGTTCCCGGTCTGGCACACAGATGGCATTTCAATCGCCGAACCGATGCTTTTTTTAGTAAATACTAACCTTTAAAAGGTAGCAGAAAAAATGTCATGACGATTCGCCGTGCGGATAAAACGTTAGAATGGTTTTAGTTGAACGACTTTGTTGATAAACAAAGAAATGGATAAACAAGAATTTCAAGAATTGTTATTTGATGGGGAAAAAACACCGTTCAAACAAAAGTTTGGCTTGATAAGCGTTATCCAGACACTGCACCAGGTAAATCAACCATTATTGACTGGTTTGCTGAATTTAAACGTGGTCGTACGGACACCAGTAATGCACCACGCAAAAGAGGTGGTTACTCCGGAAAACATAAAAAAAGTCCACAAAATCCTTTTGGGGAACCGTAAAGTGAAGTTGCAGGAGATAGCTCAGACTTTGAAGATATCCAAGGCCTTTTGTGGGTTTTATTTTGAATTAACATTTGTCTATGTAAAAGCTGTTGTCAAAGTGGGTGCCGCGAGTGTTGACTTTTGACCAAAAACAACAACGAGTTCGATTCTAAGCACCGTTTGGAGCTTTTTCGTTATAAAATTATGTTATTTATTTATTAAATTACTATTATTATTTATTTATTAAATTATTTATTAAATTCTAATTTATTATTATTATTATTATTATTATTATTAAATTATTATTATTTATTATTAAAGTTATGTTATTTATTAAAGTTATAATGTTATAAAGTTATACAGTTATAAAGTTATGTTAAAAAGTTGTGTTTTCTTTATATTAGACCGGGAACTTATCAGCCCATATGTTAATGGAATTATTTTGTGCATCCCTGTAAATGAACTATAAATGCTACTTATTCTATACTTCCGAGAAATGTTTTCGTTCAGCTCAGTGATGCATATATATTTCTTTATGTTTGTAGTATTGTAACATCATTAAAATACATCGGTAATAATTTTTACCCGAAGACCATAATGTAACGGAATTCTTTTGGGTGTACCTGTAAACGAGCTATAAACGCCAGACACTTCATTTTCAATATCGAATATTCTGTAGTAAATATGAATAGAATATAAATTTTTTATGACAATCCGAGTATATTTATGAAATTTTGATTACGGACAGACGGCCTGACAAATCGAACTCATAAACACTTTTCAACTGTGATGGAAAATGTTAAAAAGAGAGGGAGAGAGAAATTTATGAGGTAGTAGAATGCTTCGTAATAAGGTTTAAAGTTTATAAAGCGTTAGAGTTTAAAGTTTTGTTGTAAACAACAAATAACAACAGAGAAGAGAAGAGAAAAAAACATTTTACTGAGATTACGGATTTTCCATAATGTTTTTTATGCGTTCACAAACGATGATTTGCGCACGGTGTTTTATGACTGGTGCTTTAGAGCTGTTATTGGTTGTTTACAATACTGTTATTTTATTATGTCCTGCGTCGCCGTTTTTCGTGCTACATGAATCTTATCAACTAGTGTCTTAAAAAATTACTATTTTTACACACTTTCTGTTAACTTACCTTTCTATATGTATGTGGTAGTCAATTCTTGTGACTCACTTTTTACCCACTTCCTGTTGACGTAGAACTTTGACTTGCCCATACAAATAACGTGACGATTGTTTACAGTCGAATTCCGTTATAACGAACTTCAAGGGACCGAAGGTTTTGTTCGCTATATCCGGTGGTTCACTATATCCGAACCGTTAAGAAAAATGTTAGAGTTAATGTATAACGTAGTTGCTACGTGTATATTCAATAATGATGGTTTAAAAAAAGGTAAAATCTATTAAATATGATCATTAAAGAATTAAATTGACTAAAAACGATTACATTAAACTGACACAATACTAATTAAATTAACTAACAATGAAGTCAAACAGAAATAAATTAATTTTACCTTTAATCGTTACTCACTGTTTTGATACAGAATAATCGGTAATCTTCTGCTGACGTGATGCCGATTTCAAAAATATGTTATGAATTTCTTTGTTTAGTACATCAAATGACTCCAACACTCTTTCTTCCACTGTTTGTGTAGACAAAAACTTATTAATTACACGCATCGCTGCTGTAGCATCTGAGATTGTGGGAATTTCGTCATTTATATGCTCCTCTTCATCAGCATTAGATACAGAATCTTCGATTTCAGAATGATTCATTTTAATTTCTTCCACGATCTCTTCATGAGTCGGATCTTCACATGTTATGACTTCGTCATCACATGTTTCAAACAATTAAATGTCACATACTGAGAATGATGAAATTTTGTGCTTTTCTATCCACATCGCGATAGGTACATTTTCATCATCCTCTTCCTCAACGTTCTTTGCTTCTTCAACATTCGTTGTATCTTCAATATTCTTTGCTAGGCCTCCATGTCGAAAACATTTTCTAATTGTAGAATCCGTAACAAACCGCCAAGATTTTTCGAGCATTATAAGTGCATCAAGAAGAGAAATGTCACATTTCACATTTTTATCATATCCCTCTAAAATTCGTAAAATGAGCTGCTTCCTGTAATGGCATTTAAGACCTCTGATGACACCCTGGTCCATAGGCTGTACTATAGATGTTGCATTCGGGGGAAAGAGTACAATTCTAATCGATTGAAACTGTTTATCGATTTTGTGTTCTCTACAATTGTCAAGCAGAAGTTGAATATTCCGCTTTTTAGCTGACAGTTCACGATTCCACATTCGAAGCTCTTTTTCAAACAGTTCCTTAATCATTCACGCCTTGCGGTTTGCTTCATAAGCAACAGGAAGCCGTTTGATATTTTTAAAGCATCTGGGGTGCTTAGATTTTCCTATCACTAGAAGCTTACGACGATCAGTACCACTCATATTGGCACACACAAGAAATGTGATTCTGTATTTTGACAATTTTCCGCCATTACATTTCTCTCCATTAAATTTTAATGTCTGGTTTGGTGTCATCTTGTAAATTAGTGCAGCTTCATCAGCATTATATATGTCATTCTCGTCGTATTCCCAAGAGATTTCATTCCAAACTTTTTCTTTCGACGTATCGATGTCGGATGTTGAAACACCTCCCGATTCTCCGACAATTTTCCCGAAAGATATGTTGTTCCGCTTTTTAAATCTGTCTAACCATCTATTAGAACACGAAAATTGAATTCCAAATTTACTGGCAAATTCATCAGCTTTTGACTGAAGCATTTGCCCAGAAACTGGTATATTTCGGCTTCTTTGAACGCTAAACCATTTTAATAAAGCCTCTTCCACTTCTTTATGTTCAGCTTTTCTCAATTTTTTTTGAGAGTTCAAATTTTTCTCAAAAGCAGAAAGCATGCTTTCTCTGTTTTTTCATATTGTTCCAACTGCAGATTTCGTAAATCTTTTTTTCGGCAAATGTCAGCTTGGCTACCTCCATTTTGTATTTCTCTTATGATGCTTACTTTTTCTTCAATGCAGAATGCTTTACGCTTGCTCGACATGATGGACCTAATCATTTCTTAAAAGCGAATTTTTAACTTTGAAGTCTGGAACCAGAGATTATGACGCACAGGCTCTCTAGAGAGAAACATTAAAATGAGTGAACGAGATGAAACGACTGGAATACTTGTTCTGGTGCGACTCTGAGACTCTTTTCCCTTGTTTTCGTGATCTGATTTTAACTTCTCCCTCTCCTTTCACCTAGCACAGGTGCGTATGTGCTTACTGTTCATGCTTTTACTTGTTCTGCTCTAGCATTCCCCCCCTCCCAACAGTTTAGCTGTTTTTTCCTCTTTTACGCGTCCCTCCCCCCCCCCTCATTTTCGACTCTGTCTCCAGTCTTGCACACAGTTGTGATCAGGAATAAGGGAAAATGGCTGACGGATGGGCGGGTTCACACCTGCAGAGTGGCTATCGTAAAAGAGAAAGAATGCAGTTGTTCCTACCCTTTAATAAAAATACTTATCACTGACTTGCACCATGTTTCACCAGCCACTGACTTGCTCCATGTTTCACCAGCAGGCATACAGTCCTGTTTTCACAACTGCGGAAAAGTAATAAAAAAAAATCATGGTCGACTGGAAAAAAATGTTCGTTATAGACGATTCTTAAGATTTCGGAAGTTCGCTATAAAAGAATAAATTAGCATTAAATACAATAGGAAAACAATGGGACCAAAAATTTTGTTCGTTATATCCGTGTGTTCGTTATACACCGGGTTCGCTATAACGGGATTCAACTGTAATTGAAAAAAAATAGCTCCATGATTGCAACATTCATCCATTTTCACCATATTGTTGCCCGCAATATTATGACGTCAGCCTTGAGCGACGCACACATTTGTGCTTTGTAATATAAGTTGACTTTTTTGTAAATTTTAATGAAAGTATGTTTTTAAAAAAAAATTACATTTAATTTATTACTTTTATACTTATTCAATACAACCTCATATGAGCTTTTTATGCATAAAAATGTTAAAATACAACATACCAACGTCTGATCCACATTGTAATTTTCTTATGTTACAAAATAATCCAAAAATTGGAATTTATAAAAGTTATTTTCTCCAATCACAAAATGTATGTAAATTCAAAAAGGATAAATATGCGAAATATTTCTATTAATCTTGTCAAATATTATATATTTGTTTTCCCAAATTATTCATCACATACAATAAATGCAAACATTTCAGAACATAAATTGTTTGTGAAGTTATTTGAATTGTTCTTCCCATACAATCAACAGACAGAACTACGTATTTTGATAAATTCAATTCCAATTCGATTTTGAAATAGAATTCGGAATACGTAATGAGGTATGATTTTCTGGTGCTATTCTTAAAGTGCAAAATAAAGAAAAGTCATTGATGATGTCCAGAAAAATAAATGCATATGACACAGTTGTTACCATTGTCATTCAGTATGTTCAGAACTCCGGAAAAAACAAAAAGACGAGTGTTTTTTAAAGCGGTATTCAAAAAAAAATATTTTTTCATGCTCAACAACTCAAAATTTTGAGACACATTTTCAGACTCATTTTTAAAAGTAAAAACATGAAACATGGCAGCGTGATTTATGAAGAGATTTATAATGTTTAAGACCCATGTTTTTATTTTTCGTTCAATTAATTAGAAATTGATTTACAAACAATTATTTTCACAGTACAATCTTTTTTTTTTTTTTTTTTTTTTTTTTTTTTTTTTTCCAGCGCTATCGCTTCGGGAAATTTGGTTCAAAATTTCCACTTTGACAGCATGTTTTGAAATATATTCTGCCTTTATCAAAAACATCGACCAATTACAGACATTTTAAAATTTCTGAACAAGAGAACCTGCCAATTGGATGCATTTTAGAGCAAAAATGAATTTAAAAATGTGTCTCAAAATAAACAGTTTGGATTTGAATACACCCTTAATCTACGAAAATACAATAAACCAAGTACAAAAATATACAATAATCCCTTTATAGAAATCCACGATTTCAAAACTGTTTCTTTTGCTTTATTAAGCTCACAAACCAATATATTTTCGAGATTAAAATAAGAATATGTAAAAGCAGGGTTTTCTTTGCTGCCACAGATTTTTTTAAATATTTTCGAGTTGTTTAATAGTGTCTTTATCAGTTTTATCAAACCGGAATATCGGCTTTTTGGATGCTTGCCATTTTTAATTAAACATTTTCAAACATTTCAGCGTAACTGAATTTATACATGCAAGAGTACCAATACATAATAAGTGGGAAAACATTAGTTTACTATATTTAATTGTCATTTGTGTACGGCTAAAGGCTGAATATGGAATACTTCCTTTCCTTATTGGAAATCATGTTTCTTTATTACAACCATTTGAATTAATTATAAAGTTTGCTCGTACCTATGTTTATCCCACTGCTCAGAAAAGTTGTTCCTAACATGGTATGAAAAACTATTTAATTTTCCTTTTCGTTTAAATTAAAAAATCAATTAATAAAAAAGACAAACATTGTTTTTGTGCATCTATGTCTTAGTTATTTCTATGCCAAATTTAAACTTTCTAGACTGATATTTTTTGAGAAATCATCTTAAAAATATAACTGTCGAACGTTTTCTTCCCATTTCATTTATTTGAAAATCTTTAAAACAGAGGCATCTTTAGGAGCATCACGTCCCATAGAAACTTGCATATCGAATTTAAAATTTCTAGCCTCGACAGTTTGGGAGTAAAATCATAATTATAGAGCGCTTTCCAATAGTTTCTTTCTTTTAAATATCAAATACTTTGATGAAAATTCTCAATCAGCCAAACAACGGCATATATGTTTTTTGAACAGTTTGCGACGCAAAACAGTGGATGTTACTAGTGGAAATTTTCGAATATTTTTACTGTAACCGTAACCGTTCTGGTTCCATTGTTCTAGCGCACCACAATCTGAAGCGCATACCTTCAAATAACTATATCTCACATTTCATTCCGTTTGGTTGAACGCTAGCGATTTATATATCGGCAAAGTACTTTTATGTGGCCACCTTGTATTTCAAGCGAAACATGAAAAGAAATCTTTCTTGTACGTTATAAAGTTTTATTTTTATAGTCGGAGTTTCTTGATAATACATTCTAAAATAAAAATTTTCATTGAGGTTTTTTTACTGCAGAATGTATAAATTTAAAAAGAATATTTTATTACTTAATTTTCATAAATTTTCTTTCTTGGATAAAAAAAGAAAGAATAAAGACAGTGAGTTCAATCCTATCATCTGCTTTTTTTAATGAACAATTCGAATAAAACCATAAAAACTTGAAATTGTGGTCAGACATTCTTTTATTTTTTCTTTTATTATTTCTATGGCTAACGACTAAACTTTTTTTTTATTTCAATATTTCTTCGAATACCCCTTTTTTAATTAATTAAAAGAACAATGGTATTATTCATTTCATATTTGAATAATTTATTAAAAGACTCGTCATAAAAAGAAATTGCTAAATTCCATTTCGAAATTACAATTGTATTTTAGATAAAAGTAAGGCATTAATAATTTTAAATGAATGTATCCGAATCATTAAAATAATATTAAAATAATCGCAAAAACATTCCAATTCAAAGAGAATTTTTCTTGAACATAATTTGATCGTGATTTAAAATTTATTGGATTAGCGCGGGTAAAATATTTTATTAAGAAATATTTTGGTTAACGTATCTATTTCTATTTTAGAATTCTATTTATCGTTCTCTATCTGGCTATATATCTCTCTATCTCTGTATATAGGTGTATACGTGTGTTTGTGTGTGTGAGTGTAGGTGTATAAAGCAAAATCTGATGACCAGGAATTCTGTTTTAGAAATTTTTTCTTCTTTGCAGGCATATTTGCACGGTGTTCTTTTCTCCCGGACTGTGAAATTTTTCGTTTGAAACAAGATTCCGTTACAGACACGTGTTGCGTTTCCAGAGGCTTTACTGTATACATACATACATACATAACACACACACACTACTTAGACACACACACTTACTTAGACACACACACACATATATATATGTGTATGTGTGTGTCCTTTCATTGGTATGTTAAGAGTGTATTGGCATAAGATTGTATTAGCGAATGGGACCCACTCCGTATGTTCAACCCCCTTTCTTCGCATCAGTGCTGGATAATTTCAGTTTTGGTCTCGATTGAGCGACTGTTGCTTTCAGCGCCATCTATCGCTGCTATTTTTAACTAAAAACGGGAATCGCAGTAAACAAAACTGCTTACATCTTACACCCAGAAAAAGGAATTGATTAAAACAACAAAACCCGTTTTGTTGAGTACATTTTGGTTGTTTTAGTCAAATTTTTAGTTCAAGTAAAAAAATTGGTTTTGTTGCTTGGACAAAAAAATATTGTTAACACTCGTACAAAATTTTAACAAAATTTCACCAATTTTACTTGAACTAACAAAATTTGTTTCTTTTAATTTTACAATATTTTTGTAATTCCAGCAAAATTTTGTTATTTTTGAAAAATTTAAATTCTTGTGTAGTAGCCATATCTCTCTTACGTAACTTTATTTATTTGACTTATATAGCTATATAATTACATTATTAACATAATTATGGGGTAATTAAAACTTTTTTTTCACTGGGACGGACAAAGGTAGTTTTAAAAATCCCCCTGTCCCATTTATTACCGTCTTCTATCTTTGCAAGAAGAAAAAATTGGATTCATGAAAATTTTCGATTTCCGGTTGTCCTGAACGCGATTTCGCTGTTTTTATCTCAAGAACTAATGCACGGAATTTAATAAAACCTTTTATTCAGTTACTTTCTGATATAAATTTTTGCTGATTACTTTTTACTTTAAATCGCGCAACAGGTGGCGCTGCTATGTTGCATTTTTCGTGATTTCTGCAATAGCTCTATCTCATTTTCAGCAGTCAAATACGCCTGTAATCTTTGAATAATAACAAGGAAATTTTTATCCTGCTTTTTACAGGCGTAATTCACTGCTGAAAATGAATAAAAAATTAACTATGTGTTGCCGTATGCTGTGCTTTGTACTGTCGTCTCATGTTTGCCGCAGAAATTAGCGTGCTCCTTATGACATTCCATCTTGTGCTGCGATTGCAGCCGTTCCGACATATATAAGAGTGAGAAATGCCGGACTCAGATATCGTTCCTGGTAGCGCAGTGGTAAAGCGTAAGGCTGCTGTTCTGAGGACCCGGGATCGACTCCCGGCATGGGCAATTTTCATTCTTTCGGTTTGCGCTTGAAAAAAAGCCGGATAAAATTCACTTGTTATTGTTCAAGGTTTACAAGCGTAATTCACTGTTGAAAATTAATTAAAAAATAGTTAAAATTGCATATGTAGATTGGTTCATTTAACAAATGTTTTTGTAGTATAAACAAAACAAGTTCGTAATATAACATATTTTATTGATTAAACAAACAAAATATAGTTTGTTGAAAAAAGAAAATAGATTGTTAAAATAATACATAGCATATATCTATGTAACAAAAATAATTTTGTTAATTCAAGTAAAATTGAACCATTTTACTTGAATTAACAAAACATTTTTTTGCTGACGATACAATTTTTTTTTTTTGGAATTGCAAAAAAAATCAACAATATTTTTTTTGTTGATTCAAACGAAATTTCCATTGACCCATATTTAAACAAAAAGTTTCGTTGGGGCAAACAAATTTTTGTTGATTCAACAAAACTTTTTTCTGTGTGTACATCTATTTCTCAAGATTCTACTGAAATGTATTGTGTTGCAAGTTGAAAAATAAAATGAAATATTTTCAAAAATCTTGTATTTTCTTTGTCAGGCCGAGAACTTTTCGAACCACCACGTACAGGGTTGCACAAAAGAATTCGCCCACAAGAGTATGTCTTAAATGTATTAAGTTGCAAGAGGACTACATTGAAAAATAATATGAAATTATGTCAAAAATGTTGTTCTTTCACTGTCAGGCAGAAAACTTATCAAATCACCCTCGTATATTTCAAAACAAATCAATAAAATTCAAGATTACTTTTGTATTTTATTTTTTATTCTGCTTTACAAGTAGCAATATAAGCGTTTTCCGAGCAATAAAATGTTTATAACTTAGTTATTATTACTAGATGATCGAGTCAAATGTTGCGATAAACAAAAACTCATAAATTTTCTGGTTAAAGTGAAAATGTGTTCCTACATCTTATGTCTTGAACAAAGAGAATGTAAAGAAAAACAAAAAAGAACACGGATGAGTTTATGTAGTATATACTATCGCCTGAGGTAGCTAGTGAAATTTCTCCTGTATAATTTCCAAGGTCGAAGAAAACGGCCTTGCCGTAATATCGTTTACGAGGTCACTGGCCAATATTTGGGACTCAGGGGTCGTCTCTACTTTTACAGAGATTTTCTTTGATACAAGAAAAAATAGAATTTTCAAGACCAGAAAAATTTAATACTTTGAAAAATATTTTACTCCAAATATTTTCCAATTGTTTTACTACAAAAATAATTTTAACATCTTTATTATTATTATTATTATTATTATTATTATTATTGTTGTTGTTGTTGTTGTTGTGTGCTTAAACACACTTTTCGCAGAGCACATCGAGTGTGAAATATTTTGGGCTTATCAAGCTACTTTAAAAAATATCCAATTACCATTAAAACTCAATTTTCTTTTTTAAACAATTGATCATCTACTTTTGTCCTAAATTATAACGCCTAGTTTCTTAGTTTATAGATCAGTTAAAATTTTGTTTTTACTTTGATTACAACTTTAATTGTAGGCATTTGAATATATTAAAAATTTGTTAGGTGGAATATAGGGTTGAATTATATTTTTATATTTCCTTAGCAAATCTAGCAACACTTTGCTGTAACACAAAACGTTACGCATGTAATGTTATGAAAATTTGTAGAAACACTCTAAACAAGCTCATTTAAGAAATTATCTATTTTACAATATTTTCCAAATTTCATTGATGCAACTCGTGAAAGGTCGTAAATTTTGAAGATTCTTCTGTGAATTTCAACGTTAATGGTTTAACGTTGATTTCCTCAAAATCTGTGTGACCTAGGAACATCGCTATAGTTTTCTTGTAAGGTTTAAATAAACTTCTATTACCTCTAATTTTTTTCAAAATTTTAGTTTCCGTAGATTCGGAAATAGAGTAGGGGGAACTTATTTTTGCTGTATATTTTCTACGCTATCTCTAAAAATAAAATACGTAAAATGAAAGCAAATATATTTTTGAGTTCGGTGTTTCGAGATCTTTCGAGTGATATCACCATAAAATTTTTCTTTTAAGTAACTTAATGACCCCCCCCCCCCCACCCCGCTCCTTATTTTTTTCTAAAAATATTTTTGAATGGTTAATAATCTATAAAACAGTTTCATAATGTTTGAAATAGTAATTACGTTATTAAAATTGCCAACGATTTTTCTTCATGGACCATAATGTAAGGGAATACTTTTGAGTGTTCTTGTAAAGGAACTACGAATACTATACACTTTAATTTCAATACAGAACATGCCATACTAAATCTCAATAACATATCATAAGAGACGGTAGTCTCTTGAGTGACGCAGCGAAAAACCGAAAACCGTAAGCCCAAAACCGAAGATTCCGTCACTCTCATATATACAGCTAGCAGGACATCAAAGGAAAATCGAAACGCCGACATTTAATATCTCAGTAAATATGAGGCATACCGTTTCGATTTTTTCACATTAGTCTTATATCTATAGCCTAACTCTATCCTGAAATTTATAGATTTCTACATGCAGTAGATTTTGAGATCTGGAAACCAATTTTTAAGCGAAAATGGAAAATGTAATGGTGTAATGGGCACAGAGGTGTTATCTCGAAAATGGATCGAACGATTTTTTTAAAATTAATATATTATATTAATCGCTTTTAGATGAAGAGAGTAAGATTTTGAGCTAACGTAGGAAAACTCTTGTTTTTTATATAATCCAGCTTCAAAATCGGACTCTTTTCTTATGCTTTTTCTGGTAGACTAACATTAAAGATTTTCGGCCTTTTCACCCTTTTTTATTCCTGCGCGGTCAGGATATTCATGGGTATCACGGTTATAGTTAAAGGCGATTTCGCAATCATATCTGGCTGAAGAACTATTTAGATTTTTTTTTTTTTTTAATACGAAAACAGTTTTTAATGCAATTTTTAATATGTAATATATATGTATTAAATTAAATTATTGTTTGTATATTTTTCTTTTTTGTTATAATAAAGAATTTCTTATATCAAAATCTTCATTAAGTCGAAAAATATTTAGATTCCTTGATTAAAATATTGAAATATTTTATAATTATACATATACAATTTAATTGTTATTTATATTTAATTTGTGATTTTTTAAAGGAAAAAAAAGATTAAGATTTTTTTTTATCAATTAATTTGCGTAACAAGGAATCATTCAAAATGAATCAATCATCAGTTTGTTTTCTTCGTGTGCGATGCGATTCGCTGCTATGAACATTCTTTGAAGTGTTGAAAATCAAATTTCACAAATACTTCTAACTTCTATTAACAAATACTTCATGAATATATTTTTAATTCCATGTTGTTTATGTACGATAAAAAACACGTTTGTAAGCTTCTGTTTCATAGTATAAGAATCCAAACATTCAGTGAAATGCGTATATTTGATCAGCTATATAAACAAATGAAGAATACAGTACCTTTTTTTTTTCAATTTCATTTCTTAAATTTGCATTTTAAAAACAGATAATAAAGAAATATGTATTTATCTTCTAATATTTATTTTCCTAAGTCAGAGAAATGCAAAGTTCTACCATTGTTTTTTTTTTTGTTTTTTTTCTAGTGAAAGTTTATTTTCAAATGTTAAATATAGATTTTACTTAATAAATCACGAAATCAGTCGTCAGTTCTCGGGGCAATGGTAGACGTGGCATTGGAAACCTAAAAATCATGAGAGAGGGTAATATCTTTAAACAAATCTTGTAGCAAAGTATTCAGTAGTATCTTGCACCAAATATAAGAAATTGAAAAAAAAAAAAAAGGTACTGTATTCTTCATTTTTGTTTATGTATTGTCAAAGCTATGCATTCTACCGAATGTTTTTATTCTTGAAATAGACTATTTAAACAGAGATAGAAGTTTACCAAACTTTTGTTTCTTTCTTCATACATAAACAACATGGAATTAAAAATATATTTTTGAAATATTTGTTAATTAAGTTAGAAGTATTTGTGAAATTTGTTTTTGAACCCGTTAAAAAATCTTCACAGCGCATGGAAAAATAGAAACGCTATAGAAGGATTTTTTTTTTCTTCAGTTACCCTGAAATTAAAACAATATATATATATATATATATATATATATATATATATTTTTTTTTTTTTTTTTTTGGGGGGGGGGGGGGGGTTCAGGAGTGCAAAACGTTCATATTTACTGATTTATTAGTTGTTTGTTTTCTTTTTAAAATTAAAATAATGTTGTTAAATAGCAACATCATGGTGTAGAAAAAAAAAAACATTAAAAAAATGTGATGCATCGTTATGTACGAGAGATCAGTTTCAACTGACATTACAAAAATTTATTCACAAACTAAGACGGATAATTAAGAAAAATAGGTTAAATCCTAGAACAAGCGAGACGCTTGGCGTCATCGAATTTAGCGAAGCGATAAATGAGTTTTCTTGTTACCGGTTTATTTCTTACATTTTTTCCACGCCTTCTGTGCTTGGTTCTAGCATGAGCAGAATGCATGGTTCTGAAAATTGAGCTGGTTTTTGAGGGAATTAGATTTGATTGGTTGGTTGACAGATTAGAATATTCTATAATAGAGTTCTATTGTCTGTGGGTTGGTTTGTTGTGTGTCAGATTTGTTGAGTTATGTTTATGAAATGTGTTTTATGTCATAAAGGATAAATCCTGTGAAATATTAAAAAAAAACGAAGGATGAGAAATAACGGTAAGTGCATTTTTGTTGATTTTATATGATAAGATGTATTTTAAGCACTTTAGAGATTGCTGTAAACCGATTTTTGTGCGAACATTACTGACCGCAGCTTGAATGGATTTCATGCATTCTAGGGAGTGCGGAATATAGCAATTTTTGTGCATCCAGGATTTTTTTTTTTCAGTTAATGTACGCGAAGCATACACATATATACATATATATATATAAATTATTAACTGCTGTTTGAATGAATTTCATCCATTCTAGAGATTGCTGCACAGGGAGTTTCATGCATCCAGGATTTTTTTTTTCTGTTATGTACGCAAAGTGTACATATATATGTTACTAACTGGTGCTTGAATGAGTTTCGTGCTTTTGAAAAATCAGAAATCTCTAGATTCTCCCCAATCGTAACCTGTGTTCTTTGTAGCAGAGAATTCACTACTTACACAGTTTCTATGAAAATTTTTTCACGAAGTAAACATTGATTTTATTCCGTTTTGTGACAATTTACAAAGTTTTAGCAAGGAGGAAAAAACAGCTAAAAATTATTAAAAATAGAAAAATCTGGAGGAAAAAATTGCTAAATGTTTGTATGTAAAAATTGAAATATCCAGACGAAATATTGCTAAAAGTTTGTAAAAATAGAAAATCGTGAAGAAAAACTTGCTGAAACTTTGTAAATAATTGTAAAAGGAAATAAAATTTATGTTAAAATTGTATAATAAAGCTTGCCGTAAGCAGTGTGTAAGTATATGCTTGCTTAAGCTTAAAAAGCATTCGTTCTGATTGGGTAGAATTTGGAGGTTGCCGATTTTTTGGTTGACGTGCGTAAAAAAAATAGCCAAATCGGATGTTTTGCTTGTTCTAGGATTTTGCCCAATATATTTGATTAATGAATTCATCGATTGATACTTTGGCTTAATTAGGTTTGAATTGGCTTAGTAATTTGAATCTTATCATGATGACGTTTTGATTTTGCATGTCCCTGTATAAAAAACTCCTCAATGATATTTGCAAGATAAATACACTGTCACAATTAGATTCAAATTGGTTCAGCATTTCAACAGTGATGGTAAGGATTAAAAAAAAATTCATATTTTTTGCTTGTGTGTACCTTTTAAACAAACTGTAAGAGCTAAATGCTTGATTAGCTAACTCATTGATGATGCGGCTAAGTTTAGGGATTCACCCTCAGTTAGCCATCTTGTTTTTAAATCAAAACATTTTAACTTTTATTATTAAATATAAATCAATCAGTCAGTAAAATTAAATAACATGCTTATAATAAGTAAATATGAATGAAAATTATTTTGGAAATGAGAAACAAAACAAATATGTTTTGAAGTATAGATAAAATGCTTCAGTGATTAATTTGTAATCACTTCAGCATTTTATCTATATTTTAATTATAATTAGTGATCTTCTGTGATTATGTAACATTTCAGCGATGCTGGATTGAATCCCTGAAGCATTTTATCTATTTCGAAAAACCGAAGTCAGAGATATGCAAGTTTTGTGCATCCAGGATTTTTTTTTTCAGTTAATGTACGCGAAGCGTACTCACACATATATATATATATCAATTATTAACTGCTGTTTGGATGAATTTCATGCATTCTAGAGATTGCTGCACAGGGAGTTTCATGCATCCAGGATTTTTTTTTCTGTTAATGTACGCAAAGAGTACATATACATGTTACTAACTGGTGCTTGAATGAGTTTCGTGCATTTGAAAAATCAGAATTCTCTAGATTCTCCCCAATCATAACCTGTGTTCTTTGTAGCAGAGAATTCACTACTTACACAGTTTCTATGAAAATTTTTTCACGAAGTAAACATTGATTTTATTCCGTTTTATGACAATTTACAAGGTTTTAGCAAGGAGGAAAAAATAGCTAAAAATTATTAAAAATAGAAAAATCTGGAGGAAAAAATTGCTAAATGCTTGTATGTAAAAATTGAAATATCCAGACGAAATATTGCTAAAAGTTTGTAAAAATAGAAAAATCGTGAAGAAAAACTTGCTGAAACTTTGTAAATAATTGTAAAACGAAATAAAATTTGTTTATTTTGTGAAAAAGCTTGCCGTAAGCAGTGTGTAAGTATCTGCTTGCTTAAGCTTAAAAAGCATGCGTTCTGATTGGGTAGAATTTGGAAGTTGCCGTTTTTTTGGTTGACGTGCGTAAAAAAAATAGCCAAATCGGATGTTTTGCTTGTTCTAGGATTTTGCCCAACATATTTGATTAATGAATTCATCGATTGATACTTTGGCATAATTAGGTTTGAATTGGCTTAGTAATTTGAATGTTATCATGATGATGTTTTGATTTTGCGTGTCCCTGTATAAAAAACTCCTCAATGATATTTGCAAGATAAATACACTGTCACAATTAGATTCAAATTGGTTCAGCATTTCAACAGTGATGGTAAGGATTAAAAAAAAATTCATATTTTTTGCTTTTGTGTGTACCTTTTAAACAAACTGTAAGAGCTAAATGCTTGATTAGCTAACTCATTGATGATGCGGCTAAGTTTTGGGATTCACCCTCAGTTAGCCATCTTGTTTTTAAATCAAATTATTTTAACTTTTATTATTAAATATAAATCAATCAGTCAGTAAAATTAAAAATCACAAAATTCGTCAAATGATCTCGGGAGAAAAATAGTGAAATTTGTCTAACAATCGCGGAACAGAATTGCAAAATTCGTCGAATGGCAGTGGAAAAAAAGTACACAATTTGTTCGTTTATGGAAAAAGTCGTGAAATTCATTAATCGATAGTCGATAAATCACGAAATTCATCAATCGATAGCAGAAAAATCACAAAATTCATTGATAGTGGAAAAATCACAAAATTTATCAACTGGTTTCAGGGGAAAAAAATTTCGAATATCGTCGAATGGCTTCGAGAAGAAAAAAAATCACAATCCGTCAAATAATTTCTTTGAAAAAATCGTGAAATTCGCCAAATGGTTTTGAAATTTGTCGAGCGACAGTGGGGAAAAAATCTTATTCCATTGAATCATCGCAATTGGAACTATTAAGTTTGACCAGTGGTGGCAGTAAAGTCAGTCGGCAAATTTTCAGTATTACTCGCCGATTGGCGAATGGCAATTTTGTCCTATATTTTTATGCACTTTATCGATGAAATTCATGATTTTTTCAGGGATGCCACTTTTCCGCGGAAACACGGATTTCCGCTTTTTTGCTTATTTTCAAAATCCGCGGATTTCCGCTTTTTTTTTTCTTATTTCTCGGACGCATTTCTCTTTAATGCATCAAGCGGAACCAACCAACCAACCAACCCATTTGTCGGAAGAACTCTTGAACACTTTCTCCTCTGTGATTGGTGAGTACGTTTGACGTCACATCGTCAGTGGGAGTAGTCATGATTCAACTGACCAATGAGCGCGAAGTGTCGTGGCTTTCGATAAGTAGTGTAGATGAGCCGTGCCGTGTTTGTTTACTTTTTACCGACGCTGCGCGGAAATAGATAGTAAGATTTGAAATCTCATGATGGATTAAGTGTTTAATCTCGTCATTTGTTTTTTTTTTATTTATATTTAATTATTGCGCCACAAAAGACAGATTTTGATAGTGATAAGTATTATGGGTGAAAAAAAGTCCGTATACTGAATGCACGGCACGTTGTTTTGATTTCCAATTTTGCCAGATATAGTAACGCCCGAAATCATATAGATAATCTACAACCCATCAAATTAATTGTTGATGGAATGGATCAAAGAATCATTAAAGCCGAATATTTATTTTCGTCTTTTTTAGTTTTAGTGGATCATAGTTTACCATTAAATGCTTTATAACATGCAGTATTCCTATTTAAAAAGATGTTTCTGAATGGTGCTGTAGTAAAAATAGTTATGCATAAGGGCAAAAAGAACCATAATTGTGAAAGAAATGGCTGATAAATTCTAAATATCTGCATATGATAGAGTTCTGCATTGAAGATATATCCAGCGACTATTTATTCTTATATTACCTATTATGTTAAAAATAAATTTTTAGTGAATGCTAATGTTGTTAGAGAGCACGATTTAAAAAATGAAAAAGGTAAAAATTATGTTTTTAAAATCTTATTTTTTTGTAGTATTTTCAGTTTCATTGCCTAAAAACTAATTTATGTAGGAAAATATAGCTAGACCTTCATATAAATAATTTGCTATCACATTGATCTTTTCACCAAATGCTTTTGTAGCTGTGGCAGGTTAAACATTAGCCATATGTATTAATTGATGTTTTGAGTGAAAGCATGTAGGTTTTTAAATGTATTTGCTTATAAAAATTTTAAAAAATAGTTTTACAATTTTGAGGAATTCTTATTTATATCAGATAATTATTGAATAAAATTTTGAATTAGCCATTTTTGTTATATTTATTAGTGTTCTTATTTTTATATTACATGTATATATGTTTCAATCTGAATTCAAATAATGACACAAATTTTATTTCGCGTATCATTTTCACTTTTTTTGCTCGATTTTTACCTCGCGTACAGGTTTAACTTTTTTGCTCAATTTTCACCTCACGCGTCATTTCCTCTTTTTTGCTCTTTTCTCAGACTCATCCTTGTTTTTTACACACCTGATCGATGAAATTCAAGATTTTTACGCACCCAATTGATGACTTTCTTGATTTTTATGCATCCGTTTGACGAAATTAATGATTTTTACATGCCTGATAAACAAAATTCATGATTTTTATGCATGTGTTCAACAAAATTTATGATTTCCCTTCTCCCGATCCACAAAATTCATGTTTTTACTGTGCCTGATTGACAAAATTCATGATTTTCAACTGATATGCTTTCCATCGGCCAATTAATGAAATTCACAATTTTTCTTCTCTAGACAATGGCGAAATTCGCAAATTATTTTTTTTTTTTTACCGTTCGTTGAAATTTACAATTTTTTCACAAACATTCGATGGAATTCTTGATTTTTCCAAGCCCAGTTGTCGAAATTTGCGATTTTCCATGCCTATCGACAAAATTCATAATTTTGCAGAACCGATAGACAAAATTCATAATGTTTTCCTATGATCTATGGACAATTTGCAAATTTTTCCTGCAACTGTTCGTTGAAATTCTCGATCTTTCCACGCCATTCGAGGAAATTCGTTGCTCGATCCATGAAATTCACGATTTTAAGTGCCTTATCGAAAAATTCGCAGGTTTTTTCAATTGATTTACAAAATTCAAGATTTTTTTTTTTTTGAGTGATTGACGAAATTTGCAACTCCGGAATTACTGATTTTGGCATCTCTGGTTTCTGTTGACCGATTATTGAAATTTACGTTTTTTTTTCTAGCGACAAAATGGCGAAATTTGTGATTTTTCCATGCCCATTTGACAAAATTCGCATCCAGTCGATGCAATTCATGATTTTATGCGCCTGATCGATGAAATTCATATTTTCCTACGATTTATGGACAAAATTTGCAAATTTTTCTCACGAATTATTAAGGAAATTCGAAATTTTTGGATAGGTTGGCATGTATGGTCTCTGCGGGCCACCAGTTATCCATCACGGGCCACAGGTTGTGCATTCCTAATCATGATGCAGTTTGGCTCATTCGACTCGACATCGATAGAACTTACTGATTTTAGTTTCACCACCAGGGGCAGTTATGTTCATATAGAACAGAGAGCGCCCCTGGCAGTGGAAGGGGAAATTAATGGATTTTGGAGCTAACTCAAGTTCTATGGGTCCCATCACAACATGGTTTGATTCATTCAACTTGTTTCAAGTTTGACCACCAGGGGGCGCATTCCCATCTTAGGTTCTATGGCCCCGATCATGACAAGGTATGGCTCACTCAACTCGAAATCGACAGCCTCAAAAATTTCAGCTGTTTGTATAGAACAGAGTGCGCCCCCTGGTGGTGGAACATGGAACTAACAGATTTTGCAGCTAACTTGAGTTCTATGGGTCCCATCACAATGCAGTTTGATTCATTTGGCTCGACATCGATAGGATACATCGATTTTAGTTCCAAGTTTCACCACCAGGGCCGCTATCCTATCTCGTGTTCTATGGGCCCCATTACGGTGAGGTATGGCTCATTCGATTCGAAATCGACAGCCTGAAAGATTTCAGCTATGTTTGTATAGAACAGAGTGCGTCCCCTGGTGGTGGAAGATGGAACTAATGGATTTTGCAGCTAACTCGAGTTCTATGGGTCCCATCACAATGCAGTTTGATTTATTAAACTGGACATCGACAGGATATATAGATTTTAGTTACAAGTTTCACCACCAGGGGGCGCTTTCCTATCTCGGGTCATATGCGCCCCATCACGACGCGGTATGGCTCATTCGACTCGAAATCGACAGCCTCAAAGATTTCAGCCATGTTTGTATGGAACAGAGTGCGCTCCCTGGTGGTGGAATATGGAACTAACGGATTTTGCATCTAACTCGAGTTCTATGGGTCCCATCACAATGCAGTTTGATTCGTTCGACTCGACATCGGCAGGATATATCGATTTTAGTTACAAGTTTCACCACCAGAGTGTGCTTTCCTATCTTGTGTTCTATGTGCCCCATCACGACGAGGTATGGCTCATTCGACTCGAAATCGACAGCCTCAAAGATTTCAGCTATGTTTGTATGGAACAGAGTCCGCCCCCTGGTGGTGGAAGATGGAACTAACGGATTTTGCAGCTATCTCGAGTTCTATGGGTCCCATCACAATGCAGTGTGATTCATTCGACTCGACATCGACAGGATATATCGATTTTAGTTCCAAGTTTCACCACCAGGGGGCACTTTCCTATCGGGTTCTATGGGACCGATCCGACGACGTATGGCTCATTTGACTCGGAATCGACGGCCCGAAAATTTTCAGCTATGTTTGTATAGAAAAGGTTGCGTCCTTTGGCGGAGGAAGATGGAACAAACGGGTTTTGCCATGCATTTTCATCCTTCTAATTGTGTTACTCTCTCGCTGTATAATTTAAAAGTTGAGTCTTGGATTCCTCTCCCTGGGCCACCACCCTCATATTTTATTGGGGTCCAAGGGGTCTTTTTTAGCATTTCTTTAAAATTTTATTTTAATGATTAATTTATACCCTATGCTTAATTTCGACTAATTGACATTCTCATCAATAACCTTAAAAAAGTAATGATATCAGTACAAAAACCCTTAACGGGTTAAAAGTTGTGACGCAGCACTTTGTTTTGGCTCTATAAATTTTAAATATGGGTCTTAAAAGTAATGATATCAAATTTAAGTGACGCTATGTTAATAATTTTTTTTTTAATCATAATTTTCTTTTTAGTTTTATTTATATTCACAGGTGCAATTATTATCTTAATATGAAAAAAATATATAGAACTTATTCGCTGATGCTTTTTCATTCACATCTCTCATGAATTCAAAATATGGGTTTTAAAAGAAATGATATCAAAATTTGAGTGACACCTTGACGTGAATTTAATAGGACTCTTTCAAAATTCAATTAAAATTATTTTTGGTTTGTCTTCTAAAGTATATTTACACATACAAACAATACTTTTAATTTTTCAATAAACTTTTAAATATATTACTTTCACTGAGCCTATATTATGTATTGAAATGTATTTATTTCAATAAATTGATTTATCTTCTGTGCCACGCTATCCAAAATCATAAGTAAAATTTATGTAAATGATTATTTTGCGTCATAGTATCCAAACAAAGGGAAATGTATGCAAGTGGATAATATGACGCAAAATAATCATTTACATAAATTTTACTTATGATTTTGGATAGCGTGGCACAGAAGATAAATCAATTTATTGAAATAAATACATTTCAATACATAATATAGGCTCAGTGAAAGTAATATATTTAAAAGTTTATTGAAAAATTAAAAGTATTGTTTGTATGTGTAAATATACTTTAGAAGACAAACCAAAAATAATTTTAATTGAATTTTGAAAGAGTCCTATTAAATTCACGTCAAGGTGTCACTCAAATTTTGATATCATTTCTTTTAAAACCCATATTTTGAATTCATGAGAGATGTGAATGAAAAAGCATCAGCGAATAAGTTCTATATATTTTTTTCATATTAAGATAATAATTGCACCTGTGAATATAAATAAAACTAAAAAGAAAATTATGATTAAAAAAAAAATTATTAACATAGCGTCACTTAAATTTGATATCATTACTTTTAAGACCCATATTTAAAATTTATAGAGCCAAAACAAAGTGCTGCGTCACAACTTTTAACCCGTTAAGGGTTTTTGTACTGATATCAATTACATGGCAATCCGAGTATATTTACGTTAGTTAATGCTTGGACGAACAGACGGACAGTCATACCGAATTCATAAACGCTTTTCAATTACGTTGGAAAGTGTTAATAAGATCACATCCAAGGATAGTCTGATGCCTTAAGATTTTAACCTAAATCTTCAAAATATATTATTAAAACACAGTCCCCGAGAATACAAAACAGTAGCGTTTTCAGTCTCCACCCTGCTCTATTCTATTGGTTAATGGAAAGCAATTTGGTAGGTTGTGGGACTGCTTCGAAATGCATTACGAAACATAACATGGATGATCCTCTCGCGGGATACCTTGGAAGTTCACTAAAGAATCTGTTTTCGAATTGCCAGAATGCCGTAAAAACAAGGCTGCAGGCATTTGAGTGCTGCCGTTAAAGATAATTAGAGAAAGAAAGAGAAGAATGTTTTTCGTTTTATACGTGAAAAGCTTGTTACTGCTGTAGAATTCGAATCATGTAGGATTTTATGAATTCTGCTTGCCGCATGTTTAATGTTGTTCTTGTTGTCGTGTCAGAGAAAGTGCCAGAGCCTCAAGAGAGGTGCATGTTTAATGTAATAATTATATTTAAATTTGCATTTATGCATAATATTGCCGCATGTTATTTTTGACAGTAAAATGAAACTTACATTCCGCATATAAATCGCAGCATACCAATTAACGGTAACAATTCTAAGAATTTTAACACATTGGCTGTCATGGGACACAAATATGTATGCCCAATAATGATAAAGAACGCTTTTCGGAAATCATGGGCTACTCGACAGAGGTTTTTGTGTATTTTCGTTCGTGGTTATATAATATTTTCGTTGATTAAGAAATAGTTCACTATTTTTACACTCTTTTCTGTATCAGTTAATTTTGTAGTTATTTTACCAAATAAAAACTTATTGGAAATGTGAAAAAATAAATAAATATATTCAATAACATTGCATATAAGCAAACGCTTGAATTGTGAGAAATTATATCTCGCATATAAATTGCAGCATACTAATTAACGGCAAAAATTCCAAGAATTTTAACACATTGGCTACCATGGGACACAAATATATATGACCAATCATGATAAAGGAAGCTTTTCGGAATCATGGGTTACTCGACAGAGGTTATTGTATATTTCCTTTCGTGGTTATATTATATTTTTTCTTTCATTAAGAAATATTTTACTATTTTTACAGTGTATTATGTATCAGTTAATTTTGCAATTATTTTACCAAATAAATGTACATATTATTACACTTTTAATGAATCAACTCATTACTAAATAAAAAAAAAAAATTATTTAAAATGTGAAAAAATAAATAAATATATTGAATAAAATTCCATATAAGCAAATGCTTGAATTGCGAGAAATTAATTTTAACATCTTGGCGTTTCTTTTTCTTAGGTGCAACTTGCAAGACACAGATTAAGATTACAAAGCAATGCTAGGAAATGCACTTAGACCCAAACAACGTAATTACCAGATTACGAAAGTCATTCTTATAATTGAATGCAGGCTCTTTATTTAAAATGTAATTAAGTTAATTACATATACAGCATGATTCGTAAAATTAATCATTGTTGGTAATGATAAATGAATTAAGATTACCTAAGATATTTTTTAGAAAAATATAACAGAATTCAAATTTGTTGGCAAATATTTCAAATTTGTTGACAAATATTTTAAATTTGTATTTCATTTAATATTTCAATTAAATATCTTATTGATTTCAGCCATACATATTATCGAATCACACAAAACCTAATCTTTTTTTTTTGTATCTAATTGATGATTCATAAAATAACACCTAAAGAAAGTTTTAACACATTGACTGCCATAGTACACAAATAAGTGTGCGAGCAGTATTTTCCAGAGCACCATACAACACAAATGCGTGTGACATCAATATATTCATTATGAAACGGGACTATTCATAATTTATTACCCTGTATTTAAAAAAAGAACCACGTGGCGCCTTTAGCATTTTAGTGATTTCAGTTTAGTGTTCAACGTGTAAAAATACTAGTAAATCTACAGATCAGAGGCCTCAACGTCAGCTCTACAAATCACTCATTTTTAACATTATCTGTATCTTTTATGTGACCTATATTCAATTTACGCATTCAACGTTTTTATTATTCTCATTTGGAAAACCGATTTGGTAATAATTTTTTAGTAGTTAAAATAAATTCTCATCTATTTCATTAAAAAAAGCATATTAAAAACTTATGTAACCCGAAAATTAGCTACTTTTAATAAAATTTCGCGTCAAAATAATGCGATTCACTGGAATTTTCCTTTGTTGATATTCTTTGAAATATAGTTGCTTAGCAACCATTTAATGAAAG
Source organism: Maratus michaelseni (assembly GCA_963931845.1). NCBI lineage: Eukaryota > Metazoa > Arthropoda > Arachnida > Araneae > Salticidae > Maratus > Maratus michaelseni. Next base: position 36,393,273 of record OZ007595.1, on the reverse strand, counting down.
AGAGAAAAAAAATGCATTGGAATCTTTTGTAAAAAATGAGAAATTAAAATGTTTGATATATTTCAAATTAACGCATAAAATGTCCTAATAATTTATTCAATTAATTTCGAAATTCTAATAAATATATTGGCAAATTTTCAAAACGATAGGATTTAATTAAGATCTCCATTTCGTAAATTTAGAATCCATAATTTAGCATTTACAATTATCCCAATGCGACATTTTCTTTTCGGTGAATGTTAAAATTTTAAAAAAAATCGTCTGACTTTCCATTGAAAAGCATTATGACCTAAAAAGAAATGTTCTATATTTTTCGAACGAATGAACTCAATGTAACTAAAAACTATACAGCTAATTCCTGGTACCTCACCAACATACTCACCAAAAATCAGCCTAATCGAACTTTTTTTACGGCAGTTATCGCGGAACAGACAGACAGACAGACAGACAGACAGAAACCAAAAACTTTTCGCCTCTCCACAATGAGCCTTCACTGATGTTTCGGCAATAACTCAAATTTGATATTTTTCAATTAAAAATGTACAAAATGAACACTTTGTATAAAATTAACAAATATTGCCGTGATTGGGGATTGTGAACCTATCGCTTTGAAAATGTCTGCCAAAATAGTCACTTTGTCACAATCTAAACGTGTTAAATAAAATTCTTTAAAAATCCCAACCCTAAAAATATTTCTCTAACCAATGAACCATATTTACTCACGAATATTCTGCCCGCTTATTAAAATATCATAAAAACTAGTCGAATGTGCAAATCCCAAAACTTTCTTCTGTCTCATACATGTTAATACTTCAAAATTCGCTATCGCAGCGACACACACAAAAAAAAAAAAAAAACAAGAACGAAAAATCATGCATCTAGCATAGATTATGAAACACTTTCCAACACATTCAGAAAACTGCAACGAAACTTCACCGCTAAAGACGATGAAAGAAGATATGTAAGTAAACAGTTTAGAAAACATATAACACATTGAAAAATACAGTTTTTGAAATTACCTTCCAGTATCAAAAAAGTAGTCGAATTATTTTATGCAGCTCTGTATATGATCAATAGATGTGGATATATAGTATGATAAAAATTAGTTCAGTTAGAATATTCACATTTAGAAATTTTCGCCAATCGATGGAAATGCACTCGAAATCTTTTGTACAGCCCTGTATATTATCTGAAGACTTTTCTAAACACCACCTATTAAGCTAAAAGGCAACTTAAAACTCACTCGCAGCAATTGACAAACGTAAACGACAATGTATCTTTTTTGCGTAGCCCTGTATATGAATGTATTTATATTTCACAAACTTCTATTAGTCTACTAAATATAGTTCAGCTTGAAAATGCGTAAACCCAATTAAAAACTACCCTTAAGCAATTCACTCCCATAGTCTGTAATACTTATGAACTGTCTTGTGTAGCCCTGTATATGATTTACTGAGTTTATAAACACACACGTGCTATGAAAAAAAAAATGTTAAACTTAAAAACGCAAACCAAAGTTGAAAACGCACTTATTACACAAAGACTGTAAATATCGCACATGTACTGTAACCAATAAATTTTGTGTGTCCCTGTAAATAAACGAATGCACACAAGAGAGTAATTTATTGTGCATCTCAGTAATACATATAATTTATGTTTGAAATAGTGAAATATCACTAAATCACACTGCAGACGATTTTTCCCTATACGACGATGTGTAACATAGTTCTTTTGTTTGACCCTGTAAATGAATAATAAAAGCTTTGCACCCCATGTTCTACAAAAAGCATGTTTTAATGCGCTTCATAATTATATATCAAATGCATTGTGTTTTAAATGACGTAGCGTCATCAAAATGAACTTGAAACGATTATTCCCCATTGACCGTAATGTAACGGAATTCTTTTGACTATCTCTGTAAAACAACTATAAGTGCTACATGCTTCAGTTGAAATAGGGAACATGCTATAGATAACGACAATAACATATAAAAATTTCAGAGCAATCCGAGCATATTTACGGTAGTTAGAGCACGGACAGACGGCCATCCGGCCAGACGGCCAGACGACAGACAAACCGAAGTCATAAACACTTTTCAACTAAGTTGGAAAGTGTTTAAAAAAATCAATATTTTTCGTCTGTCTAATCAGTACGTCAGCTGCTTGTAAATCCGCAAAACTTTTCAGTGTGTCCAAAATTTAAGTTAATCAACAATTATGACAGCATACGTGTAAAAAGGTAAGATTTGTCTTCAAAGCGGGAGAAAGACAATGATGATAGAAAAGGATAGACAGGGTGCAATAATTCCAAAAAGTTTTCTTCGTCTTATTGTTGTGAGATCAAATAAGTCAAAGGAAACTTTTAAATAATTACTGGTGTGTAAATTAAGGACACTGTACAAACGTTTAAGAAAAATCCGCCTACGACGTCATTTTTGTGTCACCACTCAGGCCTAGCATTCAGGGGCGATGGCCGGAGTCTCACTGACGTAAACAGCAAAACTTTCAGGGGGTCCAAAATTTAAGTTGCCAACAATTATGAAAGCATACGTGAAAAAAGGTAAGATTTGTCTTCAAAGCGGGAGAAAGACAATGATGATAGAAAAGGATAGACAGGGTGCAATAATTTCAAAAAGTTTTCTTCGTCTTATTGTTGTGAGATCAAATAAGTCAAAGGAAACTTTTAAATAATTACTGGTGTGTAAATTAAGGACACTGTACAAACGTTTAAGAAAAATCCGCCTACGACGTCATTTTTGTGTCACCACTCAGGCCTAGCATTCAGGGGCGATGGCCGGAGTCTCACTGACGTAAACAGCAAAACTTTCAGGGGGTCCAAAATTTAAGTTGCCAACAATTATGAAAGCATACGTGAAAAAAGGTAAGATTTGTCTTCAAAGCGGGAGAAAGACAATGATGATAGAAAAGGATAGACAGGGTGCAATAATTTCAAAAAGTTTTCTTCGTCTTATTGTTGTGAGATCAAATAAGTCAAAGGAAACTTTTAAATAATTACTGGTGTGTAAATTAAGGACACTGTACAAACGTTTAAGAAAAATCCGCCTACGACGTCATTTTTGTGTCACCACTCAGGCCTAGCATTCAGGGGCGATGGCCGGAGTCTCACTGACGTAAACAGCAAAACTTTCAGGGGGTCCAAAATTTAAGTTGCCAACAATTATGAAAGCATACGTGAAAAAAGGTAAGATTTGTCTTCAAAGCGGGAGAAAGACAATGATGATAGAAAAGGATAGACAGGGTGCAATAATTTCAAAAAGTTTTCTTCGTCTTATTGTTGTGAGATCAAATAAGTCAAAGGAAACTTTTAAATAATTACTGGTGTGTAAATTAAGGACACTGTACAAACGTTTAAGAAAAATCCGCCTACGACGTCATTTTTGTGTCACCACTCAGGCCTAGCATTCAGGGGCGATGGCCGGAGTCTCACTGACGTAAACAGCAAAACTTTCAGGGGGTCCAAAATTTAAGTTGCCAACAATTATGAAAGCATACGTGAAAAAAGGTATGATTGTATCTTCAAAGTGGGAGAAAGGCAATGAGGGCAGAAAAGGTTAGACAGGTGTTAAAGCACATGATGGCACAAAAACACAAGAAATTGACAGTTTTGGTTGAAATAGGGCCCTGCAGATGATTTTTAATTTTGGTTGTTATCTGGGAAAGTGATTGCTTGTGTTTTCTGGTCATTATACGCTTCAACACCTGTCTATCCTTTTCTGCCATATTTGTCTTCCGCCCACTGTTGTACTTTGAATACACAATCTTACCGTCTTTAACGCTGTCATATTGTTTATAACTAAATTTTGGACACACTGAAAAGTTTTGCTGTTTACATCAGTGAGACTCCAGCTAAAGCGAGCCAACAATCATGTCTCTTTGGAAGTCATTCAGGTCTGACGTTGCAGCAACTTTCAGAGAAAACTACGTATGCATGGAATACCTAATGACAGTTGTTGAGAGGCTGATAACTTACCTTTCACTATTACAAGATGACAAACTTCTATTCCAAGTGGTGCTCTTGCACTGCAAGAGTGAAATGTGGCATTATTTTTTACAGGTGTTCGTATTATTTTGCACCCAATCTGTAAATATAGAAATAAATTACATTTCATTATATAAAATTTCAGGTGGAAATATATTTACATTATTTTCTGAATCAAATTTTCTAACAGTAGGTCAAACTTGCTGAAGTGGGGAGGTTTGACTCAGCTTACAGTAATGGGAAATAATAAAAAAAATCTTTTCGTACCTTTTCAGAGGTATAGCACTGTAAAAATATATAATTAAAAATAAGTTATTTATATGAGGTAAATTGAGATGTTATTGTACGTCAAACACAAATTACAAATAATTTTTTTGAAAACTGGGCCCAACATCCTCAATCTTTATTATCTACTGTGTAATCTATACATATATTTCTCTTACGTGGCGCGGAAATAAAGCTGAATTTCTAGCTTAGCGTTTGGCAACAAACGTAGTTTCCAGAGCTCACACCAATGAACAGTCTAGATTGGGTAAGATCAGCTCTGCGTCCAACTCCAATATGGCGGTCAGTGTAAGAGCAGTCAAACTCAAACTAGCATTTATTAAAAATAAAATAACATGTACGTAATCCAAAGCGTTTGAGATAATTCATCATTTTAATTATGAGTAATATCGTTAATTTCAAATGAATTCTCAACTCTTACTTAGAATTTACTTACGAATTTCAGTCACATAAAAACCGGAGAGACTAAAAATATCAACTGTCTAGATTGCACCTGCTGCCATCTGTTGCTATATTGATGAAATAAAAAAATTATTTATTTTCCAAAAATTTATAATACAATGATTGATGATATATATAAACTATTTTCCTATCACGTATGTTTTTTTTAATGAATTTAAGCCGTGATATACAATATTATAGGTGCAATGAGTTTTAAACTAATTGTGTTTCCAAGATCATTTTTGCATAGTATTTAAATGATTTATGCCCACTGGTAGCACCAACTAAATGCATTTTTAATCGTGTTTTCAACGAAGTTTCCATTTACTTTCTTTACATTAAAAAAATTGTCAGTTTCATATGTTAAAATGATTTATGATAGTATTCATTCTGGCTAGAATTGCTGAAAAACGTGACGAGCGAGCGAAGCGATCTGGGACCGCAATTCACGGGGGTTGGGAAGCGTTAGCGAGCAGGGGGTAAAACCCCCTAGTTTTATATATTACATTATTATACTCCTAGGTAATTCTAGAGTTTTTTTTTTTTATAATTGTAATAATTTTTTTTTCAGGTACTGAAGATAAAGGTATATTTAAAATTTTAAAAATGCTATTCAGGAATTTCCATTTCTGATTTATTATAATTTTCAAATTAGTAATACTAAATTATGTTTAACACTAAACCGCTGTTAGCGGTCTGGCAGACCGCTGCTGTTTTGATTTTTTTCAGTTTAATTTGTAATTTTCAGTTTACCTTAACCAGTGAAATTCTTGTTTCGTTTGGAACTCCACTGCTTTATCTAGAGACTTCTGTGTAAGTTAATTTTGATTATAAAAATTCTCTACTAGTACAGGAATACTATCGAGTTAATCGAGCTTTTAATTCCTTTAGGAAACCGCTTACAATAACTATGCAACATTTTCTCTGACAGGAGTTAAGGGTTAATTAATTTTCACAGAAAATAAAATTACTTCTAAATCGTCTTTTGTCTACAACTAAAGTCTAAGAGGAGAGGAAAAAGCTTTTTAGCGGTAGCTATTCCTCTCTAAATAAAACAGAGACATCACAAAAACTTCTGGACATATTCCAATGGGACAAATTGTGTGATGAAAACTTTATTAAGCGTGAAAAGAAACGTTAGACTCTCAAGAAGTTCAAATTTCTTCATTTTTTTTTATTTTCTTCAGCCTTAGCTGGATTCGACATGCTGTAAATTTGATACAGTCGGACGTCTTTAATCAAACAATTTAAATTTTGCCGACTTTACCAGCTTATCATTTTACAAAATGTAGCCGAAGGATTTAGCAGAAAAAATTTACACATATAAATGTTACTTATTTAATGATTTTTTTAAAATAAAAAATTGAATATAAATCTTATTTTTTGTTAATAAGTTAAACCAGTGGACACGCGCGAAGATTTCTCACTGCAGTCTAATATTTTTTTTTTTTTTGTACCAATATCTAATATATTTAGATGCATGTTTAAACATCTAAAGAAACATAAATTAAGGATTAAAAATATAAGAAAACAACATTAGTCAAGCCAAAATATAATCTCATTGATTCAATCAAAGTGACAGTAAAAACGAATCGAAGATAACAAAAGGCCCGCGTAAGGGAAAAAAATAGCAATCGTATTTTAACTGTATTAGAGGATAAGGTTATCCTTTACGGTAAAAACACGCAACAAAGAAAAATAAACTGAAAACATATAAAATACAATTTAATGTAATATAACAAAGCATACCTTTTAGGCTACACGCAACATACCACTGCTTCGATCGATCGATTGTGTCTTTTTCTTCTAAACATTTCAATTTCAATTTTGCTTTTTAATCATAAATATAAAATAAAATCGTGCAAAGACGTCCCACTTTATCTTTTTTTAATAGATATATATATTTTTTTTATAGTCATTGTTGTTCATGATATAATGCAGCATATTATTTTTGCAGCAACATTGATTTGAGAAAAAACTTTCATTTCATTTATGAAAACGATACTGATCTAATTTTTAATTAATTGTAATTTTTAATTAAAAAAACATGCTTTAACGAATTGTGAGTGCACTAATGTTAGAAGTCGCTATGAAAAGAACCTTTCAAATGATAGCTCATTCATTGTCGTGTGTTTTGCAAATGCATAGAAAAAAGAACGTTGACAACAGAAATAATATATGATTGTTAAGCAATACTTTCGCAATAAGTTTATATCGTGATAAATTTCGCAATATCGTATTAATTTTTCATTATTACCAAGGTTCGGACGATGTTATTTAAGTTTGTTTATTTGGGGTTTTTGAGTTGTTTAAGAACTTTTATATATTTTATGAAAAAAAATTTCCACGGACATATTTTAAAGTGTAATTTTTTTTAATAAAAATGTTATAAGAATTCTACTCTTAAGTTGAAAATTTCAAAATTAATTTTTCTGAAAAACCTAACAAACCTTCGAAAATAATTTATTCGTAATACTTTATTTAACAAAATTTAATTGGCAGTAGTATGTAGTAATGTATTGATGGATGTTTTTTTTGGTTTGTTTCATTATGTATGTAGACGAATATTTTCATATTATCGGGTCAGTTTTCTCCTATTCTTATAAAAATTTGCCAAATTTTACTGCTACAACAGAAATAAATAATTTGTAACAAAAAACAAAAAATCACTTCAAGAGATTGCTCCTTATTTTCCTGTTTTTGTTGCAACCTTGTATAGTTTATCTACATTAGAATTCTGCGCTGCGCTATAATGATAAATATACGTGAACTCTTACACGCTTCAAATCAAGATAAATCCGAAGCGCACAATAAAATAAAATTAATTAATACATATTTTAACGCATTTATGAAAATATACTCTGCAATTGCATCCCTAATATTAATTTTATCTTTTATGCACAAAATGAACACATATGTACTCACTTAAAATTCAAATATGTATTTTTCATCATCAAAAACATAATGGACATTTATTTGAAAAAACGAGTTACCAAATTCGGCCCGCAACGAAAGAATCAAAACCCAAACCGAAACCAAATTGAATTTGGAACTGTTACACTTAACCCAATCCGTAACAAAACAAAAACAAGTGGGTAAGTGTTATCGAAGATCGCTCAAAGGGTTTCGTTTAATATTCCTTTCAAAACACTTTATCCTTCCTTTAATAAATCCAAACACATTTCATTTAGCCAAAAAAAAAAAAAAAAAGTCATGTTTTTTATAAAGTAAAAATTTACCGGTCTATTTTTTCTTTTTTTCGAATATATAAACCAGCCCGCTATTATATTCTGTCATAATAATATCGGTCATGCGGACTAAATGCGATATTTAAAAAAAAAACTTCAAAATTAAACCTGTTGTACACCTTCAAACTGTTAAAATATGCGAATATTTGCATAATTGGACTTTTATCATAATTCAATGTGTTTCTCAAACTCATATATTTACTATTCTCTATTACTCATATTGATACTCGCTTTGTATTATTCTGAAACATTTGAAAAATCCGTTAAATTTCCGATATGACGTCAGATTTTCTTTTTAATTCTCTAATGACGTGACATTAATCTGTTTTGTGCACATACACATACTCATACTCCTTGTATTATTGAGAAATCTTTCCGTTTTATGTTTTATTACCACTATGACGTCAATCAATTTTATTTCATATTAATCTTTTTTTTCAATTGGTGAAACTTTTTATTTCATTTTTCACGTGGAAATCGTCTGATAGAAAAATAATTATTGTAGAAAGATTTTCGTCGTTGATTTTTAATTTTTGGCATCGGCTATAACGAAAAATGTTTAAATTTCATAGGAAAATGCTGTTAGAATTTTGGCTCTATTTATTAAAATAATACGAATTTTTCAAATTTAAATAATTTCAGCTCTTCACAGCTGATATTCGGATTTATACACAAAGTTTCAACTCTGTAAGTTACATAGTTTTCGAGAATGGCTCTGTGACAGACAGACAACGGAGCGGGAGCAATAGGGTTTCGTGAGATGAACGAAACCCTAAAAACTATTGCTAACCCGACCCTTCTCAACCATCTGGGTGGGCAAGGTTCGGGTAAAATCGGATTATCTAACCTGATGCAGTACTCTAATCTACATTTATTTTGAATCTCATTGTTTTCAATATCGATTATTTTGACATGCAGCAAACAGTGATATATTGAAATTTTTGAGGTATCCTTCTAAAAAAACAGTACTCGATATGGTAACTTTAGAAATGTAAAGCTGTAGCATCCTACTCAAATTCGCAAAGAGTAGTCAATTATTATGAAAGTTATTTTTTATAAAATCAACAAAAGACATTAAAACCGACAGACAGACAGATACTCGTATATTATATTTAGATACTAATGATAATAAAACGGTGCCATCTGAGGAAAAAGGCCTTTCCAACAGCATCCAAAACCTAGCATGTTGTGGCCATCACAAAAATTCCTATTATATAAGTCAAATCAATTAAATAATTTAAATAGTACAAGAAATTACATGCAATTGTCTTGTTCCTAAATCTTTTGTTCTACTGTTTCTCTCTACGTCGTTTAAAATAAATAACCAAAGTATCCTCTAGAGTAGACGACTCAAAATTATGTTTATTCTTGAAAAATCATCTTCCCCACAATTTCTCCTTACATCGTTTCAAAAATTATGCTCGCTAAATTGCATAAATAGGAATCTTTCCCCAACAAAATTAGGAATCTTTCACCAGGATACAAATGCCTCAAGTTGATTGATGAAAATCAAAACTGATTCAACATCTACACTCACTGCCAACAGTTAAGCACGCATTGGAAAATATTAATTTTCGGAAGCCAATCTGAATTGGAGACACTGCAATTCGCTGCGGAGTTAGATGGAAGTATGCAAATATGCTATGTAACAGCCAATCACGGTTTCGTATCGAGAAATTTTTAAAAAAGGCAGTCGGGTAGGTAGCCAGCACTGTAAAGTCTTGCAGAAGTTGCGTGTAAGTGCTGATAAAAAAATAGTTAGAACTTTGCTACGTTTTGTATTCAAGACAGACGTCTTCCCCAGCTTTCAGGAGACGAATGGAAGACTCTGAGCGTTGGCGTGCCGTCGCGCTCATTGAAGCGGGTCAATCAATCCCAGATGTTGCTCTTTTCTTCAGCATTCACCATTCCGTAATTTTAAGATTATGGAAATAATTCCTAACCAGCCAAACAGTTGTCCCAAGACCTGTGGCCGGACATCCAAGGGTTGCAATCCTACAGATGATGTAACCAAGTGGAATTGAAGAGCGACTTCCACACGTGCGGCATCTATGGTTGCAGCATCTATTGCTAACACGATATTTGCCACTACTGTGAGCCGAAGGCTACACCTGAATGAACTATATTCCCGGGTAATCCGAGTTTACGTTCCGCTATCCCTCCAATCCAGAAGAGCCCGATTAAAGTGGTGTCGGTAACATATCAATTGGACTGTGTCTGATTTGGGCAACGTTATGTTCACGGATCAGTCGAGATTTGCCCTGAAAAAAGATAACAAGCATGTAATGGTCTGGAGAGAAGTAGACAAATGCAATCTGCTCCAGAATATCATCGAACATCACGCATTCCGAGGTGGAAGCATCATGGTGTGGGCAGGGATTTCATTAGGCTATCGCACGGACCTGTACATATTTAAACGTGGTTCTATGACAACTGTCCGATATCGGGATGAAGTCCTAGACCCCTCTGTGCGATTGTACGCTGCAGCAGTTGCTGTTGGTCTTGTTTTTGTTTTAATGGATAATAATGCGCGTCCCCATAGAGCTGTCCTCGTCGAAGACTACCTGGCGAGGGAATAGATTGCGCGTATGGAGAGGCCGGCGTACTCACCCGACCTTAATCCCATTGAAAATCTTTGTGATGCCCTCGGCAGTGCTTTGAGTACACTTTTACCAACACCAGTTACTCCCACACAGTTGCAAACTGCTCTAAAGGAGGAATGGTGATTACTTGACAATACGTTGGTTGATCACCTCGTGGAAAGCATGGATACACGTTGTAAACTTTATATCGCTATTTTGAAAATAGTGAAAATGCAGCATAGCAGCGCCACCTTCTTAGTTGATATAAACCAAAACCTACTCAGCACCAATTTATGTCAAATTCTATATGAATCTGAAGTTTTGTTATATAACATGATTCGTAAGTTAGAGCACCTACAAAGTTTGTGTCATATACAAACAGGATGACATACAGACAGACACATAGAGAGACACACAGACAGACTCATGGACAGGCATTTTCTAAAAACAGTCAAATCGTGTTCAAGAACTTCCAAAACGTATAAATCTGCCAAAAACCGGAATTCGAAAAATTTCACGAATTCAATACTTTCTTCTTTTATATCGAAGAAAGTAAACAAGTGGGTTTAAACACAAATAGTTTCGTTTAAAATTCCTTTCCAAAAACATTATCCAAAAATTAATAAGTCTAAATTTATCATTTATAATTATTAAAGCCTTATCATTTGTCGATATAAACTTTATCAGTAAAAACATAGATGGCAGCACCATTAAATTGAATAATAAAATGATAACAAGAGGAAGCTATATTTTTCATAAAATTAAAAATATTAAAGAATTCCTTTTCAAACAATTTTTAACAGCACATGTTTGTATATCTGAAAAACATATTTAATTACATGATTTATTTTAGCTAAGAAAATAAAAAGAAAGAAAGAAACCCTTAAAATTGCAAAAATCTTCTAATTTAATCCCTCGGACAATTAAATGTAGTTCGAAGGAAAAAATCGAAAATTTCAACTTCCGACGTCAAGAAGAGAAACCGGAACCCTTGGGTTAGAAGGGAAACGTGCTACCACTGAACCACCTAGCCTACGCGAAAAATACTGAAATTAATGTTCTTTTAAAATCTAAATCGTATGCTCGGATGTTATTAAATTAATCTAATTAAAATAAAATGACTTTTTCAAATTGTATGATTTGTTGTGTGACAGGAAGTATTGTTGTGTGACAGCTATAAGTATGAAAAATATCCAGTCTCTGATTTATAGTTTCCGAGAACGAACTCTGTGACAGACAGACAAACAGAGAAAGGGGTGAGACGAATAAGGATTCGTCAGATGAGCGAAACCCTAAAACGTGTGAAAATCTGATCATCTGTTCACACGTTATGCGTGCAGATACATATAAATAAGTATAAAAGTAAAAATAAGAGGTTTTTTAAACACTCTTTTATAGGCATTCAATGTTTATCTTAAAAATCAAGCCTAACGCGATTGCAATTCATTTATTTGAGGAAAGTTCTGTTACATTAGCTTAAATTGGCGAAGGCCCCTATTATGGAAAATCCATCGCTTTGATTTGCGCGTAGTAGATAGCGCTTATTAAAAACAGTATAATTTTTACACTCTTTACTTTAAGATATGGCAAGAGAATATTTATCTATTCAGGATTCCTAAATTGTTTTCTGAACGAATAATCATAATTTAATTCATATTACACTACTAAATGATTAAATCGTATTTTCTTTTATTATTATTACACTTCTTATTTTTTATTTATATTTTCTACTTTTTGGTGTTTAAAACATTTCGTTGTTGCCGTTTCATACCCAATTGGCATATTTTGGCGAGTTTGGTTTGGCGTATCATTAACTCAGTTGTTGTTGTTGTTAACTAATAGAGAATATTTTGTGATTTATCACCTGCAAACGGCTAACGGAAAAATGTCTTAAATTTGATTTATTATTTTATAATTTAATTCGGAAAATATCAAAATGTTGTATTGTCATCATAAACGCAGCTGTGTACATAATTTTTATAATTCTAACCTATCTGGAAATGAGTGGAAAATACGATACAAAAAATTCCATTTTTACAGACAAAAGCCAAATTAAATAAAATTGTGTAAAAACATACAAACGAAATGTAGAACCGACTTCGTCGAAAACCGGTTTGAAAAGAAAATCCACATTTCACGTCTGATTATATATTTGGGGCAAAGAAATAGGAAAAACATACAGTATTTTAAAGTTCCTGAGATTTAAAACTCTTTACCTGTCAAAAGTGACGAATTAAAATATTGAAAATTTTGTAGAACGACTAAAATCTACATTAAAATGATTAAAATCATACATTCGAATAGTACAAAAAATTAATTTTTGAAGTAGTACCAGAGAGTTTTATGGCAACTTCAATTTTGAAAAGCGTTTTCTGGCTTTATTTTGAAAGCATCTATTAGGAATTTCTAGTGTATTAATATATCTGAATCCTGCCTATAACCACACCCGAAACATGTGATGAGCAGAGAGTTTATTTGAATAACTTGTTAACAGAATACTTTAAATAACACTGTGAACAGCAGAGACAATTTTCTAAACGAACATAATCTAAAGTTTTCTATAATAAAATCTTACTGACATTTTTTTGTCTTATCATGAGGATGACGCTCAGATTTTACAAGATTCATCTTTAAAAACTAGTCAGATGTGTCAATTCCAATTTTTTTTCTATCTCATACACGATAATACTTCAAAAGGTGTAATTTATTTTAATTATGCATTTTAGAATCCAAAAAATGCTGCATAGCAGCGCCACCTTTTATATCATTTACACGAAAACGTAAACAGCATCAACTTATGTCAAGGTCTAACAGAATATGAAGTTTGGTGAAATTTCGTTCATTAATTCTTGAGGTATGACTTGAGGTTCTATTCTTAAGGTGCTATAACTCACGAATCATGTAATATAATAAAACTTCAGATTCACTTAGAATTTGGCATAAATTGGTGCTGATTAGGTTTTGGTTTATATCACCCAGCAGGTGGCGCTGTTATGCTGCATTTTCACTATTTTCAAAATAGCTATATCTCAAGAATTAATGCACGGAATTTTATCAAACTTCATACTATATTAAAACTTGACATAAAGAGATGCTGATAAGTTTATGGTGTATATCAGTCAACAGGTGGCACTGATATGCTGTGTTTTTCAGGATTTCTGCCATGGTTATATCACGAAAATTAATTTACGGAATTTAATCCAACTTCATAATCTGTTAGACCACGACATAATACTCTCACTTCCAAAAATTAATCACGCAGCCGTAAAATGCGAAAAATCGACAAGTACTGCTTGGATTGACACGAAATGCGACACGAAAGTAGAAAATGTGTTTATGAATGAAACAAAGTAAAGAATTACATACAAAGATAAAAACAATATTGAATTTTAACAAGTTATAACATGAAGTTATATTAAAATCATTAACAAAAATATGAATTAAAGTCTAACAATGCTTAAAAAGATAAAAAACATAACACGGAATATTTAAAATACCTTTTTAATGTAGATTACATATGTTTTGTTCCCACTATCGGTGACATCATCAAATCTAAATGATTAAAAAAAAAAGCTAAAATCGTGTAAATCCTGAAAAATGCAGAATAGCAGAGCCATCTGCTGGACTACTTACACCCAAACTTAATCACAACAACTTATGTCAACGTCTAATTGAATCTGAAGTTTGATGAAAATTAGTTCTTTAGATTATTTAGACTATTGCTGAAATCATAAAAAATACAACATAGCAGCGCCAGCTGTTTTGCGATTTACACACAAAACCAATAAGCACCAATTAATATCAAAGTTTAACTGAAACTACAGTTTTATTAAATTCCATGCATTAGTTCTTGAGACATGATTATCGCTAAAATCGTGTAAATTCTGAAGCCGCCTTTTAGAAGATTTACACCAAAAACTAATCAGGATCAATCTATATCACGTTCTTACGGAATCTAAAGTTTTCTTGAATTCCGTGCATTAGTTCTTGAGATAGAGCGCTAGAGGAATTTCTAGGCCCGTACAAAAATCAGTTAGAATAGGCCCGGCCTGTCAAAAATCAGTGAAAACAGGCCCGGCTCGTGACAAAATCAATTAAATCTGGCCCGCTCAATTTCTATACAGAATTATGATTTTACATAACATTCTTACATTTCATATTTCATACATTCTTACATTTTACATAACATTCTACATTTACATAACTTCTTTTAAAGAATTTTACGTTTTGGGAGAAATTTTACATATAATATTTTAGCTTATATGTTTGTAAGACCAAAAAAAACACGATATCGATATTAATGATTACGTAGATTTTTCAACATTCAAATAAAAATTCATTAAAAGAATTAATGTAGTTTAGAAAAAAAAGAGGTTTAAAAATCATAACTTTCGTAGCTGTATATTAAAAAGTAGATTTTTGAAACTATTTCTCTAATTTATTAAGGCTCTTCTCAAATTGAAAGAAGCTGCTTTCTGACACAGTTCTGAATTCAATTTTGTTCGGAAACGCATAAAATTTCCCAGTCTTCTTATTCAGAAACTATGTAATCGAAAGGCGCGTTTTCATTATTTGCTAAATGTAAAAGATCTTTCAGAAAATGCTGTCAAAATTGCGTTTTTAATCAAATTTTCGGACGCGATAGCTACGGTAAAAGTGTACAGAAATCATGTGACAAAAATCAGCTATCTTAATCAGTAATTTATTTAAAATATGGAAGCATTACTCGATTAAAAATCGCTTCAAAAATCAGGACTATCAATTTTATGCTTTTACATTTAAAAATAAGTTAGAAAATGTTTCAGATAGTTTCGTGTTGTTGAGCTGCGAATTTGTGAATTACTTAAGGTATCTTTCCATTGACACCGTTAAGAAAAGTCTATTATCCATATTATTGTTTTTACAAAAAAAAAATTGCTTGGGAACAATTAAGCCCTGATCTCGGCTCCAGGCGAAACAATTAAACTCGGACTCAGACACGATGTAAACATCCGATGCCGATCTCTACGCTTGACAAGTTATATTACTATATTTATGTTGGCAAACTAGCGTCAGCTCGTGAAGTATATTTATACTTATTCTCGCGAAAGACGTATCCGTTGAAAATGGTTCATATTTTACAGGTTTCATTTAAATTTTTATATCGGGTCCGTGAAACGTAAATTTAATTTTGAAATTGATCGTGATGTACTGATTTTGTTTCAAAGATGGTAAAAATGTCTTATATGTATATTTTCGAATATACTCCGTCTGACGATGCAATGAAAGCAACTGAAGTTTCAACAAGTAAAAATCTAGAGGTCTGCACGGGCCCGCAAGCCCGTTATTATTATTATTATTATTATTATTGTTATTTTGCCGGCCCGGCCCGTTAAAAATTTCTCCCTGATTCTGCCGGCCCGTTTGAAAGTTTGCCTTCATCTTGCAAGGCCGGGTACGGGCCTTGGGCCAAGCCGGGGCTTGTGCAGACCTCTATAAAGCAGCCACAAAATTTTTGTCACATGCAGAAACACAGAGAGACAGATAGACAGACAGACTCACAGACACACATTTCCTAAAAACAGTCAAACCGTGTTTAGGACTTTCTAAAACGTATAAATCCGTCGCAAAACTAGAAAGTGAAACTTTTCATGAATCCAAAACTTTCTTCTTGTAAAGATAGAAGAAAGTAATAATAAATAAATAGGTGTTTGTAAGAAGGGACTATGTTACAAATTTAAAATTTTACAGAAATGAGGAAAAAACTATGAATGTCATTGATTAGTGCCCTTCTTTCGATCATAATTACGCTCCACGTTTGTCTTCATGATGAGCATTGACGAGTAATAACAAACTAGTTAGATGAGTAAGGAAAGTATGTAATAATATTATTTTTACTTTCTTCTATTTTTACAAGAAGAAATTACTGGAAAAATTTCGACTCTTGGTTTTCGCTGATACACCACCTAGCACCCCGTACAAAACACCTAGCAACATTACTAGAAAACAGCTAGCAACGATTCCGGTTTTTAGTACCGGTTACTAAAAAAATCTGTGGAATACAAATATACTAACAAATTTTTAGTAACCTAAGGATTTTTTTTTACAGTGTAATAAGATGAGATTTTTAAATAAGAAAATAATTCTTCTAACATTTTTAAAATTCTATTAACAATTTTCAACTGTGTACTTCTGGTATCAGGTTCGGGCAGAACCATGCTCAGGCAGGTTCAGGCTCTGATAATACAAAAGTTTTAAGCTGCGAAAAAAGTTATCGGGCTCCAAAAAAAAAGATCTCGGGCTCCAAAAAAAGAGCTCGGGTTCCAAAAAAAAGAGCTCGAACTCATTTCTAATGCTTACATTATCACTTGTTGATGAAAAGAAATACAAGATGCATTGTCCTTGTTGTTAATCAGTACTTGATATATGTTTGTGAACGGGTTCACGTCGGTGAAACAAAGTAGTATGCTGATTCCCGATTTCAATTCAGGAATTAATTTTCGAAGCGGTGGACTGTAAACTAATCTTTAGTAACCCCATACACTGAAATCTAGGGGAGAAAAATCTGGTGATCCAGGGGGGCCGTAGAACACGCCTCCACGACAAATCTAAATTCAAATTTCAGAACTGAGATAAGAAGTAAATCTGAAAACTTGTGTGCTATGGTAGTAATAATCTGAAACTGAATTGCTACCTCGCAATTAACATTTGAAAAAAATATTAAGTTACGAAATTTCTGAATACGTTTGTGTCCACCCTGTATATTTAGATGTCTAAACTAAGGCTACATATGTTATGACATAAAATGGATTTGAAATGCGTCTGTTAATGGATTTTATTTATTTATTTTTAAATAAAAGAATTTTTTTTAATATTAATTGTTTATAAACAATTAAAGCATTACAATTTATATAATAAATAAAAAGAAAACTGGCCAGTTAAACTGAGGGCATTGAGCTCACAGGCTATCCCCACTAATTGTATATTATACTCTTATTTCAAATAATTTGAAATAAGCCCATCGAAAAATAAAGAAATCGACAATATATTAAGGGGGATCATCCCCCCTTATAATTAACCAATCAACCCCGCCAAACTAATCAGGGAAGTGCCTTATCACAATGAACCTATATACAAAATTTGAAGAAAATCGGATAATTCTGCATAAAACCCCCATTTATCTAATTTGAGAGGGGTTAGCCTCCCGTTTTCCCCTTTATACTTAACCAATGAACCCCCCAAAACTAATCAGGGAAGCGCCTTATCACAATGAACCTAAAAGCAAAATTTGAAGCTAAACGGTTATTTTTATCAAGAGTTATCGCGTTACGTACATACATGCATACAGAACGGGCGGGCACATTAGCTCTCAGGCTTTGATAGCCTGTGAGCTAAAAACTTATAAAAAACATTTTTATTAAACATTATTTTATTTTGTGAAGGATCCCTTTAAATTCTTTTGAATGATGGCTGCCCATTAGATATTCTAAACACAGTCACAAGTCATCACACGCTCTAAATTTAGGTATTTATCTAAATTAATAAGGATGTAACCAAGCAGAATAAATAGACATGACGCCTATTTAAACCCGGATGACTTATTAAGATGATTAGCAGAATTTTTGACATATTTTAATCAAAGCCCTCTCAGTAATGAAGCGCTATTGATTGTTTATTTACGTTCTATTTTTATACATTAAGTTTGCTCAACCTGCATGAATAAATTTGGATTCATGTTATAGAATTTTTAGTATAGGTTAAGTTAAATTTCTAGAAAGAAATTTCTATACTTAATTCCTCTATATATTCTTTCAGTTTTCCATTTTTTCCCTCAGATTCTAAAATGTAATAACCTCAGTAATGAAGTGCTATTGATTCTATATTTGGGATATATTTTTAACGTGCAAAGTTTATTCAAACTTCATGAATAAATCTGGATTAATGTTTAGGATTTCCAAAATAAATTAAACTAAATTTCTATAAGATGATTTTTTTTTTCAAACTCCCGTTATAATTTCTTTTTTAGCTTTTGCATATTCATTTCATGAGATTCTAAATATTATATTCTTAAATATATATGTATATATATAATTGTAATACCTTTGAATTTCAAAATACATTAAATAAGTTCTTGCAGCAAATCTAACCAAATCCCCTATTTAAAGATAGGTAATTATAAAGTGTATACAGAACACAATTAAGTTAATATATATTCAATAAGTTCAAACTTCAAATTACCGATGCGCATTTCATTGAAGACACGCAGTCAAACATACGTAAAAGTTTTCAAGAAAATTTAGAAAATAAATCTATGTAATGATAAAAGATGCCATACAATGTAAGAAAAAATAGAATTTGTTTATCAAGTGAAATTAAAAATGGAATTCGAAATGAGAAGTAACATGTTCAGTATTTAATCATCAGTCTGGCAGAACACTGCACATGTCTAAAAAAGAATGCAATATTTCATAAAATATACTGTCAAATATGCTAAGATCAGTATATTTCTGCCAGAAATATTCCATTAATAGAAGTAAATGAATGGAGTAAAAAAAAATACCTATGAAAGGTAGATAATAAAAATTATTTTACTCACAAACCAAGAAATTATGCAGCACAATTCAAACCCAGCATCCTGACTAACATCATTTGAATTGATTGCATGATAACACTAGCGTCTACACCGCGCCCCATCACAACGGCTCTTATCACAAATGCTCCCGAGAAATTCCCTAGCACAGCGCGCAGTCTAGATTTAAAAAAACGGATCACTCTGCGCACATGCGTGCTTGTCTGATACTTTAAAATTCTGTTCTAAGCCATTTCAAAATGAGTGCGTATAGCTCTGTGGTATGTCATTTCTCTTCAGTTCTGTGATCTTGAGTTCGAATCCCAGCGGCGGAAAGTTTTGTTTTTCAGTATTTATTTGAGTTATAAAAAATAATTTGAATAAAAAAAATTTAAAGTTTCCATTTTATTTTTCAGTATTTATTTGAGTTATAAAAAATAATTTGAATAAGAAAAATGTAAAGTTTCCATTTTTCAACATATAAGCAATGGAAAGTTTGAAACAAAATGGAAATAAATATGAAATTTGGTTATAAATGAATTTCGTACATTCTAGAGAATGCTGTACAGCGAGTTTCATGCGTCCAGTGATTTTTTTTTTCGGTTAATGTACGCGAAGCGTACATACACAAGTTATTGACCGCTGCTTGAATGAATTTCGTGCATTCTAGAGATTGCTGCAAAGCGAGTTTCGTGTGTCTAGTGATGTTTTATTTTTAATGTTAAAAATTGTTTTTTGGATGTTAAAAATTTGCTTTAAAACGCTATAAAATAGTTAAAAATCCTAAAAAATTGAAAAATCCGGAGGAATCTTAGAATAAAATGAGTTTATTTTTTCTTTTGGATTTATTTGTACTATCGTCGGGATTCTTTATTTAAACTCGTTTTTTTAATTTTAAACTTTAGACCACGTGTAGTGTAGTGTGCGCAAAATATGGAATAGGGGAAAACAGCTGAGCAAGCTACCGTATTTTCCTTTCAAAAAGGGAAGTTCTCGGAGCAAAGGGAATTTCTCAGGAGCATTTGTGATAAGAGCCGTTGTGATGGGACGCGGTGTAGACGCTTGTCATGATAACACATAAATCTGAAATCAAAGTTACAGTTGATTTAAAATATTAATAGATGAAAGAAAACCAAAAATGTACTATACAAAAATTATTAGAAGTAAAACATAGTCAAAAAAGAAAAAAAAAACTATTTAATTTTGTGAAAAACAATTATTTGAAATAACTTTCTATTTATTATCTATCAAAAAAGAATAAAAAATGAAAACTAAAAAATAGAATAACACAATTCTGCCATCTACATACCAATTAAATATTGTTAGCAAAATGTATTTTTCAATCATGGTGCTGCCATCTATTTAACATTTTCAGAAGTAACACTATATACAAGTACACTAAAGATTATTAAAACTTTTCTTAAAGCAACAAAATATATTTTTATATATTACTAGCAGGCTTCGCCCGCTACTCTGGTCGGTTTCTCCAAACGAACCTTATATCAAACGAAATATATCGATGAATTTGATCTTGTGTTTTAGAGCAATATGGGACTTTAACTGTAATGTCCTTCCGGACTACCGAAATTATACGACAGCCATTGCGCTATTATATTTTATAATGTGTCACACAAATTCTTGGGATCTTAAAAATAAACTCTTTTAGTTGATCACTTACATTAGGATTTCGTAAAGAACGATAGAACGATATGCAATATATTAAAACCATCCCTGAAAAATTATATAATAATCCAATCGACAAAACCTTTTAAAAAGGCTAAGCTTTCATAATCGATGTCATCTGATTATAGAACCTTCCCCCATAATTCTATAACCAAGCAACGTAAAAATAAATGTTATATACTAAAATCTTCCATTACAAATTTTCTAACAAACAGTGCAAGTCCCATAAAAATCCATTCAGCAGAACTAAATTTACATGCGGCCGGAACGAAATTCCCATTTGTATTTTAGTAGATTTAAAATGACTATTTCGTAACCAATAAAACTTCACGGCATGACAGTAAATAAATGTAATTAGTTCTGTATAAATCATTCAGAAAACATGACATTTGTAACAAAGAATAGAAATCGTTCAATGTTTATAGCTTAATGTGGAAGATACGGCACTTACAGCTTATAGAACTATTCAAGATTAGATAGAAAATTACAAAAAATATTTTCCATACCATAATCAACAGTTTTGGTACTGTTTACATAATGCAGTCGAAAGCACAATAGTCACAAAAATAATGATTTTAACGTCCCACTCCTTTTTACATGCCGAAATCTTATTTTCATAATCTTCAGCACTAACTACTAATTACTGATCTGTAAGATAAAGTAACAACAAAATCCTTCACTTTTAAGTTAGCCAGGCGCCAGTGATCGCCAAAATTTTTTGAATCTCGCCAACCCTTTTTTCTTACCAATCTTTTAACATTAGCTAATAAAATATAACCAACATTTTAACATTGCTACATAATATCTTAAAAAAACTTAAGATACCTAAAATATAATCATGATAAAATACGTAAAAACGAACATGTAAATACACATAACAAAATCTTACGTAATCGGGTCTATTAATGATTAGGGTTAGTCAGACCTGCCAAGTCTCCGGCTTTTTGGATACCAGTAATTTAGTACAGAAAATGTTGTTTTGTTAAATCAGAGCATTTTGCGATTTAAGAGAATAACATTTTCTCTAAAAAATTACTGGTGTGCAAAAATCCGGAGACTTGGCAACTCTGGGTTAGTCCATTACAAAAATGTTAAAATAAAATACAACATAAACTAGAAACATTTTGTTTCACAATGAAATCATCCTATCTAATTTTATATACACAAAAATAGAAACAAAAGGTTATATAAGATCCTAAAGCCATTTAATATCATTTAGAATCTGTAAAAATTTGTTGTTAGTTGTTCAATGAATCGTTAGTTGTTTGCAGTTCAAATGATGTCATTTGAAACAAGATTTGGTGAGTTATCACTGGCACCCAGCTAATATAAAAATACCCAAAATCATTATATCCCTTTGAGGTCGGTGGAGAAAAAGTCGGTTTCGGAGTGAGAAAAAAATATTTTTTTAAAGCAAAATAAATTATGTTGTACATGTTCAACCACACTTTCAGAACTATCTTTTTTATATTTCGTATTCCTATGTAACACAACTGTTCAGTACAGTTAATAGTTGCTCTGTTTGACAACAGATGGCGCCACTATGTAATTCTAAGAACATTTTGATTCAGAATTCTCACATCAGTCAGTTTTGAGTTGGATGGTGGAGAGGTGCTTGCAGGGCATGGATTGTCCTTGTTTTATTATGTTGTACTGTATTTCGCCCATATCATGTTGGCTGGGAACTTTACAATTTACTTTATTATTTAGTTTAAAGCTTTCATGTTAGATGAAAGTAATTTGAAATATGTTTATTTCTAAGAATATTTTTGAATTGGTGAATAGATGTGAAACCAGAACTTCCATTGTATAATATGTTTGTGGCTGTCAACTGTGAAGTTTTTGTTTTTGTCAAGTTCATGTTTTTTTATGTGTTTGTGAAAATAGATAAGAAAACCAAGAAAGACTCCTTTCTTTTAAAAAATCTCTACATAAGAATTATTGGAGGCGCTATGGCGCGATATCATGTGAGTACTTTTGTTTTTACTGTTCTTTGATGCTGAAATTTGGTTGCAAATACAGTTAAATATGAAAGTGTATTCAGCATATATTAATTTGCAATATGAAAACAATTAAATTTTGGTTTATTGAAAATGATAGAATAAGAAAGTATTCTAGAATTATATTGCTTGGATAACTGTTTTTGAAAAGAAAATTGTTCTGAAGAACATTATGATTTTTTATTTATTGATCTCAAGAATATTATGATTTATTTAATTGAAAAATTCGAATATTTAATTATTATAGTAAATTATTAGATTGCATTGAAGAATTTGAAGATTATTTTTAAGTTTATGCAGATTTAGAACAGAACATTCCATTATCATTTGTATGAAACAGTATTCTTAAGTGATTGAATATTGTATAGTAGTTCTATTTTTGAATTTTATTTGCTCTGTTTTTGAATTTAATTTATTTCTGGTTTTGAACTTAATTTGATTAGTTTTGTTTTGAAGTTAATTTGGTTAATTTTATTTTGAAAATCCTTCTGCTTATAAGTTATTGTATAAAATTGAAGATTATGAAAAGAAAGCTGTTCAAATTAAAATTGAGAGAGGTAGAGTTAAAGGCTCTGCAACTAGATTAGAGAATAGTTTTGATAATGTGAATACAAAGAATGAAATTTTGATTAGATTACAAAGATTAGATGATTTACTTAAAGAGTTCTTAAGATTAGATTCTAATTTGAATGATGATGATTCAGAATTAGCAGAATTTGAAGAAAAGTATTTTCAGTTAAAAACTAAATATCAAAACAAACTAGATTCTTTGAATTCTTCAGAAGTTATTAATACTGTAACACAAAATCCTGTTCAAGGTCCTTCTGTTGTTGTTCCAATTCAATGTAATATTAGATTACCCAAATTAAATATTCCAGTATTTTCTGGAAATTTTTCAGAATGGACAAATTTTAAGGATATGTTTGTTTCCACTGTTCATTCCCAAGTAGCTTTGAGTGGTATTCAGAAATTTCAGTATTTAAAAGGGTTACTTTCTGAAGAACCAGCTTCATTAATTAAGCACATTTCCCTTTCTAATGAATCGTACCAAGAAGCTTGGGAAAAATTGTTAGACCGGTATGATAAAAAGAAACTGTCAATTCTCTGATTTAATTGTTTTTAGACCAGAAATCAGTTCTTCAACCTAATAGCATAAATATAAGAAATTTGCTTAATACTAGTGATGAAGTTATTAGGGGTTTGAAAGCTGTTGGTGATGAAGCTACAAATAGAGATCCGTGGTTAATATATTTGTTATTCCAAAAACTTGATCCTGAAAGTCGAAGACTTTGGTCCATTGAAAGTACAGAAAATGAATTTCCCGCTTTAAAAGAATTTTTTGATTTTTTAAGTGTAAGATGTTCTTCTTTAGAGCTCATCTCTAACAATGAAAGTGATATTAAACATTCTAAAAGCTCAAATTTTGTTGGTTCCAAGTACACTTCAAATAATAAACAATCAAAGGTGTGCTTAAAGTGTCAAGGAATGCATCCATTGTACAAATGTGTAAAATTTAAATCTATGGATGTTTTTGCCCGAAAAAACTTTGTTAAACGTAATAACTGTTGTTTTTTGTGTTAAAATTCTCATAAAGTTAAGGAATGTCCCAATTCTCAATTAAAATGTTTTAAGTGTGAAAGTAGACACAATACACTCTTACATGAAGAGAGTAAGGGTAATAATGCCTGCACTATTCAGACTGAAACTAAATTATTTCCTCATTCATCTGAGAATAAAAACCATCTTTCAAGTAGGGAAGTTGTACACGAGTCAATATCTCATGAATTACAAATTAATTCTAGTGCTTCTTTCAATAATTCCAAATGTGTTTCGTTTCTTCTTACTGCTAGATTTCTGTTATATAATAATGAAAATAAAGCCTATTCTTTCAGAGCTTTGCTAGATTCTGGTTCAGAATGTACTTTTGTAAGTGAAAATGTCATAAGAACTTTAGGGTTAAAAAGAAAAAATGACAGAATTGTTCTAAATGGAATTACCGGAGTATCAGCTGGACAAACTCGAGGTTCAGTGATTCTTACAGTTGGGTCAAAGCGTTCTAATGAGTCCTTAAAGGTTCAGGCGTACATACTGCCTAAAGTAACATCTCAGTTACCAGCTGAATTACTTGATACAAAAAATATGGAGTATCTTAAAAATATTGAATTAGCAGATGAAAATTTCATGAAACCGCAAGAATGTGATGTTATTTTGGGATCTGACTGTTTCTTTACTATTTTAAGATATGGTAGAATTGTGAGTACTGAGAATGAGCCAATTGCCCAAAATACTATGTTTGGTTGGGTGGTAGCTGGAAAATTGGAACCTAAATGTAAATATTCTTCTAGTATCAAATCTCATTTTCTTAGTGTTGCAAGCGAATTAAATGTTGATCTATTATTGCAAAAAGTTTGGCAAACTGAAGAAATAAACGTTAAAAATCCGCATTTGTCTGATGAAGAAAAATTTTGTGAACAACATTTTTGCTCAACTTACAAGGTAACTCCAGAGAATAGATTTGAAGTTAAGTTACCAATTTATAAAGATGTAATGTCATTAGGAGATTCTAAATCCATGGCAGTCTCACGTTTGTTTGCTATGGAGAGAAAATTTCAGTTTGATAAAAATTTTGAAAATGAGTACAGAAATTTTATGAAGCAATATGAAGATCTTGGTCATATGACACTTGTGGACAAAAATTCAAATCCTACAAGCAACAAAGTATATTACCTTCCGTATCATTCTGTTATAAAAAGTGACTCTATTTCTACAAAGTTACGTGTGGTGTTTGATGGTTCATGCAAACCATCTAATGGTAATTCTTTAAATTCTGTTTTGGCTGTTGGATAAATTCCACAACCAAATCTTTTTACTATTCTGATAAGATTTCGAACAAATCCTGTTGCTTTTACTGCTGATATTCAGCAGATGTATAGACAAGTTTTGATTGCTCCAGAAGATCAAGATTTACAACGTATTGTTTGGCGAGAATCAGCATACTCAGCTTTAAAGGAATATTGGCTGCGAACTATTACTTATGGGACATCTTCAGCTCCATTCTTGGCTACTCGCTGCTTATATCAAGTTGGAAAGGACATGGAGAAAGATGATCCTGCAATAGCTGCAATAATTAAAGAGAGTTTTTATGTTGATGATTGTATGTCAGGTTCAATCTCAAGTGAAGAAGCTATTAGAGTGATTGAAAAGCTTTCACTGGCTTTAGAAAATAGAGGTTTTCATTTGCGAAAGTGGAGATCTAATTCTTCTGATGTATTGACTCATTTATCTTCAAATTCTCTTGAGTCTACAAACTTAGAAATCCATCCTGATGATTGTTCCAAAGCTTTAGGGATTGGCTGGGATTCTTCAAATGATATTTTTATCTTTAAAGTTAATTTACAATTTGATGATAACATAACTAAAAGAAAATTTCTGTCACAATCTGCCAAATTATTTGATCCGTTAGGATTTTTGGCACCATGCACTGTCTCTATAAAAATGTTTTACCAGCAATTGTGGTTAATGAAGTTAGATTGGGATACTGCGCTTCCTGAAAATTTCCAAACAAATTGGAAAAAATTCCAAAGGGACTTTGAACAAGTTTGTTCTATTCGAATTCCCCGATGGATCCAAGTTTCCAGTAAAGGGATCATATTGCATGGATTTAGTGATGCTTCAGAATCGGCATATGCTGCAGTGATATATGTGGTACAACCTGGTGAAATAAAGCCAAAGGTGACCATATTGGTTGCTAAAAGCAAGGTAGCACCACTTAAACCAGTTTCTATTCCAAGGCTTGAACTCAATGGTGCTTTACTACTTTCCAGACTATATTCTACACTTGTGACTATTTTGAATACCTTCGTTATTAAGTTTTATGCATGGACTGATTCACAAGTAGTTCTTTCATGGCTGTCATATCATCCTAGGTGTTGGAAGCCTTATGTGGCCAATAGAACTTCTGAAATTCTAGATTCTGTTCCATCTGACTGTTAGAGGTATGTTCCAGGCAAGGAAAATCCAGCTGACATTGCTTCTAGAGGGTTATCTCCCAGGGATCTTTCTGATTGTTCCCTTTGGTGGGAGGGCCCTAAATGGCTTTCTTTAAGTCAAGAACATTGGCCTGAACAACCTCAAATTAAGACAAATTTAGATACTGTAAATAAGGAGAAAAAGATCTCTAAATTTTGTTTCCCAGTAACTGTTAATAATTCTTTAATTGATTTACTTTTTGAAAAATATTCTTCATTTACTAAAATTGTTGATGTTTTAGCTTTTTGCATTAGGTTTGTGAAAAATTGTAAAGAAAGAGTTGGCAAAATGAACACCAGCCCTATGAGTAAAAGTAAGTTTTACCCATTATCAACAACCGAAAGGAGACATTCAGGTAATTTGATTATTTCTTATATTCAGCAGCTATATTTTGCAGATGAAATTAGTTGTATTAAATCAAATGGTCCAGTTTCTAAAAAAAGTTCTCTTTTCTCACTTTGTCCTTTCATTGATAGTGATGGTTTGCTAAGGGTGGGAGGTAGACTGCGAAATTCACCCCTCCAGTACAATGCAAAACACCCAGTCATTTTGCCAACTCAGCATAAATTAAGTGTATTAATTGTTAAATATTTTCATGTTATGCATTTTCATGCTGGTTTAAATTTACTTATGGGCATCATTAGACAGAGTTATTGGATAATACGTGCCTAAAGGATAATTAAAAATTGTATTCATAAATGTGTTACCTGCTGTAGGTATAGAGCAGCCTCTTCCAAACAGTTAATGGGAGATCTTCCTCTTAACAGAGTTACTCCTAACAGGCCATTTTCTGCATGCGGAATCGATTATGCAGGGCCTATTAATATTTTGAAATATCGAGGTAGAGGAGCTAAAACTACCAAATGCTATATTGCTTTATTTGTTTGTTTTGCAACTAAAGCTCTACATTTAGAGCTGGTAAGTGATTTAACCTCTGAGGCATTTATTGCTTCATTAAATAGATTTTGCTCTAGAAGAGGAGCTTCTCAGCATATTTATAGTGATAATGCCATAACATTTGTAGGTGCTAAAAGGCAACTTTCAGATTTATATAAATTCATTTGTTCCATTGAAAGAAATGAAGAAATTTGTTATTTTCTGTCTCAAAGAAATATTGAGTGGCATATGATTCCTCCAGTGAGTCCACATTGTGGTGGACTATGGGAAGCCGCTGTTCTTTCTGTAAAATTTCATATTAAACGTGTAATTGGAAGTACTAATTTAACATTTGAAGAACTTTATACATATTTGACTCAAATTGAATCTATCCTAAATTCCAGACCATTAGTAGCAATTGATAGTGATAACAATTTAGACAGCATAAATATATTGACTCCATCTCATTTTTTAATTTGTGATGTTATTACTTCCCCAGCTGGACCTTTAAATGAAGAAAATTTGTCTTTACGGTCTCGTTGGGATATGGTGCAAAAATTAAAACTATGTTTTTGGAGAAGGTGGAGTATTGATTAGTTGAGTTCTTTACAAAATAGAAAAAAATGGAGAGTGCATACTGAAAATTTTAAAGTGAATGATATAGTAATTTTGAAAGAGGATAATGTTCCTCCGTCTGTTTGGCCATTGGGCAAAGTTATTGAAATTCATCCAGGTAAAGATGGAATAGTCCGTGTAGTGACTGTTAAAACTTCTAGGGGTGTCTTTAAGTGACCAATTGTAAAACTTTGTTTACTTCCTTTGCATCAAAATAACTTCTTGATGGGTGGGAGTATGTTCAGTACAGTTAATAGTTGTTCTGTTTGACAACAGATGGCGCCACTATGTAATTCTAAGAACATTTTGATTCAGAATTCTCACATCAGTCAGTTTTGAGTTGGATGGTGGAGAGGTGCTTGCAGGGCATGGATTGTCCTTTTTTTATTATGTTGTACTGTATTTCGCCCATATCATGTTGGCTGGGAACTTTACAATTTACTTTATTATTTAGTTTAAAGCTTTCATGTTAGATGAAAGTAATTTGAAATAGGTTTATTTCTAAGAATATTTTTGAATTGGTGAATAGATGTGAAACCAGAACTTCCATTGTATAATATGTTTGTGGCTGTCAACTGTGAAGTTTTTGTTTTTGTCAAGTTCATGTTTTTTTATGTGTTTGTGAAAATAAATAAGAAAACCAAGAAAGACTCCTTTCTTTTAAAAAATCTCTACAACAACCTTTTTGTACTGAATAACTTACCAGCAAGTCACAAAATTCAATAAGTTCGAGCCCGCACGTTAATTTATGTTCAGTCTTAATAAGTTATAATTCCCACTCATTCATAATTTCAATAACAGCGCCAAACTTTATTTCGCGATGTCTGTCTTCGGTACTAAAAATATAATATGAAACAATGAGTGGAAGACAATTTCGCTCTCATTTGATAGGTTATATAATACTATTATCCATCTCAGAAACATAATCAAAATGGAAATTGTCCAAACACGTTATAATCCCCCGAGAAAGCTCGGATAAACTAAAGAACATGTTACTTCATTTAAAAGGAAGGTCCTTGAAAACGAAGTTCCAAATGTTATGCAAAAATACAGAGATTGTATTCTTATTAACTATCACGTATGTAAAAAAATCAGCTGCTCTAAAACAAATAAAATGAAATGTTAAAATTTTTCTTAAAAAATCAAATTATATTTTGTTATATATTATAAAAATGACTCTTTTACAACCAACATATATTCACGGCATGTCTGCTAATAAATGTACTTATAAAGAAATCATAGAAAAAAACATGACACTTGTAACCAAAAATAGAAATCATCCAAAGGCAAGAACTTAAAAAAAGAACTTAATGTTAAATATACAGCACTTATAGATATAACTAATCACGATCAGACAATGTTCCCTTTTGTAATATAAAAAAATTTACCGTGCGGATATATAACATAATCAACATTTTTTGTACTGTTTAGATAGTCCGTTTGAAAGGAATTGTCACAAAAATAACGTCTTACACAGGTTTGCACTTCTACCATTTTCCCACCATCGAAAAGCATATTTTCATAATCATCAGCACTACTCATTTATTGAGCTGTAAAATAAATCCACAACAAAAACCTTCCACTCATTCATAATTTCAATAAGAAAGACAAAATTTATTTCACGATGTCTATCTGCGGCTACTATAAATACAATGTGAAACAAAGCATAAAAGATAATTCATCACTCATTTGATATGTATATACTACTATTCTGCATCTCAGAACCATAAGGAAAAAGAAAAATTCTCCAGCAAGCGATTATCCTCCAAGACATATCGGAATAAATTAATCGGAAATCGGAATCGGAGAAAATAAGTATTTGGCATACAAGGAAAGTCTTTCAACGGGAAGTTTCAAATCTTTTTATAATAAATATAGCAGGTTGTATTCTCATTAAATATCACGTCTGGAAAAAGTCAGCAGCTAAATATCAATACGAAAGCATAAGCATTTTAATGGGTTTTGGTTAACTGTTTAGTTTATAACTTCAAGTATATATTTTATTTATTTCAAACATATGTTTTTTCTCGCATTGTTGATTTTGGAATATAAAACATATGCATTATAAGAAACTGTGTCTATTATTTTATATAATATATATACGCTGGTTTCCAAAAATTAAGAAAAATTCACAAAAATAGCGATAACTCGTTCAAAAATAAAGCAATCCGTACGAAATTGGCCTATATTGTTAAATAAAAGATGCTGAATAAATAATCCAAATACAAATTAGTAAACTGCAATCGCATTGCGTCATCTGTAAGGAACATAAAAATGCACGTTAGAGAGTGAAGCTGCAGCTGTCGCTGTGATAGTGATATTATAAATCTGGGATAGCCAATTCATTACAATGAACTCAGGGCATTATTTGCCCGCAGAACTGCAATTTAAAGCTATTGGAAGATTGAAAACAGGAATAAGTTAGACAGATGAGGCTAGATGGTTAAATGTGAGTCCTTCACTGGTTCATAGGCTTTGGCAACGATTTCAAACCACTGGTTCGGGTTCAAGAATGTTCAACCAAGGACGGCAAAGGGTTTCGACAAGCGCCGATGACCGATATTTGCGGTTATGTGTACGAAGGAATAGAACCGCAACCCCGTCTCATCATAGATCCTCCATTGTTGCAGCCACTGGAAAGTTGGTGTTAATGTCTACTGTTCGTAGAAGGCTTCACGAAGATGGACTTTACACAAGGCGACCAGCAATTTGTGTGCCGCTCACCTCACGTCACCGGAGGAACGTTTAATGTGGGTACGTCAACATGTCCACTGGACGGCTGATCAATGGAGGCATGTTCTCGTCACGGATGAGTCCCGGTTTGCCTCCAAAGCGATAGTAGGCGTTGTTTGATTTGGAGAGACAGGGAACATGTTATCATCCATCAAACATTCGTGAAAGAGATTCATACGGAGGAGGCAGTGTCTGCGTTTGGGATGATATCTTTTTGGGTGGACGCACAGACCTTCATGTCTTTCCACATGGAACCGTGAATGCTTACATGTATAGAGATGACATCCTTGATGCTTATGTGCGCCCTTATACCGGTGCAATAGGTTATGATTTCCTGTTACAGGACAACAACGCTAGACCGCACAGGGCTCGCATCGTGAAAGATTATCTTCAGCACCAGACAATTCAGCGCATGGAATGGCCAGTTCGATCACCGGACTTGAATCCCATCTAGCTTGTTTTGGATGTTTTAGGAAGACGTATTGCTACTCTCAATCCCCGTCCTCATACCCTTGCCAGGCTTACAACTGCTTTGCAAGAGCAATGGCTCGCATTTTCTAGCGAACTCATCGACCGCATAATTGACAGTATGAAACATCGTTGTATGTGCTGTATTGCTTTTAGGGGTCATCATACAGCATACTAAAGGTAATAATTCCTATACCAAACTAACAAATTGATTTTGCTAATTTTATAATTATGCTATTTTTTGAAACATCATAATTGTTTGGTAATTTCTTTTCATGTTATTTTATACCTTACTATGAGTTGTATATTGTGGCTGAGTTTCATTAAAATCTATATGTAATATTTTGAGTTATCGCTGTTTTTGTGATTTTTCCTTAATTTTTGGAAACCAGTGTATATACATATATATAATATAGGATGAGATGAGATATTATAAAAAGCAATGGAAAGGATTATTATTATAATATATATATGTAATAATAAAAAAATTTCGCCATTTTTCCTTAGTTAAATTATTCAAAATTCTTACAATTCTAATTTTTTTCCCTGTTTTATTCCAATTTACTACTCTATATTCATTAAATCCTTATTCTTAATTTAGCTCTATCGTTAACTCTATTAAATCCCCTTTTATTTAATTCTAAATTGTCTAAATTTACTTAAATATAAAGCTTTTAGTTATTCTTAAATTCTATCATGATCCTCGATCATTTCTGGGTTTTAGAATGTTTTTTGAGAGCCATTTTCATTTTTATTCCGAATATTATTTTCCCGATCTAAAGTCACTTTACTATAAAATTAATCCACTCATCTCCGTCCGAACTCTTTCACGAATTATCTTTCATTGGTTGTGACGTAGCATGACGCGTCTTCTTTAATTCTTCATTGGTTCAGTGCGCGTTCTACGTCATAACTTGTGTTGTTCCGCGGGGTAACAAAAAGCAGCTGCCTGCGGCGATCCCTCAGAATTAAGTCGTATTTTCAATTGTACACAACTCCCTGGCTGCTCGTTTTGAGAATTTGAGATGTTCTAATACTTACCCTCTATACAGTGATGATGTAGTGATGCCCAGATTTGATGGTTATGGTGGAAACTGCCCAAGAACAATACTTAATAAAGAATTTCCAGTGAAAGCTTCGTTCGTTGTATTATGGAGAAACGCCTCTGGATTTTAAATTCACTGCCGCTATGGCCGCGACGAAACTGCAATTAAAATGTACGACTGCTTCTAAATATTTATATCATCCAACAACCAACGTCTTAATTACATTGTGCAACCATGTGAATTCTTTCTATAATCCACGTTACTGCAACTACAACATATGACGGTGAATCATCGTGATATAATATAAGCCGGGCAGGATCTCAAAGGACTTATGCCACAACTATCCTTCCAAATGATGTGGAAAGAATATTTGAGAATCAAATTGCCGCTTATTTACTGAGGTGTCGTAACAAAAAAGAACGGAAGCAAGGCATCTACGAAATATATTTCATTATAAAGTCAACCCCCCTATCGATGTCAGTCAGAAGAAGTATTGGAACATCGCGTCAATGAAAACAACAAAAAATTGTATCTTTTTTTTCATAACAAGATTTGATTGCGTAAGTTAGATTTTATAGTAAGTAATATGTATTATTTATTTGTTGCTAAATGTTATCACAACCTTTTTTATTTTGTTAAAATATCTATTCTTACGTAACAAGAAACCAACTGACAAAGTTTTTAACAGTCTGAGATTTTTATTTATGTTCTTGTACTATTAATTAGTCTGAAAGATATTATGAAATTTATTTTACTGTTTATGTTATTTTTCTGTTAAATTTAATATATTAAGGAAGAATTAAAAGTATGTTATTATGCTTTAAAGACTAAACTAAGTTATATTTTGGATTGATGCACTTATGAGAATTGCTACTACAATATGAATTGAATAATTTATGTTCTCAGTTATTACTTGGCACATGACTTGGAGTATGATTATGAAATTTACATGATGATATTTTACGATAACTAAAAAGTAATCTCTTTTCGTTAATTACTAAATAAAATGTATCGGAACATATTCTATGCTATTTTATAAATGCATAAAAATTTATTAGAGTCTCTGAAACTACGGCTTACATCATTGATTGCATAATATCGCAAAAATAGCTTAAACGGTAAAATTATTGTGTGCATATAATTTATTTGTTTATTTCATTACTTTGTTTATTTATTGATACTATGCTCCAAGATGATTAAAAAAAAAAAAAAAAAAAAACTTGGATATTTATAGCTATGTGTTTTATTATTTTATTATTTTATTTCATTCTAAATTGTGATTTTCATATATAGTGGATCTATTTATAGAAATGTTATAGTAGTAGTTTACATTTACTATTTAAGTGGAATGAATTTTAATATGAATTGGACTTTTTACTGTTGAATATTATTTATTTTGTTATTTAAATTATTAAGCGTTAGATATTTTTACAGTTGTTGTTAAGTTAAAGATGAATATAGTATGAATTGATGTTTAATATTATTAAGGATAGATTACAAAAAAAAAAAAAAAAAAAAAAGTTTTATTAGTAAATTAAACTTAAAATACTCTAAATTTATAAGTGAATATTATGTTTTGCTGACTCATTTACTGTGTAGAATTATTTCTGTTACAAATCTCTATAATTAAGTGAATTCAGTAGGGAAGTTTTTCAGAGATGTCTATCAGTATTTTGAGAAAGGAATATGGTGTTTACTAATAAACTAATGGTAAATGGGTAAAGTTGTTAAAAATTTCAATAATTCTGATAAAACTTAAGCCAGTATATTCAAATTGAAGTTTATAACACTAAATTAACTTGGAATTCTATATTTTATTGAATGAAATTTCTGGTGTAAGTCTATTTTTGTTCCAAATCCTTATAATCATAGAATTCAGTAGGGATAGTGACTAAAGGATGGATTTTACTAGGAAATTGCAGAAATGGAGTGTGGAATAATGAGTTTTACAATAAATATAACAGAAATTTAATTACAAATTCTGGTTTTATATGCATTACAGTAACCATCTAAGTTAATTTTAATAAAATTTAATTACTTTTTCACAAATCTAAATATTATGTTGTTACTTTTGCACAGTATTAGTGGTTTTTCTACTGGCCAGGGATTAATTGCTAATTTTCAGGAACTGACAGTAATTTTCTGTATGTTGTTTATTGGTTTAAAGGAATGGTTTTGGTATGACATGCAGCGATGTCTGTTGAATTCATGATTTATTGTGTTAAAGGTGCACCATTAATAACTTTATTATTTATTCTTATGAATATCTGTTCCTTTTTGGTCTTAGCCATCATGGTATGATCAATTACCTATAACAACTTATTGTAATTTCTTCTTTTGGCAATTTAATATTTACCACTTTCTTAGGCAGTTAGGTTAAATTAAATTAAATTACTATTAGTATTATTATTTAACTATGTAAATAAAATTAATTCAATTATTAAACTAAATTTAAATTAACTTAAATTACCACCAAAAAAAACCTTGAGTATAAATTGTAAATATGTAAATATAACTTAAATTATTTTAATTTATGTTGTTTATTTTGAATTAAATGTTAGGAAAAATGATGCACTTACCAATTTATGTTAATACTTAATATAAGGAGTTAGAGATTTGTTGATTGTGATAATTATTTAACAAACTGCTAGATCAGGTAGAAGTTAATTTACTGAGACATGATGGAAAAATTAGCATTATGTTACTTTAGTAAATTGTTCTATTAGGTAACTTTGAGTTTTAATAAATCTTGGGCTGACCAATGTGGATTACACCTCGTTTTGTCTATAGCTTGGTAAAAATAAACTCATTAAGTGCCAAGATCCTTAGCATAATAAATTTACTAGGATTGAGCTCAAACTAAATATGATGTAATGATTAAATATGTGATACTGATGAGGAATTGAAATGGAAGAGAAAGATGATAATAAAATAAAAAATATTAAAGGTGAAGTTGAGGTTTTTAGGTAAAAGTGCATTCAAAAGGTTTCTGATATTATGTAAATAAAATTTTGATGATGTTGTTGTTGTTATTTATTATTTCTATTGATGATACTATTATTATTGTTGTTGTATTTGTTACTATGATGAAAAAGTTCTAAGATAGTCAGTGTAACATATTAATTTTTAAGATAGTAAATACAATTTAATAGATTTTTATGTATTTTATTGGATAAGATTTCTGGTTGAAGCAAACTTTAGTTTTTATCAACATTCTTATAACATTCTGATTCAGTAAGAAAAGATAAAGAATTGTGAATTGCTGCCAGATATTATTGATAAAATATAATTTAAATTTTGTTCCTAGGGTTTTAGTTGCATAAATAAAACTTATTCTTTAGAATCATGTAATAGATACCAATTTAATAGTTTAATTAAAAATTTATATAGGCATAAAACTAATTAAAATTAATAAAATAAATTATGTCTAACTAATCTCAATTCTTTTTAGTGTGACAGTGTGTTCCTAGCACACTAGTAATAGTGTGTGAGCTCTTGGGAATATTACTGTTGAAATTTGTATTCGAATTAACTTTTATGCTGGCATAATTGATTGGTTTGGATTGAGAATTTCTTATATTGAATTTAATTGGATTATAATATTATACCTTAAATTACTAAAAATTAAACTAAGCAAAATTAAACTATTCTTAAAAAAAAAAAAAAAAAAAAAAAAAAAAAAAAAAAAATTGCTTTTCAAGAGTTTCAGAATTTTCCAATGCATAACTTAAATTATTTTCCTGTTATTAAAATAGAAGAATATTGTCACTACCCAGGTGACCAGAAGAAACCACTATTAGTTTATTGTTATTATTTTTAGTATTGTATTGCTATTATTATTATTGTTATTATTAAGTGTTATTATTTTAAATTTTTATTGCTGATATTGTTCTTGTTATTATTATTATTATTGTATTATTTTATTTATTGCAACTTCATACTGCCATTGCAACACTAAGAACTCTTATAATATTCAATAATTGGACTAATACAATTCAGTAGGACTTTAAAAAATCACTTAAGGACTATAGATAAGTGAATAATGCTGATTATTGTTAAATTATTGGTAAAAAAGAGATGATTTATATGTTGTTGTTATATTTTCTTGATACAAACTATACTGTACTGTTATACTAATTATTATTGAAAAATGTAATTATTTACAGCAGTTTCCACTTAACCGTGTTTCTTTAAATTTAATTATTAAAAATTGTAGTTAACAGAATTCAGGAATTTGAGCATCGCGATGCGGCGACCAGGTAACTGTATTGCAACGAGGGAACTGTTTTGTAACCCAAGTATCTGCTTTCTCCCAATGAACATGTAAGTCAATTGGACTTACCGGTTCATACATTTTTGGGGAGGGGGGATATGTAATAATAAAAAAATTTCGCCATTTTTCCTTAGTT
Source organism: Maratus michaelseni (assembly GCA_963931845.1). NCBI lineage: Eukaryota > Metazoa > Arthropoda > Arachnida > Araneae > Salticidae > Maratus > Maratus michaelseni. The sequence continues at coordinate 36,356,311 of OZ007595.1, read as the reverse complement.
AAATTATTCCAAATTCTTACAATTCTAATTTTTTTCCCTGTTTTATTCCAATTTACTACTCTATATTCATTAAATCCTTATTCTTAATTTAGCTCTATCGTTAACTCTATTAAATTCCCTTTTATTTAATTCTAAATTGTCCAAATTTACTTAAATATAAAGCTTTTAGTTATTCTTAAATTCTATCATGATCTCGATCATTTCTGGGTTTTAGAATGTTTTTTGAGAGCCATTTTCATTTTTATTCCGAATATTATTTTCCCGCTCTAAAGTCACTTTACTATAAAATTAATCCACTCATCTCTGTCCGAACTCTTTCACGAATTATCTTTCATTGGTTGTGACGTAGCATGACGCGTCTTCTTTAATTCTTCATTGGTTCAGTGCGCGTTCTACGTCATAACTTGTGTTGTTCCGCGGGGTAACAAAAAGCAGCTGCCTGCGGCGATCCCTCAGAATTAAGTCGTATTTTCAATTGTACACAACTCCCTGGCTGCTCGTTTTGAGAATTTGAGATGTTCTAATACTTACCCTCTATACAGTGATGATGTAGTGATGCCCAGATTTGATGGTTATGGTGGAAACTGCCCAAGAACAATACTTAATAAAGAATTTCCAGTGAAAGCTTCGTTCGTTGTATTATGGAGAAACGCCTCTGGATTTTAAATTCACTGCCGCTATGGCCGCGACGAAACTGCAACTAAAATGTACGACTGCTTCTAAATATTTATATCATCCAACAACCAACGTCTTAATTTCATTGTGCAACCATGTGAATTCTTTCTATAATCCACGTTACTGCAACTACAACATATGACGGTGAATCATCGTGATATAATATATATATATATATATATATATATATATATTTATATATATAATATAGGATGAGATGCGATATTATAAAAAGCAATGGAAAGGATTATTATTATATAATATATATATATATATATATATATATATATATATATATATAATATAGGATGAGATGAGATATTATAAAAAGCAATGGAAATGATACAACAGGAATTAAATTTAATAAAACGAAAAATTCAAAATGGAAAACTATGAATATCTTATGGAATCGTCTAATATATGTTATATCAGCGGAAATATTTCATCAAATATTATCAGTATTATGCCTAAAATATCGACAATATCAGTAGAGGGAGGAGCAGTTCCTCTAATAACACATATAGGAAACAAAATAATAATAAAAACCTACAAGAGTTCAAATAACAAAATAAATAAATATATAAACTATTTTCAACATCAATAGAAAATAGATCATAAAGCAATGCAAAAAACTCACTAAAAAAATTAATGTTGATGAAGATTGAATTAGATGAAAAGTGCTTTACAAAGATCATATTACCAGTAAACTCAAAATGGCTTCTAAAAACACAAAGCCATTGCATTGAAAGAAATGATGAAAGGAAATAAATATATATAGTCTTTTATATATTTTCCCATAACAGAGAAGCATGCTAGAATTTGATCCTGATTATCAACGCCTCTCATATAGCTTTACCTAAAATGAAAAAGAATGTCCAAGTTAAATTTTTTTCTGACCTCGAATGACAACTTAGGTTTGTCATCAACAAATTTAGGCTAAGTGCGCAACGAGTCTGAGTCATCCAATATACGCAAGGGGTTAATAAATGTCATGAAGAATAATACTATATAGTATGCTGAATGTCCACAATGATGTTGGATGAAGATTTCATATACGCCCGCTGCATTATTAATTTATTTTCCTTGTGAAAATACAAACTGAAATACAATTTCCAATCATATTTAGTTAGTATATAACCATTTGTTCCTACCCTACCATATTTATATTTATCTAAGTTATATAAATTATAAATATTAAATTATCTATAGATAATATATAGCCGATGGTTCAAACCCTCTCTTAATTTAGTAAATTATGCATATAATCTCACCCCTGAAGGAATAAGCAACTCTGCAGAATATTTAGTTTCAGTTAAAATTATTGTAGGGTAGAACTATAGGTAAATTAAAACAAACAACCAAGTAAAGTAATAGTACTTAAAGTCTAAAAGTAGCACTTAGTTTGTAGTATTAAAAGTGTTATAAAATGTCTAACCCCATTCCTTTTCAGATGCAGCGATCATGTACGCTAATAGCGCCCGGTGCATGTAAAATCCGTCGTGGGTGTAAAGTCCTTCAATTTACCTGTGAATTACACCTCTGGGGGTGCGTAGTCAGGTGAAGGTCTCGTCACCAGATCAAGGTTCTAAATTACGAGACCAACTCGGGTAGCGATGACACGACGCATGGATGAGCGATGCAGCGAGGAAATAGTAAATATCCCAGCATCTCACATCCGTCCGGCATGACTCTCTACACTGCGCAGTGCTGAACCGCCTCATCCAAAATCAAATAACAACCGGCCAACTAAGAAAAAGCAATTAAAGCAACAAGACGCACTGAAGCCACGTCGCGTCGGTCTATAGATTTAATAAACACATCTTCGCCAAGCGGAGAGCAGGCGAATCCTCGTACCATTGCCAGGTATCAACTCGTTAAGCTACGTAAAAGCCTGGCAGGTAGGGGCCTGGTCAGCTGTCTAAAAAAACTGAAATACAATTGAACTCGATTAATACGAAAAGCAAGGAAATAATAAATGTCCCCGTATTAACCATAACTCGTAATACCCATGAAAATAAAAATCTTAAAAACTCACATATAATTGAACTAATTACTACTGTTAATTGATCTGAATATTTCAATGCTAAAATTAATTTGCTATCCTAAAGTTAACATAAAATAGTCAGTCTTGCCTTGGTGTCATTTTTTTAGACAAAATCACAGTGCTGAAGTCAAATCCTCTAAAAAACTAGTAATTTTAAAGGACATGAACGACGTACAGTAATGCAACAGATCCTTTCTCTTTTTCCGGAAAAAAAAACCTCTTAACATTCAATAATAACAACTCTTAACAATTCTTAAATATACAGCAATAGTCACTGCAATTTTCCAGATATTAAATTCACATAACCTGTTCACTTTAATAGTGCAACAAGAGACATGAAAATATGTTTATAAAATATGGCCCACAGTCTGGATTTAAATAAATAAATAAATAAAAATTTTCTTCTGTACTCTTTACGTGTCTTTACGTAGTTTTCTGTACTCTTGTACGTCTTTACTCTTAAACGTAGGTTCGCCCGTCTTTAAATTTCAGACACCATTCGCGCACAACACCATCACTCAGACAGTTTTTCCCATACACTTGGTCATCCTTCGGTGAATTTCTGCTGCACTATTCCCATCTGCTGGAAGAAAGAGGATAACACTATGAAACTTGCACTTGGCGGGAGCATCAATCGTACCAGCCATGTTTATATGCCTACAGCTCCGTTTAACATGACGAGCTGGCGTCGGTAGTAGCAGAGGTTATAGTTAGAGAGATGGGCAGTCGCTCACCACGCATCTTTTCCTCTTATAGACTCATCTGGTTGTTTAGTGGCTCGATCAGAGCTTGAAAAAAAAAACGTCCCTCGTATTAAAATGAACAGATGTTTGGTTTGTATTTGCATTGATGATACTTTTGTAGCACGTAAAAAGCATGAAAATAACATAGTTTAAATGTTGAACCATTCTTAACCCCGTCGCGACGAGCGTCCTTTACAGAATTTTTAATCTTTTACCACCGGTTTTTCAAAACAAAAATTTTCGCCAACTTGAATCGCAGAAATGCTAGGATTACATAAGGCAACGCTTACAATAAAAAATAACTGGTGGGAATAATTGCGGATTCTGAGCATCTTATACGTCACGTATACGTGTCGCTCGTCCCCAAGGGGTTAACGTGCAAATTGCTCATTTTAACCGCTTACTCGTATTAGCCGTGTCCTTATTAAACGAGTTTTGAAGTTTAGAAGTAGTGCTCGCGATTATACGTTTAAACGTATACGTAGTTAAGCCTTTTTCCCATGTTAAACCTATCCAAAATCGTTACCGGTTACAATACATTTTATACGTATTATACGTATATTCGCGAGCACTATTTTAAAGGCTTGTAAAGAACAGCTTTCTATATAATCTTTTATGGATATTTATAAATTTCCAAAACAGAACATTTAAAAGCAAAATATTTTCATGTCAATTATTGTAATGCTTTTATTATATAACCTTTCTATTATTAGTCATTAATTTTACGAAATTTAATACCAGAATGAATTTTAATTAATCTTATTTAACCGGCTATTTATCTTTTTTATTGGTTGAACAGTTCTGTAAATACTCTGATTACTTAATACGATTATATGAAAGATTAAGGAAGTGCCCCTACTTCATTTTATGTTTTGGTATAGAGATTTATCTTTATGCGCTCATGAATGACCCAAAGTTCTACTTCTAATTACTTTTATATACACGAGTTCTTTCTGAAGATTTTTTTTTTCAAGTAAATAATTTTCAATCTGTAACTTGGCAGTGCCAGTTGATGCAAAAAACTCAAGTAATTGCTTGTGCATGCATTAATATAAATATAAAAGATCTTGATTAAGTAAACTTTACAATCTCCAGAATGTTTGTTATCATAGTTTGATTTCTTTGATTTTGCAAACAATGGTGAATTGTTTATATAGATTGTTGATGGGACTAACAATAAATGATAGGACGTTGTGCCCCATGAAATATTTTGAAAAAAAAATATTTTTGGAGAAGATATTAATATTTTCTATTGAAGCGAAATCTGTATTATATAGTTTAAATATTGAACCATTCTTAACATGCAAATTGCTCATTTTAACTCTGTCCTCGTATTAGCCGTGTCCTTATTAAACGAGTTTCGTAATCTGTAATCTGTGTAATTGGGCCAAAATCTTATAAGTGTGATTTTTGACTGCTGATTTACTGCTGATATCTAATTTTTAAAAGTCTCATATCATGCTCAATTTGAATTTTTAATAACCACTGATACATTGCAGAATAATAATTGGTAGATGGACACAAACTTTATTGAAAAATAAATATGATTTGGCTGTTTTTACTAGATAAAATACAAATTGTAAGAGGACTTAATCGACATTTTTTTTGTAATTTTGCCACTTTAGTTAAAAAAAGAACATTTTTCGATTGTTATATGCACTATTTGCAAAGACATATCAAACCTACGATTAAGCGGCTAGATATCTAGAAAGGTAAGATATTATCCGAGAGTCTGTTAGAGATTGCAAATAAAAACTTATTCTGAGCTCGCTGCAGCTCTGTCAGAAGACATTAAACAAACTATAAGTGCTCGAACGGCAAGAAGAAGTCTGTTAGAAGCTGGGTTAAAATGGTTCAAAGTCAGGAAAAAGCCCTGGCTTTCATAAAACAAGAAGAATCGTTTGGAGTGGGCTCATCGACATCAATATTTTACGGAAGAGGATTGGCGTTCTATGGTCCGATGAATCTAACTTTGAGGTAAGCATTTTAATCCTTTTTTATAATGGAAAATAAACACAATTCAGTCAGAGTCGGCTTTTGTATTAAAAATGAGAATATTTTAAGATGCGTCATTTTAATTTTATTTTCAGGTATTTGGAACACCCGAGAAGACCTTCGTGGGGCAACGTATCGGCGAAGAATATCATTCAGATTACGTGGTGCCTATTGTAAAATACGGAGGCGGTAACATTATGATCTGGGACTGCATGGAAGCTGATGGCGTTGGTGAAATGTTCGTTTGCGAAAGCCGAATGAACAGCCAAAGATACATAAATGTGCTGGAAACTGTGCTCATGCCTTCGTTGATGAGCATTTTTGATGACACCAATTTACGTGGCGTCAAGTTCCAACAAAAGAATGCTCCTTGCCATTCAGCCACTACGATGCGCTGGTTTAAAAACAGTAACATTATATTGCTGGACTGGCCAGCGCATTCCCCATATTAAAGCGTAAAATCAGAGAACACAGCATAACATCAAAAACAGCTTTGTAAAATGTTCTTATTCAGGAATGGGATGTCATAAGTGAAGAAAAATGTGCAAGCCTTGTACGAAGGATACTACAAAACAAACCCAAAGGATTGGTACTGTTATTAATGCCGTTGGTGGACCCACTAAATATTGATATTTTTGTAATTTTACGTTAATATAAGAATTTATAAAACAGTAAGATTTTTATTTTTTATCTTAAAAACCAGAAATGTATCAGTCAAGGTGCTTAATACTTTTGGCCAAAGCTTTATAGTGTCCCAATATTAGATTGCTCATATTTTGCCACTATTGGTGCACTATTGTCAAAAGATATTTATTTGTTTTCTTATTGTCATATTTTTCGATATAAAGTGGATATATCTGAAATTTTGGCCTTTTCTCAAATATCCTCTATGTAATGGTCATATTTAACCAGTGTTTTTATTTCTAGAGAAGCATTTCTTTTGTATCCAACATTGCGGCAATATTTTTGCCCAATATAAACTATTTGTTCCAATATTAATTTGCTACTTCGCGAGATAAACAGGATTTCATTAGGGTTTTTTCAAGTCGTTTCTAACTAATATTTTTTTCTCAGGAAATTTTCAGAGAAAGCATGCAATGATTTTTAAAATAAATATTTTGAAAAAATAAAAAGAGCTATTCTAAACTCCTATTAATGTTAATAAGCAAAAAACAAAATTTACCTTTTGGATTTTTATTAACTTTATATATGAATAAATTTATCTAAAATAAACTTAAATTTCTTTGAAATCTTCATTTAAAATTTTTACTGCTTTGCTCGTTATCTTTTCTTTTCAGAACAATCTTAAAACATATTTTCCATAAACTTTTTAATATCTTTTTTTATGACAGTGATTTTGCCTGTAAGTGTAATCAAATTTTGAATAACAAGTTCATTTTTTTATTAGTTAATCTTCATTAATTGTGCATTTTGTTCGTAAAAGTATTTCACGGATTACTTAAGTATTTCATTATAAACTAATTTACAACTTTATAATTTGTTACTAATTAAATAATTTGTTACTATATTTGTTACTAATTTATAACTTTATAAACTATTAATGATATTAATATTTATATTAATACTGTAACCTTTATATCAATTTGCAAATTGAGAAATTGCATATGTAATAGTTTGCACAAATATAAGCAAAGTGGCAGTGTTGGTATTTTCAATGACGTGCACAATGTTGGAGTGTAACAATCAATCTTAAGGATATTAGAAACCCTATTATGTCTTTATTTATTTGTTTAATTTTGAGTACCTTATTTGACAGTTACTTGGCCTAAAGTTTTGTACCCAAAGTTTTTGTACATTTCTTCCAAAACTATAGCCAGAAAAACATTAATTGTGCTGATAAAATTACATGAATACACATAAGAATTTGGCTATAGCACTATCTATGAGCACAAATTGATGAAAATATATTTTAAATTGTGGTTTACATACATACATACATATATATATATATATATATATATATTTTGGTTTCTACGTTTTTTTTTTTTTTTTTTTTTTTTTTTTTGCACTGTTTTTGCACAAATTGTTTACACTATATATAATACTCTTTTTTTTTTTTTACTCCTTCATCTCCAGCCATTCCGAAGTTCGTGCAAAACATTTACCACTTTAATCATTGAATAATTTCTTATTGCTTATATCTTATTGCTTTCTTATGTATTGCTTCGAAATCACGTCAATGTCAAAGTAATATTTTAAGAATAGTACTCTTTTCAAGAATATTAGATTTTTAAGTTTTCGGATTATATTGGAGTAGCTGACATGCCCGGCGTTGCCCGGGCCCGTGATAATAACCTTAAAAATACCTACATCAATGTTGAATGATTTTATATTTTTAAATGAAAATCTATCCAAACGAACTGAAGGACAGTCGTTCTAGTTATTGCTGATTTAATTTCTGACATTTTGATACATTAAACTTTAAATTCTGACCAAAAGTTCCTGAGGAAACCTAAATAATATTGTCGCGTAGGTATTAAATGAGAACAACAAGCATGAACCAACTCGAAGCTTTATTTCTCCCAACTCAAGTATACACCAGCTTAAATACACTCGAGGGGTGCTTTCTCGAATGGAACATTCCAAGCTTGGAAAGTTCTAGAAATTAAATAACGATTAACATAATAACAATTAGCATATTTCCGAAGGAACTAGAAACAAATACAAAGCAATCTTTAAATCAAAACGAATTTTAGGACACTTGCCTTCGACGGGGATCGACCTCACCACCTTCTGGTCTGCAGTCAAGCACTTTACCTCGGAACCATAGGTCCACACAACAGATAATTCCAGTTAAGCTATATTTAGTGAGGTCGGCCTTGATCAGCCAGAAGGCTCTCCCGAGCACATAATGCTAGTTTCGTTACATTTCCCCTTCCTTAGGAGAAAGCAGCGTCCCGCTGCAATCTAGTCTGACTCCTCGTGACAGGTCCCCTGGAATTCCTGTGTATCTCTTCATCAACTATTTGTTCTTTTGGATCACAATAGGGTTTCAGTCTCAGAATATGGACTACGTCCTTTAAACTTCGTCGCCTTTTATTCTCCTCCATGCTCTCTACTTCGTATGACACATCAGATAGTCGTCGTGTGATTCGGTATGGTCCGAAGTAACGCCTTAGAAGTTTTTCCGAAAGCCCAACTTTTCGTATGGGAGTAAAAACCCAAACTAAGTCTCCGACATTATAGCTGATTGGTCGATGTCTGTCGTCATATCTTCTTTTGTCACTTGCTTGAGCCTCGATGATGTGAAGTCTCGCTAGCTGTCTAGCCTCCTCTGCCCTGGTGACTAGCTGTTGTGCATAATTTTCGTTATAGGGTTCTGTTCATAGTGTATAGGGTAAATCTATTCCAATTTTAGCGAATGGTGCATCAGGGGGCTTTATTGGATGAAGTTGCCCAGGTGGAAGTCCAGGTGGAGATTTCCGTCTTTGGCACTCTCGACAGTGTGCCACATAACGGCGTATGCTGCCATATAGTCCTGGCCAATAATATTTCCTCCTTATCCGATCATACGTTTTGGCGAATCCGAGATGACCTGCAGTTGAAGCGTCATGAAGACTCGTTAGTATGTCGCGACGGTGTTGTTTCGGGACTGCCAAGAGCCATTGCTGTCCCACAGGGTCGTAATTTCTTTTATAGAGTACTCCGCTTCTCATTTGGTAACCTCGGCAGCCGTCGCCTTTTTGGGTAGTTTTAATTATAGATTTCAACTGCTTATCTTTTAGCTGTTCTTTTCCGTAGTCTGCGATGACAGCAAAGAAAGTTATTTCTCCATCGTCGTCGACTGCTGTTTCAGCAAGGGGCTTTCTTGACAGTGAGTCAGCGTCGGAATGCTTTCGACCACTCTTATAGATGACGTTGATGTCGTACTCTTGTAACCTCAAAGCCCAACGGGCAAGTCTTCCAGATGGATCTTTAACATTAGCCAGCCAGCATAAATAATGGTGGTCCGTCACTACAGTAAAGGGTTTTCCAAAAATGTATGGTCTGAATTTACTGATCGCCCAAATGACAGCAAGGCATTCTTTTTCGGTTGTAGAATAGTTCTTTTCAGTTGCGGTCAGGGATCTGGAGGCGTAGGCTATTGGTCTTTCCTTACCATCTTGATCCTGTACTAATACTGCACCAATGCCATAGCCACTAGCGTCTGTATGTATTTGTTTCAGCGTTTTGCAGGAAATGTTTCAAAACAGTGCCACTGGCCAATAACTTCTTGAGCGTTGCGAAAGATTCCCTCTGCGATGTGCCCCAAGAAAACTTTCCATTTTTCTTTAATAACTCTTGCAAGGGCTTTGCGATATCGGCGAAATTCCTGATGAAACGTCTGTAATAGGAGCACAGGCCTAGAAAACTTCGAACATCTGCAACATTTTCTGGAACAGGGAACTTTGTCACAGCAGCTGTCTTTTGTGGATCGGGATAGATCCCATGTTGATCTACTAGGTGTCCCAATATGGTCAGCTTCTTTTTGCCGAACGAGCATTTGTTAGAGTTAAGCGTCAACCCTGCCTCTTGAATACATTGCAAAACTTTCCTCAGGCGTAATTGGTGCTCTTGAAAATTTCGTGCATACACAATGATGTCGTCTAAATAGCAAAGACAGATGTTCCATTTGAGTCCTCGCAGTTCTGCATCCATCATTCGTTCGAATGTAGCGGGGGCATTGCATAGTCCAAAAAGCATGACTTTAAACTCATAGAGGCCGTCTGACGTCACAAAAGCTGTCTTTTCTCGATCTTTTTCATCAACTTCTATTTGCCAGTAGCCTGACTTCAAGTCCATCATAGAGAAAATTGTCGCACCGGCAAGACAATCTAAAGCATCGTCGATGCGTGGCAGCGGATAGACGTCTTTTTTAGTGACTTTGTTCAATCTTCTATAATCGACATAGAAGCGCCATTCACCATTTTTCTTCTTCACAAGCACGACGGGAGATGACCAAGGACTGTTTGATGGCTGTATCACGTCTTCTTTTAGCATCCGCTGTACTTCATTTTCAATTATTCGTTTCTCAGTTGCTGATGTACGATAAGGTCTCTGCTTAATTGGAGCGCTGTTACTTGAGTCAATCTTGTGCTTTACATCATTGCATCTAGATTTTCTTGATTTTCTGTTAATATCGAAAACATCACTATACTCTTCCAGCAGATTTAACAGAGCGTCTTCTTCTTGACTAGTTAGCTCATTATCTAACATTTCTTTAAATTTTCCTCGAATCAGTGTCTTTCTGGACCTATGTCTTTTGGTATGTTCTTTATCAGTATCATTCAGCGAACAGATGGAGTTATTTTCGATTACTGTTAAACGAGCTATATTCATCCTCTTTGGTATTATCTGAGTTCGTCCATAGAAATTTGTTACCCATATTTTACAACAATTATTTTCTACCGTAATGATTGATGCTGGTATGGATAGGTCTCTTTCCCACATGAGAGTTTTGTTGCCAATAACCATAGCTTCATCTGCTTTTTGAATTTCCGGACTAACGGCACATATTTGCTTCGCTGAATTTGCCTCAATTACGTAATCTGTTGCAGCAACCAAGTGAGAATCAGATTTACATACCACGGTGTCTGGGAGAATTTCCGATAGTTGAAGCTCTTCATTCCCACAATCTATAACAGCATCAGTGGCACGGAAAAAGTCCCATCCAAGTATAATTTTATGGCTACATCGTGGAAACACAAGAAAGTCAAATGGTTTCACAATTCCATTCAAGTTGACTTTTAATACACAATGTCCTGAGGCGGCTACAGGCTTTCCAGATGCAGTCTTCAATATAGGTCCATTTTCACTAAACATAGGTACATTCAGTTGCCTGCGAAATGCTTCAGATATAACAGAATAATCGGCACCAGAGTCGACGAGGGCTTTTACACACTGTCCATTTACGGTAACATAGGTGGTATTTTTTTTTAACTTGGTTATAATGTACCCTGGAGGATTTTCTTTGATTGCGGCCTCACCTCCTGCATAGGTCGCTAGAGCTAGTTTTCCTTTTTAGCTCGGCATGGAGAACGGCTAGAGCGACGTATAGGTGACTGCGACTGTCTGCGGCTAGAAGAGCGGCGGGGATAATGCGAACTATTTCTGAAACTAGAAGATATGGGCTGCGAATAATTCTCGTCGGAGCTGCGTAGGGAGTCAGTGTCCATATCTCGTCCGAGATTGGATGTCCAAGAGGTGTTTGCATCCGCGAATACCCTGCGTCTTTCTCTACAGTACCTTAGCACGTGCCCTGGACGTCCACAATGGTAACAAAGGGGTACATTATTGGTAGTTCTCCATATATCTGTCTTTCGTTGCGGAACGATGCTGTTTCTGGATTCACGCCTTGGTTGAGGCCTGACCGGAACTGTCCGTCTGGGAGTAAAGGTACGTCTTTTTGGACCCGTGAGTGGTGCCAATGCTTCCATAACTTCTTCTCTTATTAACAAAGCAACGTCCGTTGGAGATCCGCATTCATCGTTTGTGCAGCAACTCGTTTCCGGCAAGAACTTTTTAAGCTCTTCCTGCACAATTACTCGTATCAATGATGTTATATCACCTAAATCTGCTTCGGCTGACATTGTAGCAACATTAGGAAGCCTCTGGAATCTTGGCCGGGTGACACGTTTACGTCGAAGAGTGTCTATTTGACGACAGCGTTTCACGAAGTCATCGACAGTTTGATAATCCTGAACCAACAGGACCTGGTACAAATCTTCTGCAATCCCTTTCATGAGATGAGCCACTTTCTCTCTTTCTGGCATAGAGGAGTTAACTTTACGACACAGGGCAAGAACGTCTTGGACGTAAGATTCGGCCATTTCACCAGTTTTCTGCGCCCGTGTAAGCAACAGTCTCTCAGCTTGTCTCTTTACGTCATCCGTTCGGCAGAACGTGTTTTCTAAGGAATTTTTAAATGCAGTCCAATTAGTAAAACTTTCCTCATTGTTGTCGAACCATTGTCGAGCTGTTCCAGCAAGATAGAAAATAACATTCGCCAGACACATCGTTTCATTCCAACGGTTATAGGTGGCAATTCGTGTGAAGTCTTTCAGCCACCTGCTGACATCTTGTTCCTCCTCTCCCGAAAAGATGCACGGATTCCGAGGTAGCTGGTATGCCATGATGGGTACAGGAGTAACGTTAGCTGGAACGGTACTACCCTTTTCTGGGACACTGTCCTTATCATCAGCCATTTTTCTTCTTACACGCCTTGGATCGGGTAAGAGGCCAAACTCAGGAGACAGTCCTTGAAGGCGTTGACATCTGCGTGGCTCTTCCGTAGTTTGTATATTACCCGGCGCCTCCACCAAACTGTCGCGTAGGTATTAAATGAGAACGAATGAAGACAACAAGCATGAACCAACTCGAAGCTTTATTTCTCCCAACTCAAGTATACACCAGCTTAAATACACTCGAGGGGTGCTTTCTCGAATGGAACATTCCAAGCTTGGAAAGTTCTAGAAATTAAATAACGATTAACATAAGAATTAACATAATAACAATTAGCATATTTCCGAAGGAACTAGAAACAAATACAAAGCAATCTTTAAATCAAAACGAATTTTAGGACACTTGCCTTCGACCTCACCACCTTCTGGTCTGCAGTCAAGCACTTTACCTCGGAGCCATAGGTCCACACAACAGATAACTCCAGTTAAGCTATATTTAGTGAGGTCGGCCTTGATCAACCAGAAGGCTCTCCCGAGCACATAATGCTAGTTTCGTTACAATATAAAGCCCACCTCCCCCCCCCTTTCCTCTTTTAAACTCAAAATAATATACAGTATTGGCCAATTTATTAGTCCCATTCGAAAAAAAATTCTAAAATCATGTTTCTAAGATGATTATATTAAAATTAGATATAAATAATACACTCGTGGCATCATAGTTCACTTTTATATTTTAACAGAATAGTAAGGCTACTGTAATTTGTGACTCGTGCTATAGCCAGTATCCGTCAGGACACATGGCCGTTATCATTATCTTTTTGCGCGTGAAGATTTCGCTATGGTACTCAATTGTGAAATTTGGTAATTTTTGAAATTCTATATTTGAAAAATGGCATAATCATTAGATTCGAAATTTATATCAAGAAAAATAATTTTACAAGGTCGCACATCGATGGAACATCCAGTACTTGGGGGTTACGATTGATTGCCATCTCAGTTGGATGCCTCACCTGGACCAGGTTCAGGAAAAGGCGTTCAAGGTACTACACAAGTTGAGCCGACTTTCTGCGGCCAGCTGGGGGATCAAACCGCACCTTCGCAAGATGCTCTACGCACTCGTTGCAGAGCGCATTATCTTGTACGCGGCCTCTATCTGGTTCAACGGGAAAGTTGTGTTGCGGAATAGGTTACTCAGCGTACAACGAGGCCTACTGCTGTGCGTGACCAAATGTTACAAAACGGTTTCGACGGATGCTCTAAACGTCTTGGCAGGGGTTCTACCTCTTGACTTACGTGCAGAGCTGGACCGGGATTTCACGTCTCTGGTCCGTTGGAACGCAAGCATTGATGGCACTGGGCTAAACCCCGGAGCCGTCGAGCTGTGGAAGCCATCTCTCAACCGAGACAACCTCCGACGGATCCCATGGACTTTGGACCTCACTCCGAAGACAACGTGTTCCTACTACACGGACGGGTCCAAGCAATTGAACGACACTGTAGGCTGTGCGTTTCTTGCTGTTGTTGGGGGTAGGATCGACAGAGAGAGTCAATTCCGCCTTACGGATGGCGCAGAAGTCTTCGCGGCCGAGGTCCACGCGATCAAAGCAGCGATAACAGACGCCCATCTACAGGGTCTCAGTGAGCTCGACGTCTACTCAGACTCGAGATCAGCGCTCCAGGCGCTTAATGGCCTAGTGCCTAAGCACAAGGCAATTGCTGAGATTAAGGAAATGGTGAAACAAACCGGAGTCAAGCCTCATCTTCACTGGGTTCGTGCTCACGTCGGTCACGTATACAATGAGCGTGCGGATGCGTTGGCGAAAGCAGCCACGGCCCGACATACCGTCGACGTGGAGGTCAAGCTAACGCGCCGCCAGGCCAAGAAAATCCTTCTTGGCCGGGCCGTAACATCTTGGCAAGAAAGATGGACCGACTCAGAGCACGGTCGAGCGACATTTGAGGTTTTCCCGCGGGTCCGCACTCGCAGACTGCAGGGGGACTTTTATGTTAACCAGGCCCTTACGGGACATGGCGCCTTCGGCGACTTTCAGAGACGCCTCTTCGGAAACATCTCAGTATGTTTCTGCGGAACTCGCGTCAGCACAGTCAGACACTGTCTGTACGAGTGCAACCTCTGGCGGTCCGAGAGAGAAACTTTCTTTCCTCGTGACTTCCGGAATCGAACGCTGCGGGACTTATGTCTAGACGGTTATAGCCGCAAGGGAGTGAGACTCATAGTCCAGGATCTCCTCGTTCGGACACTGGACCGCAATCTGGGTCGTCGAAGGGCAGGCCGAAGCGCAAATGCTCTCCGTGGTCGCCGACCACGCTTGAACGCAATTCAACCAGCTCGCGGTACTCGCGTGCTGGGGGTCATGGTGCATGACACGTGGGTTAAGAGTTCCACTCGAGAACCCACAGGTAAGGTAAGGTAAGGTAAGGTAAAGGTAAGTATGCACTTTCCTTCCCTCTTGTTGTTGTGCTGTGTTGTGTTGTGCTGTGTTGTGCTGTGTTGTGTTCGTATTTATATATATAAAAAAAAAAAAAAAAAAAAAAAAAAAGTGCGTGTTGTTTTGTGTTGTTATATCGTGTTTTGTGTTTGCATGCTTTGTATTTTGTGTTTATATTTTGTCTTTATGTTTATGTTTGCATGCTTTTGTATTTGTAGTGCATTATATGAGTGTGATCTCCCATAGGATGCCAAGTCGCTTGGATCTCGATGCCTCGCGGGCATCCTTGGGAGGGACAACCTAGCCAGGCGTGTCTATGCGTTTGGGACCAAGTTTCTTCAAGGTCCCGGGTTGGCGAGAAGCACCTCCTACTAGCCGCACCAAATGAACTAGTCGCTTCCTCCTTCCCTAGGATTCGATATTCGGAAGGTGCGGTACAGCAATGGTGTAGTGTGAGTGTTTCACATCAGGCCTAGGACCCGGTTCCCTTTTGGGATTCCGGCAACGAAGCCGTGGCTCATTCTCGCTATCCGCCCGAGTGTGAACCTAGTGGCCCTTTTATAAGATGCCACTAATGTCGCTTCGACCTTTGTCATCAACCCACTTGGGAAAGAGAGTTTGAAGCGCAGGTAGGCGTACGCCCCCGCTTCGTTCTCCGGCCGAAGAGCACTACCTAGAGGGTCCCCGGGTAAACTGGAACCCTCCTGGTCGTGTCTCGCATGGGCTCTTCAAGAGCCTGGAATCGGCGGATGATGCACGACTGCCTTCGGCAGCCGCGACCTCTGTCTTACCTTTCTAACGAAGTTTGTCTAACAATTTTCTGACAAATACTTTTCGAGCTATTAATTTTTTCAGCAACTTCAAATGTATCATTTTCCGAGATTAATCTCTGGCAACGATTATCGAAAATCCCAGTCGTCAGCAACGCATACCTTTTTATTAAAGAGGATTGTTTCTAATTAGCAAAAATGTGTTTCATCTTGTTTATTTTTTCTGTTTAAGACCTGAGTATTTCCGGGAAGTTATCAGCATTTGCAATTGATGATTCAAACAGGCAAACACTTTTGCATCAAAATGCCATATTTCTCGCACGATACTTTAACATATATTTCAAATCTTTAAGATCTTTTAAAATAGTTTAACTAATTAGAACGTTAATATATATATAGAGAGAGAGAGATGTCGCGACTGCGTGGCCTGTGATTGGTTGGAGCCAAGAGTGGAGACTGTCCTTGCAAAAGATTCATTACAAGATGGAGGACTCCGTTTTTTAGACTCTAATTTAAATTAACGTAATAATCTTGAAGGTGATCGTAAATGTCGACCGAAACGTCGATTTGAAGTTTTAAATGCACATAAATGTTTTTATACCAATATTATTTTTCACAAAAAGTTTCTTGTCGTAATGTTTTGATTGTGTAATAATCCAGTTCATTCATGATACATGTCATTTAAAAATATTATTTTTTTTTCTAATCATTAGAGGCAAAGGGTAAAAATGGTACAAGTTTATATCTTTAAAAGAATTTGTCAAATAAAGAGTATTGTCACGCTGTAAAAATAGACAAACGGTTCTTAATTTGCGAAAATATAATATTCTCACAACCGAAAATATACAAAAACCGCTTCTATTTTAACCATGATTCCAAAAAGCATTCTCTAGCATTAGAAACCTCAGAAACCAATATGTTTTCAAGCTTTAAAGAAGCATTTATAAAAACAATGTTTCTTTTGCTGCTACATATTTTGGGAAACGTTTCCGAGTATTAATAAATTTTCTCAATCTAGGATATCGATTGTTTGGATACTATCAATTCTCAATTAAACATTTTCAGGCATATAATTAAATGTATATACACTGTGAAAAAGGTCAAAAATTTCTTAATCTAGGAAAATATAATTCACCACAGTGCAAGCATATAATAACCTCTACCGAGTTTCCCATGATTTCGAAAAGCGTTCTTTATCATTTGAAACCTCAGAAACTAATATATTTCGAGATTTACAGAAGCATTTATAAAAATTATGTTTCTTTTCTACTACTGTTTTTCTAAAACGCTTCCAAGTAGTTTTTTTAGTGTATTAATAATTTTTCAACCTAGAATATAGATTTTCAAGATGCTATCAATTTTGAAGTAATCATTTTCATTTTCATCAAACATGTTTTACAGGCTAACTTGATGAATTAACAACATTAAAATTAATATTAACTTTAAAATTAATTTTATTTTGTTACTCTTGTACATATAAATTTAAATATAGAGTTGGACATGTTTAATGGATTATTGATAGTATCCTAAAAACCTATATTCTGATTTGAGAAAACTGATTAATACACTACAAAAACTTTTCGGAAACGTTTACGAAAATCAGTGGCAGAAAGAAAAAAAGTTTTTATACATGTTTCTTTAAATGTCGATAATTTAGAGGTTTCTGATGTTTCTAAAGAAAAAGAACGCATTTCGGATTCATGGGTAACTCGGAATAGTTCATTTTATATTTTCTTTAGTGATTATATTATATTTTCTTAAGATTAAGAAACTTGTCTTTTTTTCACTGTGTTGTTACTGTGTATTTATTAACAGGAAAAAAAATCAACGCCTGATTACGTTTTTGTAAGATAAAACGAACCGAACAATACTTAAAATTATTGCGATTGAGTACACTATTTTGGTGTCATATAATACGTCTGATTAAAAAATTAGCAAAAAAATAAAAGCTATTACAAAATTTGAAAAAAATAACAATTTGTAGCAAATTTCATCTTTATAGTGGATTTCTAAATCCGTAAATAACGGAGATACAGCGCTGCAAGGTTCGTATATAATAGAAAGAATTAACGTAATTAATACAGTTAATTCAGCAGTTTTACCTTACAAATGGTGATGTATTTTTGCGTTTGGTATATGTTGTATATGTTGATGCTCTAATAAAACTCTCAAGTTTTCGACCTCCTCCGTGCGAAACGCCATTTTGAGTAAAAGACAAAATATTCACTTTATGTAAGTTTTTCTTCCATAACTTCTTATCGGTATATTTTAGCAAAAAACTTTAAAAAATTATAATATTGTAATAATTTTTAAATTATGTATATATCCAATCATAAGCATAGATGCCATCTATAAGCGATTTTTTAAAATCATTTGATTGTAAAAATAACTGGAATACAAATCATTCGATTATCAGAACTACTGAATTACGGCGATCATAAACAGTGTTGTTAAACACTCGAAGTCGAAAGTCAATTTCCCCAAGGTTCTGGAAATTTCCCCCAAATTAGTGTAGTAGTAGTTGTTGTTGTTGTTGTTTTTTCAAAAAAGTCTTCAACTTAGTTTCCACTCCAAAAAGTAATTTTTAAGTTTTAAATTTACCATTATATAAAATAATTAACTAATTGAATAGTTTCGTTTTCCTGACACAAAATTAATTAAAAAATAGGGACAGAACATCACTTTTTCCGTACTAAAATATATGCCTTATGTAATCAAAAAAATGGCTGCCAATTAATAAAGCGAAGATTACAGCTAAAAATTGGTGGTCCAAAAGCTTTTAGTAGCAAAGCAAGCAAACTCTAATTGCCCAAGCGGCGTTCGGGGAAAACTGTTAAGTGGTTAAGCTCAAAATTTCCCCCAAAATCAAGCCATCTTTTAAAGGAATTCTCCATCGACAAAAACAAAAAATCGAACTTGTGAAGCGATGTTTTTATTGTGATTGTTTACTTTCTTGAACGAAATAACACGAATTACGAAAACATAAATAGCTATTAGAATTAGATAAATAATAAATTAGAGATTAAAACACGTGTGAACTGTAAACGACGAGCACGAGGATAATGATTAATAATTGATAAATTTCTATTTCCGAATCGGCGAATGGATATTTAGTGTTGCCAGATGACTAAAAGTAAATTTTAACCTGAAAACGTGAAATAATGAAAAAAATTTCCACCTTTTTTCCTAAAAAATTTTTATATTGTCCAAAAATTTCCACACAAATTCTTGTGGCCCAAATATGGTTCAAAATCCCCCAAAATGGAGACAAGTTTCTGCGTGATTAAAGTTAATTTTATTTAATAAAATTTCTGATTTTAGCTGATTAAAAAAATATATTATCGGAAGTTTGGCTTGCAAGAAAAACTAAATTATTCATCTATACTTCGATGAAAGAGTGATAAAATTAAATAATTTTGCTAAATTAAAAATTTTTAGTAAATATTTTGGTATTTAAAACATATTAGTTATCATAATCACCCAATCATTTTCACACACAGAAAAGTTCAAAACATTAACAATTTTTGTTATTAGAGAAGAAAGTTTTAAGCACGTAAATGTTTCTAAAAAATGATTTATTATAAAATTTAATTTGCTACTGTTTTCCGAACCAGAAAATGTTTTAATTGAAGTACATAAACGTCCAAAATAATTTTCACACAGCCATCGTTAAGTCATTAGTTAAATAAATGGCTGTTTTCTTTTTATGTTACGCTAAAATATGCAAATCATTTATTGCATTTGAATATTTTCTCAATCATTTTCTGTGTAATAAATTTTCGTTATCTACCGAAAACTTTAATATTTATTTATTTATTTCATTTAATTTTTCATGTACTGTATGAATGCAAAATTGAATACATTTTTTTGAATAAAAACATAAAAATAAAAAAATGACAAGAGCTAATTTAAAATATTATATACATAACAAATATGAGATACTTATCTAAATCCAATAAGAATAACTTCTGGACTTAAGGGGTCATAGGAATGTTAAACCTTCAAAACATCCAATCTTTGAAAATATACATATATTTAAGAGTAATCATTTCTGAACATTTTAAAACAAAACGAACAACACAACAACACTCTTGATAGTTGTTAAATATATTGAATATTTTCAATATATATTTTCAATATTTTATGGTAGGCTTTATAAAGTGAGCTAAATTTGCATATATATTTTTGTTGAAAACAAACTCTATTACTTCCATTGTTGCAGACCAAAGAGAAATAATAGGGTTGATTTATCTTTATTGATTATATCTTTATTGGTGGCATTTTCTCATTACATTTCAAAATGTAAAAAAAATAAAAATTAATAGAAAATTATGTTACACGACACGCATTTTTCCTCATAAAACTGCTACAATTTAATATTTTTCATTATGTTGATACTGAGTTTGAGACGCTAGGTGAAATACTTCAGTGGGCGAAAATGACGTCATATTTAAAATAAAAAGAATTTTTTCTTTGATAATGCTAAATATTTTACTACTAATGCGTCTAAGAGACATTTCTGGAAGTTTTAATCGCTGTTACTGACATTTGAACCTCAAGTCAAGAGAGCGAATGTCCACATGCAAAGTTGTAGCTCACAAACGGGACTTCAAGTTCGAAATATTTACTAATAACCTATTGTGCGTTACAATATTGTTTAAATGAATATGGGTATGATATGTGCACATGTAAATTTTAAGACTGTGAAAATGACTTTGGGTTCAGATTTCATGGGGGGGGGGGGATTCTACACTGAAAAAAAATGTTGAATTTACAGTATATACTAGCATCGCAGCTGCTAGTATTATATCGTAAAATTAACAGTGATAAACAGTAAAATAAATAGTAATACACTACCTCGCATTTGGATTTTTTATTGTAATTATTTTTGCAGGTTTATTCAATGCAACAGTTCTTTTCTAAACATTTTTCTTTCGTCAAAATTCAACGGGTTCCACATCGTAATTACAATATATGTTACAGTCGAAATAAATTAATGTCAAAACCAATTTTCACACATCCATCAAGTCATTAGTTAAATAAATGGCTGTTTTCCCATTTTGCAACGCATAAATATGCAAATCATCTATGGTATTTAAATATTTTTCCTTCATTACTTTACGACTAATAAATGTTCATTCATTACCGAAAACTAAGACCTTTTTTGGCTTTTTTTTTAACTACTTGCATGTTCTTTGTGTAACAAATATACTGTTTAATCAAAAAAAAATATTTAATGACATAAACATTTTATAAAAAATCACTTAAAAACATTTAAAAGTTATAAATTTATTAAAAATATTTGCTAGTCGGATTATGAAAACGTACGTAGAATTTCAAGTTGTCTAAATTACCACATCCTTCCCATATCCACACAGAAAAAAAAATAAACTAATAATTCTTTTGAATATAATAACAGATTATTTTAAGTAAATAAATGTTTCTAAAAATTAATGTATATCTATGTTTATAAAAAAACTAACCACCTCCGTCGCTATCAATGAATGTTTTGTTCCTTGAGGTCTTTCTGGGCTAATAGTCAGAAAACTATTGTATATAAAAATATAAAATTGATAGTTTTACAGAAAAATATTCGACAAACATGCTGAAGCAGATAATTTTTAAATCGAATGTTAGGAGATTTTTAATATTAAAGTCGGTCAAAATAGAGTTTTATCGAATCAAAAAGTTTTATAGAAACAAAAACTATGCATAGGAATTTAGTAATATTTTGAAATGATATACATTGTGATCAGAAAATGAATATACATTTGAAAAATTAATAATTCATGGAATAATGTGGGTAGAGAGGTACAAATTGACATACATTCTTGGAATGACATGGGGTTTTATTGGGACCACAAAAAAGTTCAAAAAATGGCCGACAGATGGCGCTTCATGTGATAAGAAAAGCAATAATTAGCATAACAAATTATGACAAAGCAAAGACGATGTTCTTCAGAACAAATGTTCAACATGTCCACCTTCATCCCTCAACAATAGCTGCAATTGAGGGACAATGTTGTGCACTGCACTGTACAGAATATCTGTAGTTATGGCGAGAAATTGGCGTTGGATGTTGTCTTTTAGCATCCCTATTGATGTCGGTAGATCGCGGTAGACTTGCGACTTCATGTAACCCCAGAGCCAAATATCACACGGATTGAGATCTGGGGACATGGGAGTCCACGCATGAGGAAAATGGTGGCTCAGCACACGATCATCACCAAACGACGTGCGTAAGAGAAGTTCACACGTATAGCAATATGGGGTGGTGCGCCATCCTGCATAAAAATCGTTCTTTCCAGCAGGTGTTTATCAGCAAGGCTAGGGATGATGTGGTTCTGTAACATATCGACTTACCTCTCACCCGTCACTCTAACAGTTACAAAAACAGAATCACGCGTTTCCTGGAAGACAAAAGACCCGATAACGGTAGATCTGGTAAATCCACACCACACCGTGACTTTCTCGTCGTGCAATGCAGTTTGCACGAAAGCTCTAGGATTTTCGGTAGCCCAAATTCTGCAGTTGTGGGTGTTGACAGACCCTCGGAGTGTGAAATGGGACATCACGTTAGACAACCAATCGTCATCTTCCGCCATCTTTTGAAACGCCCACACCACAAATGTTCTCTGTTTCGCAAAATCGCCAGGTAACAGTTCAAGCATCGAAGGGCACGCCTTAGTTCTACCCAAACAGTTGTGGATGGAATGTCAGTGCGACATGCGACTTCACGAGCGCTCACTTCCCCATCCGTAGACGAACCCGCTACAATCTCCATTTCTTCCTGAACAGTCTGAGCAACATTAGCACTTTTGCTCGGTCGGCCATTACGGGGCCCATCGTCTAAAGAACCCGTGGCTTCGAACTTCGAAATCATTCTCTTCACAGCTGCAATTGTCATAGGACCTTTACCCGTTCGAATACCCTTCCTATGGCGATAGGATCGTAAAGCTGCAGTAGCAGATTCCCCATTTTGATAGTAGAGCTTGACTACCATTGCCTTTTCTGGTAACGTCAACATGCTGCGATTGCTGGTACATCTGATTCTCTCTCTCATTACAGTTCCTTTTATACCCGATTCTCAGGCAGCGTCACTGACGCTTTGCTGCACAGCGCCATCTGTCGACCATTTTTTCAACTTTTTTTGTATGATTACAATAAAACCCCATGTCATTACAAGCATGTGTGTCCATTTTTACCTCTCTACCTGCATTATTCCGTGAATTATTAATTTTTCAAATGTATACATGTTTTCTGACCATCCTGTAGTTGATAAGCTTGTGGTGTGCAGTGTGTAATTATTTTTTTTTAATTTGACTAATCTTTTGATTGTTTTTTTTCAATTATTTATTCAACATTTCATCATTTTAATTGAGATTTATTTCATATTTCGAAAAAGCCATCTATTTAAATCGTTGCCAATTTGTACAATAACGCACATATTAATATTCCCTTTCAATTTAAAAAATAAATGTATTTACCCGTGACTATTAAAACCAGAAATAAAACTTGAAAATTATAATTAAATGAGCACGTGTTAAAAGCAGTAAATGAAGAAAACTACGTCATAAAAAATGTACTTGCGCGAAAAAGAAAAAAACACTTCAAAATAATAATTCAGTTATTACACGTTCAAAACATTAAATGGGGAAACTTACGCCATATTTAAAATGATCAAATGACAATATTTCCAAAGATTATCAATTAAAAAATATATTTGCACGAGGAATTAATTTATTTCAACAAAATATTTTACCCATTGTTGCAAATTTTAAAACAGGGTAAATAATAATATTTCCCTTCAATTAAAAACTATATTGTTACGTTTAATAATAAGAAGAAAACCTTAGGTGAAAATTACGTCACAATGGGAACGATACATTTAACCTTCCGCCTACCAGACGAATCCATTGAACCAGACAGGTACATTCAAAATTACTATTCGAAACAGATTTTTTTTTCATAAAATAAGTTAACCAATATTACCACATAATATATAATATTAGCCATATATTAACCATATAACTACCATATATTAACCATATATACCACAGTGAACTAAAGTAAATAAATAAATAATTTTAAATAAATATTCTGGTGTGATATGTTTTTATCGAGGTTGAGCAAAATTTCCTGTACTTCTAGGTTTAAAACGATTTACCGAAAACAATTTTCTTATACCATCGTAATATTGGGTTGTTTGGAAAGTTAAACCATTTCGTACCGGAAAATTCTACCCATCAATTATTAGACATTAGGTATCGGAATTGATGTCTAACAATTAAATGATAGAATTTTCTGGTACGAACTAACTTCCCAAACGGAACATCATAATAAAATTCCCCGATTCAGCGACATTGTTTACATAGCCATTTTACACATGTTGATTTTCAAATGTTTTATTAATTTTCTTTACTCAATCACGAAAACAGTTGTTAGCTGTCTCGACAGCAATTGATTCGCCCTTAAAACCCCTCAGACAAAATAAAATGAAATGTTCGTTTTAGAGCCGGCCAAATTAGCGTATTTTATGAGTTTGCGGTTTTAGAACGGGGGTTGGCGAGCGTAGCTCGTAGGGAGCAGAGCTCCCTAGTATTGTAAAATTTAACTATCTGTTGCTTTATTCTAATTTAAAGAGGGGAAAAACATTTTTTATAGAATACGTACTGTGTGAAAAAAAAATGTTTCTTGATCTAGCAACACTCTAAAAACGCCTTTTTCAAAACTAGAATCAGAATGTTAACGCTTATATGTGATTTAATTTTCTAATCAGCAGATAATTGGTCTAACAAACTAAGCATACATCAAGTTATGATACATTATATAAATTCTAAATTGATAAAAAATTCTTTAAAATTTTGGAAAGCATTAGATCATTTTCAAATGTATTTTCTTAAGTCATTGGCGCACGATGCTATAAAGCAGTGGTACCCATTAGAACTCCGCAGTCAAGCAACATTGGGCGTTGTTAGTACGTTGCTGGGTGCACTTTAAAAACGACATTTTCAAAACTGAGCAAACAATACTCAAATCTGAGTATGTTGCATAGTCAAAATGGCTCCGAATCAATATTACTCAAGTTTGAAACATGTATATACACTCATTTCTGAAAACATGCCCACACTCAAGAATAAAACATCATGTGTTCATATTTCAGTATGCCCATGTTTCAAACAATAGTAAACAACAGCTAGAAAAAAAAGCACTAGTGCTGCCATCTCTAGTTCTATTTACGATAAGGGGCGGAAAAACTAAATTTAACTTTTTCCCAGACCTAGCATTGAACTCGAGTCCTACTAGTTACAAGTCCATTGCCTTATCCACTTCGTGAACCAGATGAAATGAGAGGGTTATTTTAAAGATGATGAGAGGGTTATTTTATATTTAAGTCATCGAATGATTCGGACGCATGTGGATATTTTTATAGGATTCATTAATTTGTTGCTGAGAAAATTGGAAAATTTTAAGGGGATTTCGAATAGATTTAATCAATTTGAGATGATGGTTAAAATTGCACTACTTTATTATTTATGTGGGAAAGGGGAGATATGAATTTTACAAATTTGCAATTCGATTTTTATCAGTATATTTCTTAAATGAAAAAGCGCTCAATGGATATCGAAATTTAACTGACTAAATTTTCTTTTTTGACACATTTTAACCCATTAACGTCACAATTACTTTTCTCTTGAAAAATGGAAGTATTGCATTTCATTCAAATGTGTATGAACTGACTTCTATGTGCTAATTTTTTTGTATTGTCATGTTTCAAAAATGAGTTTGAACTGATTCTAATCATTTTTGCGTATGTTCATGTTTCAAAAAGGAGTATGAACTGACCTCCATGTAAACAGTTTTGAGTATGTCCAGGTTTCAACATTCTGAGTATTTCTGGTATTTCAGAACCGAAGACGTCATATTTGAAACAAAAATTTCAAAACAAAATGAAAACATCCATTTATTCAGATTTGAAAGGGATATTTTTCTCAGTGAAGAGGGATTACAAAAATATTATATAACCTTTTCCGAGTCACCCACGATTCCAAAAAGTGTTTATTTATCTCCAGAAACCTCAGAAACATATCTATTTTTGGGATCTATAGACGCATTTATGAAACAAACTTTTGCCACCTGTAATTTTCGGGGACGTTGCCTAGTCAGAGGCGGATTACCAAATAGGCTGAGTAGGCTGAAGCCTAGGGGCCCGACAGACAAAGTGCCCGGCGCTAAGTTTGTGACCTTTTTTTTTTTCTTTTTTTTTTCTCAAAATATGTATGTATATATATGTATGTGTGTGTGCGTGTGTAAGTTTGTATATATATATATGTTGTATATCAATGTATATACATAGGGGGAGGGGGGCCCCAATGTGTTAAGCCTGGTTAGTTTTTAGACTGCATTAATGGCTTTTCTGAGCCCGGTATCAGTAGGAAAAGCCGGTTTTTCAGATTCTCAAGTAAATATTTTCCTGTTGAACAAACATGTCAATAGACAAACAGTGTAAAATGAACATTATTTTTTACTCTTGCATGAACAGATTCAGTTACACAGTGGAAAATGATTACTCGAGAATTGATAGCATCCGAAAAATCGATATTTCGTGTTGATGTTAAATTGATTAACTCCCTGTAAAACTGCTCAGAAATGTTTCTGAAAATCACGAGCAGCAAACAAAAAACTCATGTTTCAGAATTTTTCTTTTAAATTTTGGAAATCTATTGTCTTCTAATGTTTCTGAAGATAAAGGAGCACTTTTCGAAATCGTGAATTACTTGGAAGAGGTTATATTATAATATTTCTGTAAACCTTCTTGCTAGATCAAGAAATATTTCTCTTTTTTACAATATACGTGCAAAAAACTGAACTATTTAACCACAAATGTCCATACTTAATGCTGAGTAATAAATAAAAATAAGAGTAAATTTTAAAAGTTTACTGAGTGTTGACTTAATAGTCGTCTGAATTACCATATCTGTTCCATACATAAAAATTAACTAGCTGGGAAGATCGAGCTACGCTCGGTTAAAATTAGCTTTGTGTTAAACTCGATATAACAATCTATTCAGTGAAGACTACTCTGAACTACCAGAATGGCGCTTCCTGTTGCATTGTGAATTACTGGTTGAATTATTGGTATCTAGGTTCCTATTGTGAATTTCTAGAAAATTCTTTCAGATTCTAAAAGCCAATTTTTTCGCGAAATATCACCAAAATTTTACGAAAAGTCACCAACTCGTCGACATTCTTTCATTTGGCGCCAAACTTTGTCATTGGCGCTGTTTTGTCATTGGTAATCTTGAAAGTCGATTTCCCCCCAAAATGTCGCCAACTAGCGCCAAATTTGACGAAATGTTACCAATTTCGCTACTTTATTTACTTTTAACTGTTCAACAACTGAATAACTGTTTCAACCTTTATTTCCATTGAAATGCATCGACCCGTAAGAGATTCCCAAATGACCCATTAGTCGAACATGTGACCTAGCACAATGGTCTTCTCATATCTGAAAACGGTAGGATACAAAATTTAATCCAAATTGTTAGTTTAATAGAGCCGTCTTTTAGATATAATTTACATACATACAAACACACGCACACACATAAACAAAATATATGCTCGTATTATAATATATGATTACAGAAACGTAAAATTTGAAAATAAATGCAAATATACGTGTTCTAAAATCTGATTTATTATAAAATTTAATTATCTGCTGATTTTTTCTACCGAAAAGAAAATAAATGTTAGAATCGAAGTAAATAAATCTCCAAACCAAAATTCACACAGCCATCGTTAAGTCATTAGTTAAACAAATGACTGTTTTCCCGTTAAGTAACGCAGAAAATAACAAATCATTTTGGGGTATTTGAATATTTTTACTTAATGACTTTATGCCTAATAAATTTTCATTATCTACAGAAAATTGTAAAGTATTTTTTGGCTTTCTTTTAATATATTTCGTGTTTTTAATATAATAAACGTAATATTTTAACAAAACGATACTTAATAACCAAAAAAGTTTTGTAAAGACGTATTAACATATCTTTAAGATATACCAATTTATTTAGAGGAAACTTTTTAACCGGATCATTAAAACATAAGTACGCAAAAAAACGAAACTAATCAGACAAAAATGATCATACGTCGAGAAAAGAGTAATAAATATTAATAAGAGTAAATTTTAAATTTTAGTAAGTATAATCAGTGGCTAAAACTTTTTGTTGTGTTAACTACCTCATGTTTTTTATATCCATCGTTTGTAATAAAAAAAATATAAAGAAGAATTTTAAAACGTTTGAATTTTACTTTTTATAAATGCTTTCAAAAATAAATTATTGCAATTTTTAACTAGGGGAAGATGGGGGTAATGCCAGCCACAATAGAATGCCGTATCTGTTCTGTGGCTGATCAAGTGCTGTTGCCTAGGTTACCTCTACAGGGCGGCAAGAAATAACTTGGACGAAGTTTCTAACCAAAAATCTGTAACTACCGCTAAAGTTATAAAGTTATTGTCATAGGGAATTGATTCTAAAAAGCTATTAAACAGGTATAAGTTAGTTGTGATAACCATTATGGTTGACAAACGATCTGCCATACTGCAAGGAATGAAACAATGTGAAATTGTTCAACGATTGAAAGTGCCTAAGCAGACGGTTTCTTACGCAATCAAAAGGTTTAAAGAACTCGGACATGATGGTGACAGGCTAGGAAGAGGAAGAAAGCGCACAGTTAACACATCAAGAAACCGTGTAGTTATCAAAAAGCGAGTTCAACGAAATCCTAGGATTTCAATGAGAAAGGTAGCTAGAGAGATGAAGACCAACAGAGAACCCTTAAGTTTGATGGCAAGAGTAGAGCTTGGTCTTCTCTCTTACAAAATGAAAGAGGCTCAAAAGCTAACAGCAGAGAACAAACGCACAAGACTTCAAAGGTGTAAAGAACTGTTAATGCGGGCCGCAGGTGATCGATGGCAAACATTTGTCTTCACAGATGAGAAACTGTTTTCGATTGAACAAGCTAACAATAGCCATAATGATAGAGTTTGATCAGCAGAAGCACTTGGACCTTCTTGCATTGTTGAACGGCGTCAACGACCCCAATCTGTAATGGTTTGGGGTGGGATATGTGTTAGTGGGAAAACGCCACTTGTTTCTGTTGATCAAGGCCAATTGATAAAGATTAATCAACAAACATATCGCAAACTCATTTTGGAAGATGTTGTCTTACCTTGGTCACAAAATTTCTTTGGAAACAAAAGATGGGCCTTCCAAGAGGTTTCCGCACCTGCACAACTAAAGGCACTGAAGATTGGTGCAAAACACATTTTCCTGACTTCATTGGAGCTCAAGAATGGCCACCGTATTCCCCAGATTTGAACCCAATGGATTATTCTGTTTGGTCCATCTTAGAGACAAGGGTGTGTGCTAAACCTCATAAAACTTTGGCATCCCTAAAGAAATCCTTATGCAAGGAATGGGATAAAATATCATTAAGTGAGTTGCGGGCCCATAGCCGAAAATTTTGTGACACGTTTAAAGCTCTGTATTAAGGCTAAAGGTAGCCACTTTGAAAAT
Organism: Maratus michaelseni; assembly: GCA_963931845.1. NCBI lineage: Eukaryota > Metazoa > Arthropoda > Arachnida > Araneae > Salticidae > Maratus > Maratus michaelseni. Next base: position 36,326,873 of record OZ007595.1, on the reverse strand, counting down.
TTGTAAATATATTAGACGAAATAATGTATTCATATTTATTTTGAAGTTTGGTCGTAATATTTTCATTAGCATTAAAGTTATAATGTATCCTGTGTGTCCAAGTTATTTCTTGTCATCCTGTATATGATAGTGGCGACATACGGGATATAAGATTTGTTTGGTTGAGACGATTTTGGACAAAAACGAATCACCAAGCATCTTAGCGAGCCTGCCATTGTCGCCAAGCTAATGTTTGTTAACTTGTCTCACTTATTTAATCGAACTCATCCAGACGAGTATCACTATGTTCTGGAATGCAGGTTTGCCATAGTTTGGACAAAACAGATTTTCTGTCTGAACACAGTCCCAGTATGATGCTATTCCCATATAGAGGCACCTTACTATTACCTTATTATTCTGTAGAGACAACTTGGTGTACAGATGGCATCTTGGAATTGTCCATGCGGTTGTTGTGAGTTGAAGTTTTGACATAAAAAACAATCGTATTTACAACACGGTAACCACTCGAATTTCATTTAGGTACAAATTTTTGTACATGGTGTACTATAGCGCGAATGTGTACTATTTAGCAATGTACCGTGTTTTCAATGCAGAATATTTTTTGTTTGATTGTTTATTTCAATGTTCACAAAATATTACGTGATGTTGTGGTCATGACTATCCGTCGGTCTGAAGAGGAAAATTGGAGTGAAAGAAGAAACAAGTGGGTTAGTGTGATCGAATATCGCACAATGGGCTTCGTTTAATATTCCTTTCAAAACGCTTTAACTTTTAATTAATAAATCCAAATCAATAATTTACAATTATTAAAACCTTATCATATATCGATACACATCAATCAGTAAGAAAATAGATGACAGCACCATTAAATTTAATATTAAAATAATAACAAGAGAAAGCTATTTTTTTAATAAAATTAAAAATATTCAAGAACTGCTTTTCAGACATTTGTAACAGCATATGTTTGTATATCTGAAAAGCATATTTAATTACATGATTTACTAAAAAAATAATTTAATAATAAAATGATAACAATTAGAGGTAGCTACTATTTTTTGTAATCAAATAAAATCGAAATTTTCCACTTCCATCGCCGAGAATAGAACTCGGAACCTTTGGGCTAGAAGGTAAAAGCTACCACCGAACCTCCTAGCCTTCGCAAAAAAGATTTAAATTAAAGTTTTGTTTTAAAACCTAAATATCTGAAACGGTCGTATGTCATTAAATTAATTAATTTAATTAAAATAATATAACTTTTTCAAAATTTCATGATTTGTCGTGGTACAAAATATATTCAGCTTATAAGTACACAAAATTTCAAGGCTCTAACTTATATAGTTTCCGAGAACGAACTCTGTCACAGACAGATAGAGAGTGGAGTGAGACTAATAGGGTTTCCTTTGTTGAACGAAACCCTAAAAATACCAAAAGAAAAAGGATCATACAAACTCCATATAAAACTGTACACAAGCGCAATATTTACTGATCATTAAACGGTGAATGTCAATGTATTCAAAGACAATTTAGTTTTATTAGGCCTACTTTTATATAAGTATATGTTAAGCCTCATTTGTTCTAATGTAGTAAACCCATTGTTATAGTAAAGTAATGTAATAAGTCCAACGAAGAGAACAATAACTGTGATTTTAATAATTTTCTTCCAGATAATTTATTTTTCATCAAATATACATACTGAAAGTAATTATTCCAAGCTAAAAGTAATGCAGGTCACGCATATTTTTTTTTATAAAACAATATTTTATTAATAACAGGAAAAATATTAAAATATGTTAATGGTATTACTAACCAAGTGCATAAAATTCCTAATGGTATGCGTCTGGTCGGAACTTAATAGCTATTAATTTAGACTTGTATTGGTAAAATTTCCTTAGGTAACTTCCTTTTACCTACTTTTTCCTATCAGCTGTTTTATTCTACTAGCACGAAAACAAATGTTATAATAAAAATAAATATACGTCCATACTAATTTTCACAAAGTCATCGTTAAGTCAATCTTTAAATAATTGGCTTCTTTCTCTTTTGTTAATGGAGAAATAGATAAATAATTCACTGTATTGGAATATTTTCCCTTAATCACTTAAACTAATAAACTTTCATTATTTGCAGAATATTTTAAGATATTAGATGGCTTTCTTTCAATTAATGTTATGCTGTTAATGTATCAAACTTAATGTTGTAACAAAAATAATCTTATTGACTACAAAATTTTACAAAAAATTAGTGATAAGTATTTAAAAATATCACTCATTTTATGTCTAATAAATTTATATTATCTGCAGAAGATTTTAAAGCATTCGTTGGTTTTATTTTAATTAATGTCATGCTTTTAGTGTATCAAACTTGATGGTGTAAGACAAAAAATCTTATTGACTACAAAATTTTGTAAACAATTACTCAAGAGTTTTTAAAATATCACCCACTTTATGTTTACTAAAATTCCATTATCTGCAGAAGCTTCTATAGCATTTGTTGGCTTTCTTTCAATTAATGTCATGCATTTAATGTACCAAACTTGATGTTGTAACAAAAACAATCTTATCGACTATAATATTGTGTAAAAAAATACTGATTTTTCTTTTAAATACAGATGGTGTTTTCACATATTGGAACGATTTTGACAACAAAAGTAAAATACATAAATTAAAACAATTATTTTTTAATATGTTCTACTTGGCATCTCTTGTTGTGAACTATCGTATTGCAGTGGGATTTCCAACATAGTAAGGCTTTTTGTAAAACTGGAAGTGGAATTTTGTTCCATTCCACCCTCACACATTTCCAGACTCCATTCAACGTAATTGGTAAACGTTTCACAAGAGCTTATTTTAATAGTCCAAATGCACAGTAATCCATTGGTGAAACATCTGGTGACTTGGTTGGAATATGATTAAACGGTATACACTTGATTCCAATTTCTTTTGTCAATTTTTCAAGAAATGTGACTATAATTTTGGATGTATGGCTGTTCACTTTATCCTGGTGTAACTCAACACTTTTAAAGTCCGTAGGATAAAGTTTTGGAATTTCTTCTTTAAAAATAGTAATTAGAGCATTGTTTTGATAATAAATAGAGTTAATTTTGATGTTTTTCTCAACTTTTCTGATCTTTAATATTCCGTTGTAAGAGGTTCCAGCAATCAACATAAATCCGTTAGAGAAACTTTCTCTGGAGTGTTTGAACCAAAAATTTTAAAGTCTTTTTGGCCTCTTTTCCGGTAACAAATCGATCTTTTTTTATTACTGTCATTTAGATAAATTCACGGTTCGTCAATTGTGACAATTATTTTCCACTTATCACCTGCTAAATGATTTCTGATCACGAAATATGAATAATCCTCTTCGGAAAAAACAAATATATAACCTTCAAGCGACTCGCTTTTTTTCGCATTTTAAGATATTCCTTTGCAAATATTCGTTTTAAGATATTATTTTGCATTCTTTCAATTAATGACATGCTTTTAATGTATCAAACTTGATGTTGACACAAAATAAATGTTATTCACTAGGAAATTTTGTAAAAAATTACTGAAAAGCTTTTAATATATCAATCAATTTATAGCTAATTAACTTTTATTATTTACAGAAATTTTAATATATTCGTTGGCATTCTTTCAATTAATGTCATGCTTTTGACGCATCAAACTTGATGTTGTAACAAAATAAATCTTATTGATTCGAAAGTTTGATAAAAAAGTACGGATTTTTTTTTTTTTAACCATTGGGGAATTGGTTGTTGACTTCGGTCGAGAATGGACCTCTTGGCGTCGTCACTTTATCTTTTTAAGCGTTTTTAACGAAATTCTGTAATTTTAGAAGAATTTTTCTTTGAATAGTCAATAGAAATGCATAAAATTGTTACAAAATGGCTAGAGTTACAAAAAGGATAGATGCAAACTATATCAGATATGAAAAAAAGCCGAATTCAAAAATTGACGTCGGTTGAGAAATCGTCTTATAAAGCAAAGAACGTGATCTTCAACTTTAATTTCCTCAAAACACCTTTAGCTCAGACATCAATCTAAACAAGAGTTATAGTTATTGTAGGAAAGACCCTATAAAATATTAAGGTATATTGGTTAACATATATTGGTTAGCACTTTCCCTTTATTTGCACGACTGAATGTTACTCAATAGCGTTCAGTTGCTTCTCTTATCAACCTAGTCGTTTAAACAATTCTTCCAGAGAGAATGTTGTTAAATATTATTATGTATCGCGCAACGTTTATCGTTTGCTGGTTGAAACATCTGCGACATCGACATGTGACGATGGAAAGGCGCATAGATTACATTCGAATGACGAATGCATTCAACGCTGTTAGGGGTGCGATGGAGAGATTGATTGTGTAGATGGTTCAGACGATTATTTTTTCGAGGGCAGAGAGTATCTATTCAACTGTAGTAATGAAAAATGTGTTTATTTGTAGATGGTTCCAACAAATTTTTTTGCGAGGGCAGGGAATGCCAGAGTCTCTTCAACTGTAGTAACATAAAATGTGTTGGGTAGATGGTTCAGACGAATATTTTTTTTAAGCTTTCGCAACAGTTTCCCAATGGTTGTTGTAATTTGTTAAATTACATTTTTTTATGTCACTCATTTTATGTCTAACTAGTTTTTATTATAGAATATTTTAATTCTTTCGTTGGCTTTATTTCAATTAATTTCGAGTTATTAATGTACAACTTGATGTTGTAACAAAATAAATATTATTGATTAGAAATACTTTTAAAAAAATACTGAACAGTTTTTATATGTATCATTTATTTAAAAAACTTTTATTATTACATTATCTAAACATAGTTTAAACAAGTACTTTCTAAAAACTAGACTATTAAGCCAAAAATAACCATATTTTGAAAAGAAATTCTTCCAAAATTAAGGCGCACTGAGAAAAAAAATACCTTCTTCAACTAGAATGAATAGTTAGACTTTTTCTAAATCCCTAAACTAGAAATATAGAAATCCAAGCTATGCGAATAGGGTAAGCATCTAAACTGAATAGACGAAATGATCGAGAATTTCTAGTCTCTTATTTTCTACGTGACTAAACGATAATGAATCGTGTAAATTGAGAGAAATTATCATTTTATTTCTGGAATGTATTTTTGAACTAGCATTATAGTTACTAAAACTAGCATCGTCTTCGCATCCATTTGCAGACATTTTTAAATACGTTTGACCACGAGAATATAGGAAAACACACTTGAATTTTAATAGGAGACTCTAGAACTCTCTAGCAAAGTGAACTAGAATTTATAGGGATGACATGGAACTATTTTTTTCTGGAGCCACAATTTATATTCTATTTGAGAAGGTTAGATTTTTTTCTCAGTGTGCTAATGGAAATGACGGTGTAGGAAGATAGTCAGAATAAGGATTACCAAATTGAACATTTACAACGCAAATATTTTATGTAAAATAATTCTGGAATTGTCATGAAAATCGTCTAAAGAATCTGCGAACACTCTCTGCTGACTTCTTTCCTTCTTTTCTGAATAAATGACTTCTTTCCCTTTATCTAACGGATAAATATGCTAATAATTCTTCATATTTCAATATTTTCACTTAATTATTTCATGTCTAATAAATGTTCATTATCTACAGAAATTTTCACTATATTCTTTTATTTTAGTTTAATAGGTTCATATTCTTAATGTAATAAATGTATTGTTTTAACTAAAATGTATTTAATGGCATGAAAAGTTTTAATACTAAAAACATTTAAAACTGATCGATTTATTAAAGAAAATTATCTTTAAAAAAGTTGGATCATCAAAACATTCGTACAATTTCAAGTTGTCTGGATTACATCCTTTCAATACATAGAAATAATAATTACAAAAATCAAAATTTTTGAAAATTGCAGCATATACATGTTTCTAAAGACTGATTTATTATAAAATTTAATTATTTAATGCTAAATTAAATCATTCGCTTTTACAGGGTACCGACAGTTTCTAGAAATATACCAGTATTTTCTTATAAAAAACTCAACTTGCGTAATCGCACGATTGCATAAGGCGAGTTTTTCTCCTAGTAAATACAGGTATTTCTCTCACCTCATGTAGGAACCATGTTTTACCAAAAATAAAATAAACGTTATATTCAGAAAAAACAAATGCTCAAACCCATTTTTACGCTGCCATCGTCAAGTCAATCTTTTAACAAATGGCTGCTTTCCTTTTATTTAACTTAGAAATATGCAAATGATTTACTATATTTGAATATTTTTCCTTAATCACTTTATACCTAATTAACTTTCATTATCTGCAGATGACTTTACGATATTCGTTTGCTTTCTTCCAATTAATGTTATGCTTCTACTGTATCAAACTTGATGTTCTAACAAAAATAATCTTATAGACCACAAAATTTTGTAAAAAAAATACTGAAAAGTTTTTCAAATATCACCTATTTTATGTCTACTAAACTTTCATTACCAGTAGAAGATTGTTAGAGATTCTTTGGTTTTCTTTCAATTAATGTCGATTGTTTAATGCTTCAAACTTGATGTTACAAAAATAATCTTATCGATTTATAACAAAATCTTAAAATTTTGTAATAAAGAAATGAAAATTTTTAAATGTTTCATTTAATTAAAAAACTTTTCTTGTTTCATTATCGAAACATTATTTTAAAAAGTACATACTAAAAACAATTATTCAGCCAAGAAATAATATTTTTTATAAAATCGTAACAAAAGAAAACTAGTCGGATGTGCCAATCCTAAAAATTTCTTCTATCTCACACAGGTTTCGCATACACTAAAAAGAATCAGCAACCAATTTATATCAAGCTCTAACTGAATCTAAAGTTTTATTAAATTAGTTCTTGAGATATGACTATTGCTAAAAACGTGTACATCCTGCAAAATGCAGTATAGCAATACCACCCGTACGGAGATTTAGACCAAAACCAAATCAACAATAACTTATGACAACGTCTAATTGAATCTGAAGTTTGATGAAAATCCGTGCATTAGTTCTTGAGATATAGTTATAGTTATCGTGATAATAATGAAAAAATCAGCATAGCAGCGCCACCTGTTGGGCTATTTACACCAAAATCTAATCAACAATAACTTATGTCAACGTCTAATTGAATCTAAAGTTTGATAAAAATCCGTGCATTAGTTCTAGAGATATAGTTATCGTGATAATTATGAAAAAAGTAGCATATCAGCGCCACCTGTTGGGCTATTTATACAAAAACGTAATCAGTATCTATTTATGTCAAGGTCTAACAGAATCTGAAGTCTGATGAAAATCCCTGCATTAGTTCTCGAGATATAGTTATCGTAATAATAATGAAAAAAGTAGCATAGCAGCGTCACCTGTTAGGCTATTTACACCAAAACGTAATCAGCATCTATTTATGTCAAGGTCTAACTGAATCTGAAGTTTGATGAAAATAACTGCATTAGTTCTTGAGATAGAGCTATTTCGGAAATCGCAAACAATGCAGCATAGCAGCGCCACCTGTCGGGCGATTTCCATCAAAAACTAATCAGCGCCAATTTATATTAGGGACTAACTGAATATAAAGTTTTAATAAATTTGGTGCATTAGTTCTTGAGATAGAGCGCCCACAAAATTTTTGTCACATACAGACAGACAGACATGTTCTAAAAACAGTCAAATCGTGTTCAGGACATTCTAAAACGGATAAATCCGTCGAAAACCTTAAGTCAAATATTTTCATGAATCCAATACTTTCTTCTTGTAAAGATAGAAGAAAGTAATGAAAGATAATTTAATTGTAGTGAGTATTTTTGTGATTAATACTCATCACTTGTTTGAATCATCCTATTAATTCCATATATGAAAAACAGTTAGAAATAAGTTTAAAACTTTCTAATATTACAGTCGATAACTGTAAGTAGATAAATGTTTCTTAAAATTAAATTAGTATAAAATTTTAATATTTAATTATTAATTCTACCATTAATAAAACAAATGTTACAATTGAAGCAAATAAATGTCGAAACCAATTTTCACACAGCTATCATTAAATCATTAGTTAAATAAATGACTTCTTACCCTTTATGTAACGCATAAATATGCAGGTCATTCTTCATATTTGAATATTTTCCCTTAATTACTTTATGTCTAATAAATATTTATTAGCTACAGAAAATTTTACGATATTCTTTGGCTATATTTTGTTAAGTTCATATTATTAATGCAACAAATGTAATGTTACAAAAATATTTTTAATCCCATAAAAAGTATTGTAAAAAAAAGTACTAAAATCATTTAAAACTGATCAATTTATTAAAGAAAGTTATCTTTAAAAACGCTCTCCCGGCCTGTACTGGTAGGAAAAGGTAGCTTCCATATTCCCTTTTTCAAATAATTCAACGAATTTTACTCAAACACCTGAAGTAAAATGCTTGGAACCCGATTACAGATTATTCAAACCCAGTTTTCGTTAATACTGAATCTGAATGAGAATTTCAGCATGGGAGTTACAGCATAACAAAAAGTCAGATTGCTTCAAAATATCAGCCAACTTATAATTTCAAACAGCTATATCTCAGTCATTTATTAAGATAAAGACAAAACAAAATATGTTCCTTAATCCTTGTATCAAGATCTAACAGTTGACTGAAACAATTGTTATTAATTTATAATATTTTTATATATCTTTTTGAAGTTTTAAAAATTTTAACAGGCCACCATTTTGAAACAAGATGGAGCATGAACTGGTCAAAGAGCTCGGTCGAGAGCTTGGTATGTCTTGCACGCATGATCAGTCACATTCATAACGGCTCATACATATGAGAGTTACAGCATAACAAAAGTCAGAGTGTTTTAAACTGTCAGCCATCCTAGAATTTCAAACTCCTATATCTCAGGCATTTTTAAAGTAAAGCTAAAGGAAAAAATGCTCCTAAATCCTTGTATCACAATCTAACACTAACGGAAACAATTTTTAGGTAGATTTCGTAAGAAATACTACCTATTACATTCTCCCCTATGTTGGAATTTTTGAAAACATTTTATAGATCTACGCCGATTATGACTCCCAGAACACAAAACCACACCCAGTTCAAAACTTTATCTATCTCTCTATCTATCTATGTCACTTTTTTATGGACACGATAGCTCCCATAATTCTGCACAAATCTCTTCCAAACTGATACATAAAATCAAGGGGCATAAAGTCTCGGTCAAGTTCGTTAATGGGCAAAATCGGACCAAGGGGGGTGGAATGGGGGGGGGGCATTTTGTAAAAACAGAAAAAAACCCATAATTTCTTAATTATGATACGTATCGCGTCTGTTTAAAGTTATTATTATTTCTCGGAAAAGGGCCGAAAATTGATGCATGAGAGATTTTTGATATCATTAAAAATGGCCTCAAGGTGGGGTAAAAAGGGGGATTTAGAAAAAAAAAATAATAACTTCCCCAATTCAGAAGATATCAAATCCGTTTATATTTATTATAAATCCTCTTAATATTATCTAAAACTTTTATATTGACAAGTTTTTTATAGGATTAACCCTTATAGCAAAAAAAAATTAAAAACAAAAAAATCCCTGCCGGTTCCGCCTGCAAACAAGTTAGGTTTCGAAGTGGGCGTTTCCAAATGCCGCATCATGTCAAAAAAGTCATTTCTTCCGCAATTCCCAACAAACAGGCGCCCTACGGTCTGCGTCTTCGAAATCTACTTGTGCCTGTAGGCCGAGCCGTCAGGGATTTTTTCAATTTATAACATGTTTGTACATGTTTTTGAATTTTAAAAAATTTTTTAAATTTATACTGGCCGCCATTTTGAAACAAGATGGATGAAACTGGCCAACGAACTCGGTCGTGATCTTGGTATGTGCTATACACATACTAAGTCACATCAAATCTGTTCATAAATAAGAGAATTACAGCATGACAAAAGTCAAATATCATATCTATATTATAATACGAGCAAATCTTGTGTCTATGTGTGTGTGTATATATATATACAGGGTGTTCCAAAATTCACCCGGCAAATTAAGAAGGATCATAGAAGGCATCAAAAGGATGAAAACTTACTATAGAACATGGGGTCTCAAACCACGTTTAGTGCGAGAAAATCGCAAAAATTATAATGAAGGGTGTGACGTCGAATGGAACAAAAAGGGCCAATAATAAACAGAAAAAACATTTATTTGACGTAAAGCATGATTACAATGCATTGCAGTTCAACGTCAGAAAGTTTACGACGACACGTTTTTATAGAAATTGTTTTAAGCTGCTGCCACGAAGTTCATTTCATAGCCGACACCGTCGGACAAAGGATTGCCAGACGTGTTAAAACATATTCCTATAAAAATGTCTCGTCTTCAAAAAACCGCGATAGACAACGTTTACTATAATAGTAAAAAAATTTGAAACCGGATTATTTTTGTCAAAAATATGCACCGGATGCTAGGCTAAAAAAGGCTGAAAATTGCATTAAAAATATCTAAAATATAAAAAATGCAGACAACGCTAAAAATAGCATTAAAATTCGCTAAAAAATTAAAAACGCTGAAAATTGCTAAATGTCGCATCGGAAATCGCAATAAAAATTGCTAAAATACAAAAATCGTGGAAGACAAAACTTACTGAAAATGCAAAGTTAGCTTTGTCTAAGTTTTTCAAACATGACTGAATAAAAATCAGGTAAATTGATATTGCTCGTTTATTTCGACTGTAGAAAATGTCTTTAACACCTTTTACTGTATTCGGATTCCAATATATCTCAAAATCATCAAAGATATGGTTTACGTACAAAAAAAAAAAAAAAAAAAAAAAAAAAAAAAAACTTGCAAAAATTTTTCCGCGCTCCCGACCTTTCTGCAACATCTAATATACAGGGTGTCCCAAAAGTCTCCGTACAACTTCAAAAATTTATTACAAAAAAATAATTGGTCTACAGCAAAAATAATTACTACAGTACATAGAGTAACTTAAAAAGTTTTTTTTCTACTACCTTAGTATACTTGTATATGAGATCGTTTCGTTGCACGAAGAATATCGAGTGAATATTCCAATTCCATCCACGTGCGTTTCAGCATGCTAACATCAACAGTTGTTACAACCGTTTGATGAATTCTGAAAAAAATTTAATAGTCTCATGGAATTGAAACAAAAGATCCAAACAGCAGAAACTACTGTTGATGTTAGCATGAAAAAAGTTCGTGAATTGAATTGGAATATCGTCTTGATATTCTTCGTGCTACGAAAGGATCTCATGTTGAAGTTTACTAAGGCAGTAGAAAAAAACTTTTTAAGGTACTCTATGCACTGTTGTAATAATTTTTGCTGTAGGCCTGTTATTAATTTTTTTTTTGAATAAATTTTCGAAGTTGTACGGAGACTTTTGGGACACCCTGTATTTTTATTAATTTAAATACACTATTTATCAAATAAATAAATAAAGAAAGAAAAAATAAAACATAAATTGCATACGTTTAAGTTAAACAATCGCCACTCTGCACTGTTAAAAATTTGCAGCAAACTGTCCAGTCATTTGACCGTTTTTGTAGAAAACGGTTATACAACCGTAATATAACTATATTCTGACCATAAAATGAGCAAAAATAAGGTCAGAATATAGTTAAATTACGGTTATGTAACCGTTTTCTACAGAAACGGTCAAATGACTGGACAGTTTGCTGCAAATTTTTAACAGTGTGTTGAAATATAAACTCTTAAAAAATAAAATTCACCTGAACACGATGTGATTTAATTTTTACATGAACATTCATATTTGATTATGAAAATGTAAATGTCATTACGCTTATGAATCTGGAGATTTAGAGGCTATTTAATTAAAATTTTTCCTTAGTAATGAATATTGAGAGATCAAGCTATTCAATTATATTCCAAATATCCGTCAAACTTTTTATACCATGAAATGTTTTCAATTATAATTTTTAAATAATTCATGAACTGAATTTATTTTCATTGTTATTCATGAGATTGGAAACAATTAAACCATCTGCGAACCTCCTGTTATACTTTTAAGTAAATGTTTCACTAACAAAACATTTCCTCCAAGAGTCAATCGTTTACATTTTTAATTGAATTAAAATAAGAATGTTAAGATGAAACAAATTAAATGCTTAGATTAATTTTTTATGACCTTCGCAATGCCTTAGTTCAATGTTTTCTTTTTCTCATTATGTAAAGAATAAATACGGAAATTTTTATTAATATAAGATTATTTTCTTCATTTTATGCATAATAATTTTTCATTATCTAAAAGATAACTTTAAATTATTCTTTACATATAAATTTTAATTAATGCTGCATTTGAAATTTGAGAACTATTTTACGTTCAGTAAATTTCGTAATATTTCGCAGATAATTTTTATTTATTTACCCTGTGGCAGAATGTACGCGACGCTGCGACAGGCGGCGCAGACTTTTTAGGGCACCTGCAGACTAAAAACATACAGCGATGCCGCGGACGTGCTATAGCGCGTAAATTACGCGAAAAAACGGCAAAATTCGTAGAAGAATCGCAAAAACAGCGGCGAATTTCGTCGAAGAATCGCGGAAAAACGCGAAATTCAATTAAAGATCTTGAAAAATGGCTAATTTCGTTGACAGATCGCGAAAAAAACGCAAATTTAGTCAAAAGGCCGTGAAAAAAACGTGAATTTCGTCAAAAGGCCGTAAAAAAACATGAGTTTCGTTGAAGATCGCGGGAAAATGCGAATTTTGCCGAAGGGCTACAGAGAAAACGCCAACTTCGTCAAAGGATTGTGGAAAACACTGTTAATTTCGTCGAAGGATCACCCAAAAACGGAAGAAACGGCAAATTTCGTCGTCGGATCGCGAAAAAACGGAGAATTCTGCCGGCAGATCGCGTAAAAACGGCAAATTTCGTCGATGGACTTCGAAAAAACGGAAAATTTCGTCGAATAATCTCGAAAAAACGGCAAATTTCGTCGAAGTATCTCGAAAAAACGGCAAATTTAGTCAAAAGAGCGCGGAAAAAACGCGAATTTTGTCCAAAGGCCAAAGAAAATACGCGAAATTCATCAAAGGATCTGGGAAAATGGCTAATTTCATTGACAGATTGCAATAAAAACGCCAATTTCGTCAAAGGTTCACGAAAAAAACGTTAATTTTGTGAAATAGTTCCGGAAAAGATGCAGCATTCCTTTAGAAAACAACAGACACACAAAGTTCTATCTTTATTAATATAGGCATAGTTTTTAATCTGAAACAATATACTGAACTAAGTTTTGAAAACCCGAACCCAATTTGCAAGATCTCAACCTGAAATCGACTCGAATCAAAAGCAGAGTTAATCCGACCTGCAACAAGAATAATTATTGCCGAGAGGGGATTTTCTCCACTCCCCCCTCTGTTGTAACCTTTCAGAATATTTTCTGTGAATTTCAGAATTTTTTTTTACTCAGAAAGGCTGATAAATGCTGATGCCTTAATTAATTAGCACTACAACTACAACAGCAGCAAGTATAGATTTATATGATATATTGCATATTGCCTACTATTTTTGAAAACATTAGTAGCGTTGCAGACATTTGAAGATAGTTCTGTCACTGGGTATTATTTATTTTTATTTTATTTTTGAGTTTTCGGAATGTCGTATAGTTATTGTATTGTTTCCTGCACGATATTAAAGATGAGATCAGGCTTTTTTTTCAGCTTGATTATTTGAAATTAGAGAGGTACTGAAAATATGCAGTAGAAAATTCTTAATAATGTTTTAAGAAATTTTCAAAATTAACTTTCTTATTTAAAAATCTTTTAATTGAAATTGGCTATGATGATTTTCAAAGATTAAATAAAATTTACATACTCAATTAGACACATGAGAACTTGCTTTTAAAGTCAGAGGTGTATGCAAATGTTTTTGTAGACCTTCTATTTACTGATTTATTTGAACCCATAGGCAACGAAACAGGGAGTCTTCAATACTTCCTTTTCTTGGCTGCCATGTGATCAAGTTAGGCTAGTTTCAACCAGTTGTTGAACTGCCATGTTATCAAGGTAGGCTGAAAAGCAGCTGAGAATGGTGGTGTGCCGCAGATTATCACTTTTAACGGCTTCATTTGAGCCCCTCCTTTTCCTACGCCCCTGCTCTTGGTAAAAAGTTATAACCCCTTTCAAATTATGCTGAAAATAGTCGCTTACAAATGATAGCATCAATCGGCTGGAAAAAGTGTTTACATTTAAAAAACAAGAATGAAAAATCATGCGTCAAGCGTAGATTATGAAACACTTTCCAACACAGCCAGAAAACTGCAACGAAACTTCACCGTTAAATAAGGCGAAAGAAGATATGTAAGTAAACAGTTTAGAAAAAATTACCACATTGAAAATTACAGTTTTCGAAATTACCTTCCAGTGTCAAAAAAGTAGTCGAATTGTTTTGTGCAGCTCTGTATATGATCAATAGATGTGGATGTATAGCATGATAAAATTTAGTTCTATTCGAATATTCACATTCAGCAATTTTCGCCAATCGATGGAAATGAACTCGAAATCTTTTGTACAGTCCTGTATATTATCTGAAGACTTTTGTACACACCACATATTAGGCTAAAAGGCAACTTAAAACTCACTCGCAGCAATTACCAACCGTAAACGACAATGTATCTTTTTCTTTGCGTAGCCCTGTATATGAATTTATTTATATTCCACAAACTTCTATTAGTCTACTAAATATAGTTCAGCAGGAAAATACGTAATACAACTAAAACTACCCTTATAAGTACTTCACTCCCATAGTCTGTTATACTTACGGATTCCCTTGTGTAGCCCTGTATATCAACAACCGAGTTTATAAACACACACGTACTATGAAAAAATTAGTTAAACTTAAAAACGGAAACCAAAGTTGAAAACGCACTTATCACACAGACTGTAAATATCGCACATGTACTGTAACCGATATCTTTTGTGTGTCCCTGTAAATAAACACAATGCACACCACACTTTCAAGAGAGCAATTTATAGTGCACCTCAGTAATACATATAATTTTCATTATGTTTGAAATAGTGAAATATCGCTAAATTACACTGCAAACGATTTTTCCCCATAGAAGAATGAGCAACTGAATTCTTTTGTTTGCACGCCATATTCTACAAAAAGCATGTTTTAATGCGCTACATAATTATATATCAATTCCATCATATTTTAAATGACGTAGCATCATCAAAATGCACTTGAAACGATTATTCCCCATTGACTATAATGTAACGGAATAATTTTGACTGTCCCTGTAAAAAAAAAAAAAAAAAAAAAAAAAAAAAAAAAAAAACTATAAGTGCTACACACTTCAGTTGAAATATGGAGCATGCTACAGTAAACGACAATAACATACAAAAATTTCAGGGCGATCCGAGTATATTTACGCGAGTTAGAGCACGGCCAGACGACTAGACAGCAGACAAACAGAAATCATAAACACATTTCAACTAGGTTGCAAAGTGTTAAAAAAAGATTGTTTGCTTACTAGTCTTAGGTTGCAGCATGGTGTGAAGTTAAGCTTACGTACAAACAATGGACATACATAAAACAAGTGGGTAACTGTGATCGAAGATCGCACAAAATATTTCGTTTAATATTCCTTTCAAAACACTTTATCCTTTAATTAATTACTCCAAATCATTAATTTATAATTGCTAAGTTCTTATCATTTATCAATACACTTTATCAATAAGAACATAGATGGCAGCACCATTAAAATGAATAATAAATTGGTAACACGGGGAAGCTATTTTTTTTAATAAAATTAAAAATATTCAAGAAATGTTTTTCAGACGATTGTAACAGTGTATGTTTGTATATCTGAAAATTTATACTTAATTACATGATTTAATTTTAGCTTAAAAAAAAGAAAAAACCACTTAAAATGGTAAAAAAAAAAAAAAGAGAGAGAGAGAGAGAAAGAAAGTTTTTCAATTAAATCCATCGGGCAATGCAATGTCCGAGGAAAAAAAATCGAAAATTTCGACTTCCGTATACGAGAATAGAACCCGGAACTTTTGGGTTAGGAGAGAAACGCGGTACCACTGAACCATATAGCCTGCGCAGAAGAATGAAATTAGGGTTTTGATTCAAAATCAAAATCGCAGAAATGGTCGGATGTCATTAAATTAATTCATTTAATTAAAATAATATGACTTTTTCAAAATTTTATGATTTGTCGCGTGACAGGAGTTATCCCAGCTATAAGTATGCAAAATTTCAAGTTTCTAACTGAGACAGTTTCCGAAATCGAACTCTGTGACAGACAGACAGAGGAGGAGACGTATAGAGTGTCGTCAGATGAACGAAACCCTCAAAAGCTACAAACGAATTATATAATCTCCATCGTTAGAAGTTGGTTAAAAATGATAATATTTTTAACTCAAGGACTAACTGGTTTTTACGATTACTTTTCTATAATGTCTGTTAAAAAAAGAAGCACATTATTTTTTTATGTTATTTTAACTGGGTTTTGTGATTATAATATTTTTTGATTAAAAAAAAGTGATAATAAAATAAATAATCTCTTTAATGGTTAAGTTTTGTTATTTCTATTTGATGCTGATGAAAAAAGTATTAAATTCCTTTTAATCCATAATCTGACATATTTTCTTCAAAATCCTTTTCATAATATCTAAAATTTGATCTCATAAGTTATTCAAAATAATCTGCATTATTTTGATAGTTACGATCTTTTATTTATATTTTATGGTGACTTTTTTTTTGGGGGGGGGGAGGAATAATTTTTTATGAGTTGTACATGCAAAATAAACCCAAAGAAACATAACTTTCATAACTCTCCTAATATTTCTTTTTTTTTTTCATATCTTTCTTGAGCCATTATTAAAAAGCTGCTTCGACACAGAAAAAAAAATGGCGCGTTTATTTTAATTAACGCTTCAAGTGTTTTATTTTGATGGATATTAATAAAGCTAAGAAGATTGAAATTAAGTGTCTACCTTCAACTGAAAATTAATTCGACGACTTCGTCTTAATGATATGAATAACACATGTTTTAAAATAATTTAGAATTTTCATACTTAACTAGATGGAACCCGTCAAAACTTGACGCAAAAAAAAATGCTATAACAGTATCAGTAAAATAAGCTTCTTTATTATTTATGAAGGGTTGCGTATAAAACAGTCTTTCAAATTTTTTTTTTTCCCCAGTCAAATACAGTACTATTTCCGATGCAAACTCCAAACAAAAAATCCGTAAATAACTGTGTAATGCAAAGCAGTTTCACATTACCACCATATTCCCCACGGCAAGAAAAAAAATTCATGGACCTATGAAGTATATACAAATAGTATATTCCTACGTTCATATCATATTCAGTAAATAACAGAACATAGTAAATAAAGCACACCCCCCCCCCTCTGTGATAATGCAACCGAATGAGCTCCTATGCGCATGTGCATTGCATCTGCCCAAAAACACCGTCAAAATTCGACGTTAAAAAAGTTTTAAAATGATTAAATTAAAAGTTTTAAAATGTCCTCTTTAATCATTGTTCGTTTCAAATCCATATCTTCTAAAACGCATCCATTGTTTTAAGCTAATCAATTTTTATGCAAATATTAAGAAGGTTTTTACAGTAATAAATCTATCTGCAGATGGAGATTTTTAATGTTTTCAAGTGTAATTTATTTGTATGGTTTCTTCGGTTCCTTGACATAATCAGGATGATTATCCCTTTTCCATCACAGTCGGGGATGTTTTTCCTCTTATGCAGTTGGCAAATGTAAAAAAATAAAAAAATACAATTCCTAGCATATCCTGATATCTGATGGAACATATTCATCAACGAATTCAACATATCAATTTTATGTTCAAAATAAACTAAAAATAGTCTTTTTTTCTTTTTTTTTTTCCTGACAGATTTTTGTTTAGCGCCAAAATGTTCTATCTTATGGATAATTTGATCTTATGATTTATCACTTTTTAAAAAAAATTATTATTCACTTTTTATGATGGTTAGGGAAATCTATTTTCAACTGTGGCATCTTTCCCAGGAGCTATTTTACATTATTGAAGTAAACTGGTGGTCATTGATCATATAGAATTGAAAAATTTTTCATGCTTGAAAAATATTTAAAAAGTTGTTAAATTAAGCGGCAGTTTTCAAATAAATTTCAATCGAAAGCTAATTTTTTTTCTAATTGATGATGTAAGAATTAAAATTGTAAAATGTAGTAAAAAATAGAAATTTGCAGTATTTCGAATTGATGTAAGCGCGATGAAAACTAAAGCGATAGCGCCTTTGTTGTCACAACTGTTGTACATTTCTAAAAATTGCCACTGTATTTTGGCTGGCGTCCAAAAGTAGAAAAACATTTTTTGACATCGAAAGATAAATTCACACTGAAAGAAATAGGACTTTGCGCTAAGAAGTAATTGTTAAATGAACTTATAACAAACCTACCAAAATAATCATATATATATTATTTCTCCTGTCAACATCCCTTTTTCGCAGAAAATACGAAACGCAGAACGACGAATGAGATAGCATATGAGAGGATTTTGAACAGGCTTCTGACATAGCACACTTAACGTTTCGTTAAAACTTGTTTCTGATTAAAATTTGCTGAAAATTAAAAACTAAATCGACATTGTTTTCTTAAAAGAAATGAAAGGTTTTCCTCAAATTATTGTTGCCAAAAAAATAAAATACCACATTATATGATGCTCAGCAATTATTATAAAAAACACCGCACGGGTTTATTTTATATTTATGATTAAAAAGCGACATTGAAATTGAAATGTTTAGATTTATAATTCTATGTCCCATGTTTTTCCCGAAGCGGATGATGTCATCCTCTAATGCAGTCAAAATATGATTGTTAATTTTTTTTTCTCTAGCGTACCTTTTGCAATCTTGGATCAGTTTTTACTCTAACTTTGATGGAATAAATTAGATAATATTTTGGATTGACTAAAAACTAAATGTTGTTTGCAGATATTTTTATCCTTACTTTTTCTTTAGAAGTTTAAACCTGCATCTAATAAATATTACATATTGATAAAAAATGGTACTTCTCTATTATCCCGTCGACCACTTTTCATAACAAAAAACTATCGCCAAATAAACGGGAGAACGTTGCCACTGGAATATCAAAATAAATAAAATATAAGAATTTAAGGACACAATTCTTATTTTAATTAATAAAGTAACTAATAAATCAGTAAAACATAATGAAAAATACACGCAAATGTCGAATTAAAAACCACTTGACGTAACAAACACGTATAATGCTTCTGACATCAAGTTAATGGGACTGCATTTTTGGCGTTTAATCTTACAGTTTGGTGATAATTTTTCGTTATGAAAAGTGGTCGAAGGGACAATAGAGAAGTACCTAAAAAATATTAGATTTCAGTGCGAAATCCTCGCACGGGCCCTCTGGTTCCTATGACATATTAGTCTTACATTGTTTATTCTAGCTAAAAATACAATCATTATTTCAAGATTTTTTTCTACCATAACACTATTTTTAATAACTTTAAATTTCCCGAAATCCTTTACTTTTGTGATTTTTTTTATTAAAAAAGGAAATCTTCTATCCTATAATTTTAAAAAAAGCAATTGGTAACATGTAATGAAGGTATGCAATCAAGATGAAGAAATCAATGACGGCTCCAATTCTAATCTTTATAATTGTGAATGTAAAAATCAGTAAAATTATGTCATGTTAACACAATCATATACATGTTTCTCTTTAGTTTTATCAATGTTAAAATGCACTTCAAGCTAAGCATAACGTCATTTTCACCGGCGCAAACTTTTCACACGTACTTCATATACCTTACATTAATGCTTAAACACCATGCACACAAATAAATATATTTTGTATTTAACTTTAATGAAAAAATGGCATCAACAAAGTTATAATGCATAATGATAAAATAAACCCAATGGACAATATTCCCGTGACGTCACAATAAATATGAATTTTTATTCGCTTATAAAACACGCGGATAAGTAT